>JPKZ01003287.1:79737-140740 GCA_000803305.1 Toxocara canis | reverse complement strand
GGGGGGGGGGGGAGGGGGAAGGATAAAGGGGCGGAAGTGTGGCTGTGCCAAAAATTTACGGAAGCCGTGAAAGCATGTCATTTGCTGTCTCGTCTCCGTAAACAACATACAAGCCTTGCTTTCTTGAGCATGCCTATCAACACGTCAGAATAGGTGCTTATCTCAAGCGGAGTTCCTTTTCCACATAAAAATTTCCCGTCACTCAATGCTATAAGAGGCAGAAGAGATGAGCCGTGACAAGAAAAAAGGGCGAGCGCGCTCAATTTGCAGTGAATTAAGAGGGAGCTGACCTTATCCAGTTTGTCGTCTTTAACAATGAGTTTATCATCGGACATGCCAAAGTCGCTTATCTTGACCTCTTGCTTAGAGCTGAGGAGGACATTTCTTGCAGCGATGTCTCGATGAATGCACTTCTGTTTATGCAAGTAGGCCATACCCTCGGCAGCCTCGATCGCGAAACGGAGTTTCGTTGAGGAACTCAGTTTGCCTTTCTCTTTCCTCAAATGTGAAAGCAACGATCCACCTGTAAACTTAACGAATTGTCTATCGCCCTATTAAAGGCTTCAGTCATCATCACAACTCAATGCTATAAAAATGCCGGTGAATAGCGTCAATGAGCTCGCACCCATATTTACAACATCAAACGAAGAGCGTATGCGATGGGATCCGAAAATAAATTCACTGTCATTCAGCTGCAACATAAAAGGGAAATTCGTGGAGAATAACAATGCCGCTTCACTGGACGCTCAATGCAAAACTGCCCAGATGTATAACTAAGGAAGTACGGACAGAGGCGGTTTTAGGGATTCAGTTCTTTCTCGCAGGCGAAATAACAAGGGCTGTAATGGATGAAATCGACAAAATTTCGGGAGAGGTTGAATTCTCGTCAAGCCAAATTTCTGCATAAGCAAATGGCTGCAACATCTTGTCTTCTCAGTTATATAAGCAACATATCATAACACATAAACGAACCCACAAATATCGATAAAAACATTAATTAACCAGGGCAAAACTCCATGACTATCATGAGCGGGTGTTCGTGAACGGCAACACCGTTAATGCGAACGACATGTCTGTGTTCGTAGCGCCTCATGAGTCGAGCCTCCTTCATGAACTTAAGTCGTGCTTCACGCGTTGCCTCTTCACGCATTGTCTTCACGGCCACTTGCATCACCTCGTTACCACTTGAGTATTCGGCCAAGAATACCTGTGACCACATCAAATCACGATATTATCCGCGAGCTTCATGAATGTGATACCTATTGAAAAAGCAAATGAAAGGCCTAAGTTTTCCTTAAGCAAGAAGAACTCAGTGCAAAATTTCACCCTACCAAGATGACACCATTTCAGTGATCTCAGCGAATCGAAGAGGGCATTCGTTTGGGTGCAAGATCGAAAGAAATGAGACACAAGGCTTACATATATGCAAGTAGCTTACTTGTAGGATACCTCTAGCATTGTTTTCTCCCACTCTCTTAGAAGTATAGGTGGATGAACTTCTAAGGATACGAGATCAATTGCAAGTTTGACATGAGAAGATCGAACAGTTACGGTTCCTGAATCGACCGCTCCGTTACAGACGCTTTCAGCACGTTGTGGAAGTCCTCAACAATGTTGTATGCATTCTGAGGGTTTTGAACGGTAGTTGTATCCACAGCATTGGGCAGACCGAGCGTAAGACAAGAACAACTGTTTGAATTACTTTAAAACGTTAGATATGGATATTCACCTCTCCGAAGGCACCTTCTCCAAGTTTCTTGACAAGTCGTATGGCATCATGATTGAGGAGCCATTGAGGCCTTTCAATAGGTCGCTTCAGCCGTACGCCACTTGAAGAGGAGAGAGGCGTCTTTGTAGTGGTGTAAAAGGAGACGAGATCGGAGACACTCTTCTCGTGATGATGTTCGCAGTAGAAACTACCGTCACTATCCTGATTCACCATAAAATGACGCACTCCGTTCTCATGACGTACTGAGATTGCCAAAACGATCTCGCCTGTCAATAGCGTCTTCGAAGTTACTGTACGGTAACATTGAGTGCAAACATCTCGAATGCAAACATTCATTCAACCTGCTCGAAAATTCCGCCGCACGCATAGCCCCTATGCTGTTTTCTTTTCCAGCGCCGAACGATGAATTCGGGATCCTTTGTCTAACTCTTTCATCAACAGCCGTCACAGATCTTATCATTTCCAGACTTACGTTTCAGTCAATTCATGTTCGTATTACGAATAAACCGTTTTTATTTATATTCAATATAATAGCAAAACACTGATGAGCGCTTCTTTAGATCAGAGTCGCATGCCTGCCTCGATTACTAATGATCGCAGCGACCAACGGGGCCGTTGGAAGTGTTGCGTTCGCCAAGCATGTGCCCTTCCTAAAGAGCGTGCTTGAATTAACCGTATCTTGTATTGTGATACTCACCACAGTGAAGCCCGAAATAAACTGTGCATCGTATGTATGAGCGATTTTCCCTCATAAGGCGCAGATCCCTTTTTTATAAAGGCTACAGCTCGATTTGCAACTTGTTGAGGGCAAACAGCAAGTGCGGATGGCGACATGATGTCAGAAGTCTATGGAAACCCCCATTGCTCTATAGTATAGTTCATGAGAAATGGCGATGTTATTGAGAAATGGCGATGAGAAATGCAACTTGTTGAGGGCAAACAGCAAGTGCGGATGGCGACATGGTGTCAGAAGTCTATGGAAACCCCCATTGCTCTAAAATTGAGGAACATTTGAATGGGGACATCACAACTCAATGCTATAAAAATGCCGGTGAATAGCGTCAATGAGCTCGTACCCATATTTACAACATCAAACGAAGAGCGTATGCGATGGGATCCGAAAATAAATTCACTGTCATTCAGCTGCAACATAAAAGGGAAATTCGTGGAGAATAACAATGCCGCTTCACTGGACGCTCAATGCAAAACTTTGCCCAGATGTATAACTAAGGAAGTACGGACAGAGGCGGTTTTAGGGATTCAGTTCTTTCTCGCAGGCGAAATAACAAGGGCTGTAATGGATGAAATCGACAAAATTTCGGGAGAGGTTGAATTCTCGTCAAGCCAAATTTCTGCATAAGCAAATGGCTGCAACATCTTGTCTTCTCAGTTATATAAGCAACATATCATAACACATAAACGAACCCACAAATATCGATAAAAACATTAATTAACCAGGGCAAAACTCCATGACTATCATGAGCGGGTGTTCGTGAACGGCAACACCGTTAATGCGAACGACATGTCTGTGTTCGTAGCGCCTCATGAGTCGAGCCTCCTTCATGAACTTAAGTCGTGCTTCACGCGTTGCCTCTTCACGCATTGTCTTCACGGCCACTTGCATCACCTCGTTACCACTTGAGTATTCGGCCAAGAATACCTGTGACCACATCAAATCACGATATTATCCGCGAGCTTCATGAATGTGATACCTATTGAAAAAGCAAATGAAAGGCCTAAGTTTTCCTTAAGCAAGAAGAACTCAGTGCAAAATTTCACCCTACCAAGATGAGACCATTTCAGTGATCGCAGCGAATCGAAGAGGGCATTCGTTTGGGTGCAAGATCGAAAGAAATGAGACACAAGGCTTACATATATGCAAGTAGCTTACTTGTAGGATACCTCTAGCATTGTTTTCTCCCACTCTCTTAGAAGTATAGGTGGATGAACTTCTAAGGATACGAGATCAATTGCAAGTTTGACATGAGAAGATCGAACAGTTACGGTTCCTGAATCGACCGCTCCGTTACAGACGCTTTCAGCACGTTGTGGAAGTCCTCAACAATGTTGTATGCATTCTGAGGGTTTTGAACGGTAGTTGTATCCACAGCATTGGGCAGACCGAGCGTAAGACAAGAACAACTGTTTGAATTACTTTAAAACGTTAGATATGGATATTCACCTCTCCGAAGGCACCTTCTCCAAGTTTCTTGACAAGTCGTATGGCATCATGATTGAGGAGCCATTGAGGCCTTTCAATAGGTCGCTTCAGCCGTACGCCACTTGAAGAGGAGAGAGGCGTCTTTGTAGTGGTGTAAAAGGAGACGAGATCGGAGACACTCTTCTCGTGATGATGTTCGCAGTAGAAACTACCGTCACTATCCTGATTCACCATAAAATGACGCACTCCGTTCTCATGACGTACTGAGATTGCCAAAATCGCCTCGCCTGTCAATAGCGTCTTCGAAGTTACTGTACGGTAACATTGAGTGCAAACATCTCGAATGCAAACATTCATTCAACCTAAAATTCCGCTCCGCCGCACGCATAGCCCCTATGCTGTTTTCATTTCCAGCGCCGAACGATGAATTCGGGATCCTTTGTCTAACTCTTTCATCAACAGCCGTCACAGATCTTATCATTTCCAGACTTACGTTTCAGTCAATTCATGTTCGTATTACGAATAAACCGTTTTTATTTATATTCAATATAATAGCAAAACACTGATGAGCGCTTCTTTAGATCAGAGTCGCATGCCTGCCTCGATTACTAATGATCGCAGCGACCAACGGGGCCGTTGGAAGTGTTGCGTTCGCCAAGCATGTGCCCTTCCTAAAGAGCGTGCTTGAATTAACCGTATCTTGTATTGTGATACTCACCACAGTGAAGCCCGAAATAAACTGTGCATCGTATGTATGAGCGATTTTCCCTCATAAGGCGCAGATCCCTTGTTTATAAAGGCTACAGCTCGATTTGCAACTTGTTGAGGGCAAACAGCAAGTGCGGATGGCGACATGATGTCAGAAGTCTATGGAAACCCCCATTGCTCTATAGTATAGTTCATGAGAAATGGCGATGTTATTGAGAAATGGCGATGAGAAAAAAATTGAGGAACATTTGAATGGGGAGGAACACCACTACTTCGGATTCGAAAACAGATGCAGAGAGCGAATATGCAGTCGAGCATTGAAGTGCTCAATTCGACAAGAAGCTCGGAGGTGGAACTTACGCTTGAAGTTTGGTGAAGCGAGAATTTTGATGAAAAACAGAGCCTTACGACAAGAGGCTCTACTCTTAGTGGTAGACTGTTTTTCACTAAGATGGCGAGAGTAGGGCTCTATCTCATGTAGTTCATTCTATAGCAGACCACTGTGGTCATTTGTGGTTATTTCTTTTCTCTATCTACAGAAGAAATGGATTTCAAAGGTATTTGTAGAGCTGAACTTGATGTCTCGTCGATATCGTGATCGTTTCTCCACAAGAATCATACCTTGAATACGAAAAGATCTGCTTATGTACCTGGCTTTAACTCAGTTTTCCTTAAGAGAAAATCACCCTCCTTTTTTAGTAGAGGCTCAACATCGGTCTTCGGAATGAGCCCATGGTAATAATCGGCTCCCCTTACGTCGTCGGTGATCGAAATGTCGTCATCGTCCTAGAAATGATTCATTCTCATTTCAATCCCATCTAATTTATTTCTGCTTCGCAGTTAGGTTAGCGGAAAGAGTGGTTGCTGTTTCTTTCTTTTGAGAGCTCTCAAAAGAAAGCCCTCAAAGTACGATAGTACAATAGAATGATCACATTCAATAGAAAGTACAATAGCAACGCATCACATTCAGTAAAGTGAAATAATGCAATAGCACCCATGGAATGTCACAGTCAAAGAGTGTCTCCTTAGGCACTACAGTCATCACTCGTTGCTGAGGCCATGGACAACGGCTGCAGCAGTATTGAATTGAGTGACCCTGAATAACTGAACGATGAGCCGCCTTCAAGCTACTCACATAACTTCGCCACCGCAAATCTAAAATCAATCCAACCTCGGATTCGGCCTTCTTCGGCATTTCCACGAAAACAGCACCACTGGAAAGTAGAAAATCAACAATGGGAGATTTAACGAACGCAATGCTTATATAGGTTTCAGGTTGCCGAAATTTGCCTATGGCCGTTATTCTTGCATAACCCATTCTGTTTCTGTTATATATGCGAAATCAATCCAAAATCAATTCTGACAGTAGCGGCAAGTATTATGAATACAAAACAAGTGGGAATGCACATCAGGGGGTCGGCACGACATGCTCTTTTGCTGTTCCGTTCTTCGGGCGCCCGACATCTCAAGAGGCAGAAGGGTATTAAAGCATGCATAGTGATGAAATCGTTCCTCTTTTTGGCGATGGTAAATTCGTAATTTTTGAGACAGCGTCATATCTATGCATATGTGTATGTTACGCCTGCGCATCAACTGTGTTGTTCCAAGTTGGGAACTACTGAAGAATTATGAATTTAGCGGAGTATAATCTACACTTATCTACAGTCATCTCCTACTCCTATTCGGAACCAAATCACTGACGTGAGGAGAAGTGAACGTCGGTTCCCGAAGAAGCTCTACTCCTTAGCAAAGTAAAGATAGCTGCTTGTGTTCATCGGCGGAGTGGTAGAAGAACGTGTGTCAAGCGGCATGCATGCAATGTATAAACGTTGGTGGCTCGTCAGGTGTACTGAACGGAAAGAAAATTCTGTGGCGGCTACTTTTAGCAACAATTGAAATACTCACCGTTCAGCAGTTCGTTTGGTCACGGAGCATCAGATGGCAGCACTGGCAGCCCCGGCATGGTGTCAGTAGTGGCATTTGCAGCAGTGGCGAATAATTGAGAGGCACGACGAGTAGAAATGAACATTATGTGAAGACATTTGGGTGAGGATAAATGGATGAATTTGAAGCTATGAGAACGTAGAATATGCACTACTTTGAAGTCACGACCATCCTCAGGTCGTTAGCCGCCCATGCTCCCTTGGATAGAACGCGAATGGCCGATCCCGCTTCTCCTTCGTTTCCGCTGATCCTTCCCGATCCCGCCGTGGTCTCATTGTTGTACTCTCCGTTTTTACTCTCATTTTCGCTACGTGTTTTCTCACATCTGCCGATGATTCGCTGATTTCCGCTTCTCGATAGCGTCACTGGGACGGCTAGCATGCCGTCCAGTGGCGTCACCGAGTCGCTACGATAGGATCCACGAATCACAGCTGGCATCTTTTTGCCGTCCAGTGACGTCTGATTGAATTCGCTAATCGCGACAACAGACAAACCAGACGGCTTCACTAATTACTCATAAATGGTGGATATTCAATTTCCATTAAAACTGATCATTTGTTTAAATCTTTTATTACAGATCCGTTTCTGTGTGCACAAATGAGGACGTAAGCGCTCCGACTAGCTGAAAATGCACGTAGTTATTTTCCCCTTCAAATGTGTGTATCTCCCCTAAGGACGACGAGCGGTTTGGAATAGGGTGTAAGGAAAGTCAGTGCGTAAACTACACCTAACAGATTCCACATCTCCAGTTCTAATTATTTCCGAACTGAAACTACTAGGCAGACAGGCAACCACACATACATTTGCAAGGAAACCAGGTCATGGTGAGCGTTGCAAATTATAAGTTTGCCAAAGCGCCTAAGAATGTTCCTCCAGCAACAGATTTGCGCGAATGATCGAGCTGGAAAAAAATTTGAATTTGCGCCATCTGATTTGGATAGCCGAATCGCCCAGATGCTTCATGAATAAGACGGAAATAATGAGCTCATATTTTAGTACACGTTTTGAAGTTAACGTTTTTCTGCGACCCACTCAACGACATGCAATCCGTGCGGTTGAAAAATGTCGTCAATTTTTTAGCGCCTTGCTGAACTTGTTAGTTGCCTCTGCATGGGTAAATTTGTTTGAAGTTAGATATAATGGGTAACGTGCAAAGTTTTGCCTACGAAGTTTCATAACATTACTTCCCGTGAAGGCGGCAGACACAGAAACAGACACACGCACACCACACACCGCACATACACCACATGCCACACACATGCACACACATGCACACCCCACGCATACCCCCACACACACCATACACACCACAACACACCCCACACACACGCACACACACACCACACACACCAAAGGCACAACGTACTCCACACGCACACCACATAAACACGGCAGACGCGCCACACACACCACACACACCAAAGGCACAACGCACTCCACACGCACACCACATAAACACAGCAGACGCGCCACGCCTTGCTGAACTTGTTAGTTGCCTCTGCATGGGTAAATTTGTTTGAAGTTAGATATAATGGGTAACGTGCAAAGTTTTGCCTACGAAGTTTCATAACATTACTTCCCGTGAAGGCGGCAGACACAGAAACAGACACACGCACACCACACACCGCACATACACCACATGCCACACACATGCACACACATGCACACCCCACGCATACCCCCACACACACCATACACACCACAACACACCCCACACACACGCACACACACACCACACACACCAAAGGCACAACGCACTCCACACGCACACCACATAAACACAGCAGAAGCGCCACACACACCACGCACATCACACACGAAGACCACACACCACACATCACCCACACACCACGCACAACGCCGCACACACATAAACACATATAGGCGGCGTCTTATTAACATAATGCGCGTTATAATTTTATATTTGCGAGAGCGCTTAAGGATCAGCCGAATTTCTGAACAGAGGGACATCATTCGCTGTATATTCTATCAAGCCTCTACCAAACTCAGTGTTTCGCAGTAGTCCAATACTTTTCCTTCAGCCGCTATAATCCCCAGGACCTTTCGGCTATGATTCTTAAGGAATTCGGGACGAGCTTTGTAGAATTCATTAAAAGGACGGTGGACGTTTAGTGCAATTGCTGAAATCATTATAACAAAACATAGACCACTTTGTTTGGAAGTGGTCCACATTATGCACATTCAGTTGTACTGCAGGATACGATGCATTATTTATTAGAGTTCTTATATTAGAGTTCTTATTATTAGAGTTCTCATATGGAAGAGTTCTTATATTAGAATGAAAAATCGGAAATAGAGTTCCAGAAAAGTACATCCGCCTTTCGGCGATGTGGTACAATACAGCACCGATACTATTTGTTAAGTACATTGTGCATACCACAAGAGTGAATTTGTTGAAATGGTTAGGGGAAAGACAGGGATTTTCGAAATTAGACTACTTTCTTAGAGGATCGCAAATCCAAAAACAGTATCAACCTTCTTTCAACATCTGATTCACAACAGCCGAAATATCCGCCAAGTAGAGATCGGATGGGCATACGGTAATCATTCATGAAGTGTCTCGGTGCAAATAGGTGTTTATGAGTGTGGGAAAAACAGCAATTTTTATGAGAGATTCTGATATAAACCCAGCTTTAGAAGTGATGCACCGACGAACTGTGCTTAACTGATGCGTAGTGATATTATTGCACTGCCTATTTAAGATCTTTGTATTCATTCCCGTTTTGCTGTTACGCAAAAAAAATATTTGAATTGGTTCTAAAGCAATATTCTAAACTTCAAGACGTTCTTCTTGGGAGTAACACTATTCGGGTCACATGACATTCTCATTTTTTTTGTGGCAATCCATCTGTTCCCATCAGCTGCCAAAGAGGCCGGCATATTCAAGAATTAGGACAGAAGTTTCAAATAACATAGTTGGCAGAGCAAATAGTGCTCTCTAAAAACTCCTTTTTTTCCGAGCAAGTGCGATAATAAAATCCGCGATAAATGCAGAATTGAAGCAGCTCAACAAAGAATTTTGCATTTCTGCAACAATGGAAATGGTGAAGAGTTCTGCCGAACAAACTTGACTGCAATATAGTACAAGTTATACACAGAAGTATTAACAACGACACGCGAAATAAATAAGTTTGGCAGCAGCGGAACTTTAATATCCTGGAGCAGTTCGAGGTGATGGGCAATGGTCGCAGGAGCCAGTTGATCCAGATTCGCCAGGCGCTCCAGGCTCACCATCTGTACCAGGTTTTCCGGCAGGTCCGTCGTCTCCCTGTTGTCCTTCCGGCCCTGGAGGTCCATCTTGTCCTGGTCTTCCAACTGGCCCAGGTGGTCCATCGGGTCCAGGAGGACCCTCAGGGCCAGGAGGGCCCGGTGGGCCCTCCAGTCCTTCGACTTCGACCACTCTGCCGGCGGGTCCAGCTGGTCCCTTTTCTCCGGCTGTTCCAGGAGGTCCAGGGGGTCCAGCTGGTCCGGGAGGCCCAGCAGGTCCCGGAATTCCAGCTGGTCCATCGGGGCCAGGCTCGCCCGGTTTTCCTGACTCTCCCTTAGGACCCGGGCTTCCAGGTGGGCCAGGTACTGCTTCTGGACATTCGAAGCATGGTTCGGAAGGTGAAGCCTGCGTGGTAGCAGGTGCAGCATCCTCGCCAGCACTCCCAGGTGGCCCTTGCTCTCCATCTGGGCCGTCCTTTCCGTCTGGTCCAGGTGGTCCAGGAGGACCAGCCTCACCGACCCCGCAACCGCAGCATCCTCCGGGCGGTGCCTCGACAGTGCTGCTCGAACCTTCCACCCCAGCATCTGGAGTATCATATCCCGCCTGACGAGCTTTTCTTGTTCCTCCGTTTATCTCCACCAACATCTAAAATTTTCGTTGTGAGGTCTGAAACTGTCATTTCTTATGGGAATTATTAAAGCTCGCGAGTTTTCCTTATAAAATATCAAAGAACTGAAAAGTTTCAGCGAGTGTTTTCGTTTTGACATCGCCGTTTGGAAATCAGTTTGATCGGCTCCATCAGTGTGATATATCAAAAGAAAGAATGACGTTCTCATGCCTTCTTCGAATACTCTGGAACAACCTTAAGAAAACATAGTCGTTTTTCTTTCCCCACAATCTGCATAAAATTGTAGATGAATTTCTCAGGATTTAAATTGTCAATGACATCTTTCTGAAGTCACTCAAAACCGTCGTAATAATTATAACGGTACTACAAATGATAACAACACCTGTGTTTTCGTGACCTCTCTCCAAATGTTGCCCGAACGTGACTTGCAGAAGTCAAGCTCATTTTGCATAATCGATTGCATATGCTGCATATAATTGTACAACATCGGCACAGAGATGACGCATACTAAAGTCGCTATTGTTGAGACTGCAACTCCTAAGAAAGTAATGCGCCGGAGATTGTTGCACTCCATTTCGCGGTCCTCCTTTCGAAGCATCTGCAAACTGATCCGCAATCTACATTGCTTTGTGCTTTGGCCTCCAAAAAACTGAGCGTTCATGAAACACTGCCCCTAAAAACGGCAACGAATTCGTGAGCTCTCGCATAGTTAAAAGGATTAATCCGAAAAGGTTAAACGTCATCCAGGACCCTAAACAGCCTCTTCAATAAAGAGAACCACTTAGTGAGGTTTCGAAAAGTAGTGTAAACATAACGAATAAAATGTTACTGTTTACAGAACCGGGAAAATAGAGAACTAGATTTGCTACTCAAAGATGCTTCCAAATCAAGTAACGCTTTTATCGAAAATTAGTTCGAATAACCTTTTTCAATTTTCCATGGAGACTTCTTAAGCAGTAAGCGGAGCGCAGCAAGTGGTACATTGAAATTCTACTTAAATTTGTTCAAAAAAGCCGGTTACTTCTCAAGAAAATACGTATTTCATGTGGAAATGGATGTTTGGCCAATTAGCCTCAGTTAGTTTAAAATAAAAACTTGCCGAAATGGTCGAATTATAGCAAGCGAGAAGAAAAAAAACGAAAGCAAACATATCACTTTGCCACAACTTTATATTGCACGATTATGTGACCATCAAAAGCAACAACACTTTCCATTGCGGTGTTGAGGCAAGACCTGACTACTGCAGAAGTAGGAAAATTTATTCGCTGATTCCACAAACATCTTCAACATTTTCCAACAATAGTATTCATAACGTTCGCCAATGCGTGCAACAATGATTATAATGGAAAACGACAGAGATAATTGCTTGATTGGAAGAATGAAAGTTGTGAGAAGGAGTGGATTGGAGCGATGTTTTTCGCCTCTAGAAAACGTATATATATACAGACGATTCGAGAGAACCGTTTCATGTCGATCGTCGTAAACCTCGCTCAACTTCCGTTCGTTTTGCAGTGATGAACGTAGTAGGAAAAAAGAAGAACATTCAAACGAACAGCGCACAACTACACACTGAAACAAAGGGATTCATCAGTACGAGCGGCACATTTCTTTCTTCACTCAATCACCTTCGCTTTGGATTTTAAATGGGAAATTTCTGGACGAAAATTTTGGCATTTTTCTTAAGTGCACTTTTCGGATCACTTTGCACTGTATGATCATTATCAGTGTTTTCGCGGTGCGCATCGCACGACCTTTCATGACAGCGATCCTAACTCCTGAATCGAAGAAAAGATCAATTTGCCGCGACACATTAAAGAGTGATCCTTCTGTCGGATGATGAGGCCAACAGTTAGGCAGACTCAATGAAGCTGCAAGAGCGCACGTACTGATCGTATTTTAAAAGAAGGAAACGGACGCTGGTAAACCAGCTGAATGGTTGTTACGAGTTTAGCAGTGCAGCAAGGCGATGAAATTTTTTTTGGGATTTTGAGAAAGAGGAGATGGAGGTATGGAATGTTGTAAATCTTCAATACCGTGAGCCCTCGAAACCTTCCTTTCAATACTTTACGCATGTCACATTCTCTTTCCTCTAATGGGGACGAGAAATCTCGAAAGTAAATTCAAACAAGCGCTCAGTTTTAGCCAATCGCTTGGACATGATATAATCTCGAATTCTGTTCTTTCTATGCTATGACCTTTAGCGACGCCATCTCTCACAAGTCCCCCTCCCCCACATCAAATACGGTTGCCCCCCTCAAATCCCCGAGCCATGTGGTCATGCAACGCATTGTTGGTGTGCGCGCCAATTACACACGAAAGTTATGGATTTTTCATTACGATCACTTCACAGATTAACGTACCATTCAGTAGTCTCCCAAAATGTAACAGCGAAAACAAAACGCTTCCAAAGTAAAAACGAGATTTGTGTGAAATTCATCAGATTTGATCGCTCGCAGAAAGATATTCGCAAAACTTCGGTCGGTCATGTTCCATTTCAAATTTCTGTGTGAAATAACAAACGCATGCGATCAACGAGAAAACACAACGAACTAAAATGCCATTCAGTAGTTTCCCAAAATGCTAACGACTGTGGAAAATTAAGTTTTATGCGTCATGTGTACTAGCATGTAATTTGGCTTCAATAAATAGGGCAGCATTTACCTCGTACAGTTATGTAATATATTAGTAAACATGATATACTGTATGGTTCTAATTCTGCAGTGCACCTCGTTTTATTATTGTCTTCTGCCTCAGATGCCTTAATAATCAGAGTAGTATTCTCCAGAAATTTGACTTGCGACAACGTAATTAGAATCCTGGAGACGCAACTATGGCAACTGTTCAGTCATATGTGGTTTTGTTGTCTATCGTTTCGAGTGTGTAAAGTTAGATTCACAGCCGCATCGTGTTAGCGATCGAGGTGATTCTTTGTTTTCTCCTCTCTTGTGCCTACGCTGGTCTCAGCGCTCTGGATCCCTTTCTTTACTTTTTCGCTGCTCCATTTCAATCTATGTGAAGTATGTGTTGATTATTAGTAATTATTTAGGAAGACTATACATGTTTTGGGATACGTATGATCATGACGATATAATATTTTGCAATGTTGTGCTATGGAGATTACCGTTTTGGCGTGCCCTTATCAAGTGCTGCTGGCCACTTTTGGACTGTGGCCACCAATGCCTGGCACAAAATGTCATTTTGATTCACACTTCCAATGTCGATAACTGCTTTCCCAATTTGGATATTTTGAGACATCTGCCTAACCCTTCGTCAAAGCGTGTAACTGCCAGAGTAGGCGATTGGGAAACACTTATGAGAAAGTGAGTGATTCAGAGATTTCCGTCTGTTGCGAAATCTGCCGATGAACTGAAGTGAACGTACTGGTGATGATTCAGGAACACCTAGATATTTTTGAGAGCGCAAATCGCGGAAGCAAAATTTAACAGCAAAATCCGAAAGCGCATTTTCAGTTATGAGCAGAATATATAGTGCTGAAATTCATAAATTTAGTTGACAAGGTATTTCTATCTGTTTTTCTCATCACCTACGGAGAATCGAAACTGTGTAAGCTGCGAAGAGAGCAGGAAGAGCACCGCTAACTCCACTCCAAACTCGCGTTGATAGTGCAAAATTGTATATGTGTGCTCAAACATACTTGTGATGTTTATCGACGCCATTTTAGTGACAAGATATATCGCTTCAAATGCGGAAATGTTCTAGTGTCTAGGCGTTCTCGTATGCAAATATTCCAGTGTATCACGCTGAACAGATGAATCACTGATTAACCATAAATTGCGCGCAACAAACAAATCTCACATTGATGGCGGGCTTTCGTGCGGCGTCTTTTTTGCAATGTGGGAGACCAGTGATCGCAACTCGTCGCATTTTCGCGGACAGCATCTATAATTTATCGGATATTACCTCAGCAACGTTGATATGATGGGATATATGAATTCCTTTTCAATAATTCATTCGTTTTTCTTTTCCACCTCTTCATATCCGCATTAAGGTGTCGGTAATTTTTTTTTGTTGCGAAAAATGATGATTCGTAAAGTTTTTTGCGACAACTGAAGTGGATTGTCGAAGGGACAAAGAAGGTATGAGTAATCTTTGCTTACACCTATGTTTTAAACTAAGTTTCGATTTTTCTAAACACCTAACGTATATCTTGGTGAATCACAAACATATCGATGAGGCTACAAATGTGAAGGGTCATTGGTGTCTTTCGATAGTTTTCAACTGATACTTGTCTGCGGTGATACACAGCACCACAGAATATCCCATGATAAGACCGTGATGTAACAATTGGGCGGTACAAAAGGAAAATTTTCGGGTGGTCGGGGATTTGAGAAGAAATTGGTGGGAGCGGGAGCAAGGGGAGGGGAGGAGGTGTGAGAAAGCCTCATTCTGAGACAAGATGACAAGTAAAAGGATAATGAAGGTGGTGGCAAATTTTGCGGCCATTAAAATTTCATGCTCGTACGCCCCAAACAGGATTTCGAACGTTTTTTTACTGGAAGGTCAAGAGAAGTTGAAAACGTTTGCCGAATGATTATTTAAATTCTCAGTATGACTGCTGAGTTTGAATTTTTTTATTTTTTATGTTTTTCAATTTTTTTTCAAATTCAACTTTTTAAATGTTTTTGAAATCGCTAAGCGATCGTTTTCTCTCTATAGCTATGCAACACGTATTTGCTTAAGGTAATACGCACTAACGACTTTACTAACAAGAGAACTGCGTTTGTTGGCAGTGAAATTTTGTGGTTTGAAGTAGAAAACGGCATTCTGGATAGCAACAGCTCACACTGAGTCCTGGTGAGTCACCCAAAAATTGTTTTAGTTGAACAAACTCGAAGGTGAAAGGATAAATATTCCACTGTATCGATCTTTTTCGCGTTGAGGAGACAAACTTCAGCCACGGTCTTGTGATCGGGCGACGAATCACTGCCAGATTTATTCATCCCACAAATGGCCGAATCATTTAGTTGGCCTAGTGCTGCTTATCATAATGATTTTAATGAAATGGACGCACACTTGTTTGAAAAATATTTGATATTTTTCAGTTCGTTCCATGTTATAAATAAACGACAATTGGCCAGGCGGACAGTTAACTATTTTGTTAGTTCGAATATATTGCGAAACATTTTGGAATACTATAGAGACTGATTGGTGAGTTGTTTTAGTTGAACAAACTCGAAGGTGAAAGGATAAATATTCCACTGTATCGATCTTTTTCGCGTTGAGGAGACAAACTTCAGCCACGGTCTTGTGATCGGG
This sequence comes from Toxocara canis, assembly GCA_000803305.1. Lineage (NCBI taxonomy): Eukaryota > Metazoa > Nematoda > Chromadorea > Rhabditida > Toxocaridae > Toxocara > Toxocara canis. Next base: position 125,064 of record JPKZ01003287.1, on the reverse strand, counting down.
CGACGAATCACTGCCAGATTTATTCATCCCACAAATGGCCGAATCATTTAGTTGGCCTAGTGCTGCTTATCATAATGATTTTAATGAAATGGACGCACACTTGTTTGAAAAATATTTGATATTTTTCAGTTCGTTCCATGTTATAAATAAACGACAATTGGCCAGGCGATATTTGCTGACAGTTAATTATTTTGTTAGTTCGAATATATTGCGAAACATTTTGGAATACTATAGAGACTGATTGGTGAGTTTTGTTGTATTACGTATTATGGTGCACGCACACTAGCCGATCCAAGAACACAAACTGTTTGCAATGTGTGCAAGAAAAATGAACACACGTTATGTACTTTATTTTCATGCGAGCTCGAGAGAATCGTTGCCTAAACGTTGTGTTGAAGATGAAGAAACGAAAAAGATTGAATCTCTGTTGACATTTGGTGAGTCGGGAGAAAACTGAACTGATTTTCACTAATCACCTTTATTGATCTCATGAAGTGAATTTCCTTTTGCGTACTTTCGTAAATGTCACCGAATTGTCTTTGAATATGAGCAATTTATGCCGTCAAAATTTTCTCGACGTAAAATGCATTATCGAAAATTGTTTGCCAACTGTAACGATCTCACCTCTTTTCGGCAAGATCAGATATTCCGTTGAGAGGTTCTAACCATCAAATTTCACCTACTTTATAGCATTTGTTTCGCAAAGATAAATGAACCAAAATATGTCCAAAAAAAAAGAACCTAAATGCTAAAAGAATACTACAAGTGCCACAAAAAACACAATGATATTTGTAGTGAAATTCTTCGAGATCGTTCAGCCATATTTTAAATATGATATTCATTGTTGCCTTTATATACACACTTACGATCTACAAGATTGCAGCGGCACCAGCTATGTATAAAATTGCTAAGCTTCTGAATTTGGCGATGCACTATCACGTCCATTATGATTGATTTCGCTGCAACAAAACTCAACAAATCTCACTTAGTTTTGTCAAAGTGTAACGGTTGCAGAACTAAGGTCTCATATGTAAAAGGAAACTCATCATAGCTCGTTCCACACGTGTGAGCAAAGTTTAAAAGCCCTCAATTCAAATGCACATACGCTTTGCTTTACTTCTGTTAGTTTTTCTGCCATCCTGTTTCAACTACAGTGTGTTCCTTCCCCCTGTTTAACAGCTGGACCGTTCATATTGTCCGATCATCTTCGCCTCCTTGTTGATTAATACTGGATGCGTTAGCGTGTTAGAAATTGCAGCCTTCCTATGAGCTACACAAATATCGCATTGCATTAAGCAACATATTGATATTAATGAAACACATTCAGCAAATATATGTGTATCATTCTATAACGTTGAGATGTAACATACCGTAAACACGATAACGATCCGGAGGAGTTATAGCTTTTGCAAGAGAAGCCAAGTGTAAACAATATATTTACTTACAATCATTCAAATGTATCGAAGTCGAACACCAATTTCAATCAAAAAAATGTTTCACAACTGAACGAAGCTTCAAAATTGTAGTTTGTGAATCACTAGCTGTATATTATCCATTAAGAGTCCCATTTGATAGCAAAACGCATCGATAGTCGTTTCTATACATACCAGAAAGTGCGCACATAGGTCATCAATGCCTCATCTCTTACAGCTGTTATGGCTGATCTCTTATGACTCTTAAGACTCATCTGTTATAACAGCTGCTAGATATACAAACTATATTCGTTTCTTCTCCACCTTATAAAGTCTTAACCTTCAAGAATTTTAAGAAGTTTGTATTGCATACCGCATGAACATTCAGCGATTGCACTCAACATATTCGGCAACAGTTTATCGTATATAGATAATAATTTGTTAAAGCATCATATACAACATTTCTCTTTCATAGAGGCAACCAAGCATTTCGCAGGTTCAATTTGAGAGCTAAAAACGTATAAGTGCTACATTTTTTGCTTGTCATGTATGCCTCCAGAAACAGATAGACGAACGATTCCCGTAAGATGCTCGGTACAGCATGTATACGTTTAATAGCCAGGGGCTGTACGGGGTGAAGGGCAATGATCGCACGTGCCAACGGCTCCGGTTTCGCCAGGCGGTCCTGGTTCACCATCTGCCCCTGGTTTGCCTGAAGGCCCGTCCGCCCCAGGATCGCCTTCCGGTCCCGGCGGCCCATCGGTTCCGGGATTGCCAGGTGGTCCGGGGGGGCCATCAGGTCCTGGCGGTCCCTCTGGACCAGGTGGTCCTTGAGGGCCCTCCGGTCCTTCTCCTTCGACCACTGCACCTGCTGGTCCTGGGGGTCCTTTCTCGCCTTCTGGTCCGGTTGGTCCTGGCGGACCTTCCGGGCCAGGAGGCCCGACAGGTCCTGGGCTTCCTGGTGGACCATCAGGACCTGGCTCGCCAGCGGCACCGGGCGGTCCTTTAGGTCCCGGGTTTCCTGGCGGTCCAGGCTCACCCTCTGGACATTCAAAGCATGGCTCTGCGGCAGGCGCTGGTGAAGCTAGTGGCAATGCATCCTCGCCAGCTTTACCTGGAGGCCCTTGTTCGCCATCCGGGCCATCCTGTCCGTCAGGCCCCGGTGGTCCGGGAGGTCCAGGCTCTCCAACTCCGCAACCACAGCAACCGCGAGCAAGCGGCTCAGCAGAATCAACAGACCCCTCAACTGCGGCGTCATATCCAGCTTGACGTGGATGACGTACGCCACCACGCACTTGTGCCATCACCTGCAAGCGAGATTTCCAACTGTGCCAGCGATGCAAACACGAATTAGTCGGGACGAAATATTTACTCAAACGTTCATTACGCATTTTGGGAAATATGCACAAAGCGCGTTGTGATGATGGTATGCCCGCATGTACGTTTGTACATATGTCTACCAAATGTTTCCAAGTCGTTCAAGTTGGGAATGACAGTATCGCTATCTGTATTTATCGCTATCGCTATCTGATCGGCTGTATTTGTCTCGGAGACCTAAAGGTTATTAGCTGTATCCTAATAACTTTTCCTCGCGCATAATGAGATACACGTTGACCGGACGGTCCCGAAGTGATTAAGTCTATTAAGTCTCCATGGGAAAGCGCATCAAGGAAAGCGGCGATACTGCTCATGCAACCACAAATAGTCAAAAACTTCTGGCGAATAATAGCAGGCCGCCAAGGCATCAATGAGCGCAACGATGGTTAAGAATCGGTCGCAATTTTGAACAGCAAATGCGCATCTGCTTATTTCCCAAACTGGTGAACCGTAACACTATCACAAGATCAAATCCGCTACATACGACTATGCTCGTTCCACCTAACTAATGATCAAACTATGCGTTTAACGTAGAATCATGGAAGGACTGGCACTTCACCTAAAAATATTGCTTAATTTAGCAAATTTCATTCGTCGTATTGAATTCCCACCAAAATGTTTCAGTGAATTGTGAGATTTTGGCTGTTAAAACAGTTAGGAGTTCGTAAAAGTTCTGCACCACTCGCATAATGATTACCTGAAACGAACGAGTGCGAAAGTGTTTCCCGACACTAACCACCTTCTAAGGGGTTACGTACCTAAGAAAAGTCCGAAATTAAGTGACCAAGTTACAGCGGCCACTAGCTAAGTGAATTCTATCAGTTCTTCGCGTTTCTCATGCAGAGCACTCCCTCAACGCTGAACTTTTCCTTAGCGCTCCATCATTCCGCTGTGCCTTCAACAGACACATGAGCATTGACATATGGGGCAACATTCAAGCACTCTTTCAGGCTAAGGAGGATGAAGACGACAGCTTATTAGCCATCCTTAGCTCGAAATGGCACAGAAATCGAATATTTGGAAGTGCATAAATGCTCAAGAAATAGTAGGTCCGAGAAACTTTTTTCCACCTTCATAGGGCTTATAGAAGCGCCGTTACGAAGGTTGCAAAGCTTCCGTGGATTGTCACTGCAACCACTCACCAAATTCACCAAAAACATTGTCACATTTACGCAATGAGTAGCGTGAAAGACGTGCAGTTGTAGCGTTACTCATGTCACTTCGGAATGCTCGAAATGGCGAGAAAAAATATGGGCGAATGTCTCATAAGTTGTAAAGCCATTTTTTAATTTGCAATATTAAGGAAACAATTAGAAGTGATATCAGGAGGCGTCTATTTCAAGAAAAAAACGAAGTACTAAGCGATTTTTTTCTCAATGACTGATTCATCACTTTCAACCATTTGAGAGGCGTTATACGATGTAAAACAAAAACATTCTCAATTCAAGCAGTGAGTAGGTTACTAAGTAATACATATGGCCGAATTTTAGATAGTAAATGAGTAAACGAATTTGCGCGTAAAAAGTTGAAATTAAATATCTAGAATTCTATCGAGTAGAGGAATTCCACTGAATCAAATTTCGTGTCATTTGCTTTAAAATTAGTAGTTTACTACAGCTTGTTTCATTTTTTTTTCAATGCAAATCGGCGGCGTTTTCATAGCATAAGTGGTAAAAGAAAATTGCAATGCTAGTTTGCAATAGTGCTGCTCGTATTTGCCGTTTTAGTAAGCATAGTTCCTGTTAATCGTTAATGATTCGAAGAAGCCGCCGATTAATTTTTAAACAATTTTCATTTCATTTTATACCGTAACTGCACGGTGCAATAACAATGCTAGACAGTATAATAACGTGATATTCAACGTGCGATAATTTACACCACTCTTCAATGTTTTTGTTAAGTCTTAAAACACACAGTTTATCAATCAATCTTTTCAGATGCTTGTGCTCTGTTTGAGAAATCACATTTTATCATAATTATACACGGCGTTCGCTACTATCCGCAGTTTCGATCATGATTAGCAAGTCTTGGAACACAATCTTTCAGGACAAAGGAACATTAACTGATTTTCGTGAGTAATTAAGAGCACTGAGTTGAGTGAGCTGAACAAGCGAGGAGGACGGCATACATTTATAGGGCTTCGGTGCTTGGCTCCAACATAAAATGAGCAACCGCTACCCAACGTTATTGCTAACAATTGAAATGAGATAACGCTTTTAGGCAAAGAAAGTTTACAATTTTCCCTCGCTTGCTTGTTCCATTTCGCAACTCCGCCGTTTCACTTGTCCGCACCACAGAATGTGTCCCATGAATCGTCATGCGGCTGTGTCAACCATCACATATACGCTATTCGAAATATTATGTTGTTATAGTAAGGAAGAGTAGCGGTTACTGTACGAGGGTAACAAACGCGCTTTCATTGATGCCTCAAACAGTTGCAAGCGCTTCAGGATGAGGCGCAGCTCAGGCACAATGAACGCTTTACCTGTGTTCTAGTGACCTCTCTCCAGATGTTGCCGGAGCGTAATTTGCAGAATTCGACTTCGCTTTGCATTGCCGATTGCATTTGTTGCATATAATTATAGAGCATTGGCACCAGAATCACGCAAACGAGTGTCGCAAACGTTGAGGCGGAAACCCCAATGAAGGCAACCCTCCGTAGGTTGTTACATTCAACTTCACGAGCTCCCTTCTCATCCATCTGCAAATATTCGTAGTCTACGAGTGGTTTTTTTTTTCAGACTGGGTTTCATCAAAATCGACGCTTGGTTGTTACATCCAATTAATGACCTCTCTCCACATGTTGCCGAAGCGTAATTTGGCGACGATATAGACCACTAAAAGAAAAGCCCACGTATTGTCTAGATATAAGTACCATATCAATTATATTTTTCTTAAGTCTTAATTCTGCCACCTAGTTCTTCTTTGCTCTGACTCTTTCATATTTTTTTTCCCGGATAACTGAAAAGATGCGCTGCTTTATGGAAAACATTTTCTTAAACTGCGCTTGATTTCGTTTTTATCGTGTGAGTGGATGTGAGTGGAAAACATTAAAAATTAATATAAGAGCGCCCGCCCAAAAAGTTATTTTGGAACATACCAACGTATACTTGGATTGGCTCGCAACGCGTGCCCATACGGCCAAAGAAGCCTTTCACTATTCCCTATTGACGTCTAATCAACTGCGTGAAAATGTTTGAAGCTGAACACTTTTGAACGTTTAGAAATCTTTTGAAATACTTTTATTAGAAATCCGAACGAACGGAGAAAGATCTGCGAAAGTGTGAAGAAAAAAATCGAATTTAACTGGAAGAAGCATCAATGCAAGCGAAAATATCTCGGCCGGTGTTGTGTTTTTTAATGAGACATCAACTACATCAAAGTATCATAGTGAGGAGTTCATGTATGTGCTAGAAAGGCTCATAATATCATCGTTAAACAATCCTATAATGCAGGTATAGGCGATAATGCGAAGCATGTAAATGATTGCAGAAAAAGTGCGAAATATAAGCGTTGGATGTCTCACATTGTTGAAATGCCGGCTGAAGGAGCCAGTAGAATGGATGGTGAATGGACGTTATGCGTCCTGACAGGTCATCTTATATACGCGTTGGGGATGCGCGTGGAGCCATCGTTATGAGACGAGGTAAGAAAAACTCATAAACGACGATCTCGGTGAATAAAAGAGAGCAGGATTGAAGGGAGGATGGGAAATTCGCGATGAAGCAATGCGGAGATGCACAAGACCGCACGGTTTTGCGTGATCAAGTGATGCACACGGCTGACGAAGAAAGAAACACTTTCCGGTTTCGAGTTTTAAAAACGACTGATATCGTAGAATGTTGCGAACAGCTTCATTTTCTAAAAAAAAAAAAGCTAAACAACAGCGCAAGAGTAATATTTGATGAACTCGTCAAAATCACACAGCGTTGTGCACCCGAGTGAGAACGGTGTTTATGCCTGAAGCGATGTTCGAGTACTGCGAATGCACTTCACAGCCATCAGTAACCATGCCATATTTATCGGTAATTACAGTATGCTTCACCAGCAAATGAGTGACCATGTGTGCTGTTGTTGATGCTTCAGCGACTATTGATTGTTGCATTTAGTGACCGTTAATTCCTCTCATGCGCACTGCGCCAATTAACAAAGTTGCTTTAAGCTGATTTCATGTGATATAAACTTTTCAAAATTCTTCCGCTTGATGCCGCAACCAATAGCAATACCCTGTACGATTCCAAACCATGCTTTCAAGTAAAGATCAGCAGCCAAATGTACTTTGCTAATTACGCCACCATCTCTCAAGATCTGTGTGCCGAAGGAATTGAAATGACAGGTGATGGAATTACAGCCTTCACCGCATATCGAATTTGGTGACTGTGACTGGAACAGGCAAAGTTGTTAGATTTTTTAAAACCAGATGTATTCCTTTGGTGTTCCTCATTAAACGGATACGCCTGAAGGGCATATACTGCGGCACGACATCGCCATTAAACGTTCTCGTTTATTAAAGAGCTCATTCTGAAACAATGAACCATTTCTTTCGCGCTTCTGCAAATTCTCATTAGCAAGGCACATTAAAGGGACATAACGATCATGCGCAAGATCTTTCTAGCCGATAGTTCCAAAGTGAGAATTATTCAGGTCAGAGTTACTCATTCCAATACCTGCAGCGAAAGCATAAGGTAACATCCGTAACTGAGATCTGAAGCCAATCTCCAGACTTTGAAAGGAGTCATGAACTCAAATTTGAATGACATATCGCACCATTAAGCAAAAGCCCTATAAAATCTTCTGATCGCTAAGTGCGTGCAAAAACGAAAACTTGGTAGGGCGTTTGTGGAGTCGGTTGACTGCGCGGGATTTTGAGCAGATTATCGCAGGGGTTTACTGTTGGAATGCTGTTTATGAAACCGGTGGAGTGGTGCGTGGAACTGCCAAAGAATATATGCAGCACCCACAATCAGACCTTCGACTTGTTCGTTTCACAGGGGTTGAGCAAATGATCACGTCTGCTTGCTCGTAATCTTACGTTTTCTAGACTGCTGCTCAATCATAAGCCAATTAATTCTTCGCAGTCAGTCAGTGCCTCGTTCAACCGAATCCATTTTGTCCACTGAACTTGATTTAGGAAGCGCCACGAAATATGCAAGCTTTTATCAACTTCAGCAAATTTGAAGGCCCTGTAGAGAGCGTTATGGTGATGTCGTGTTTCTTCGTTCTTAGGCGTGGTCTTGTTAGTCTGGCTAGGAGCTTCATTCCGCCAACCGCTGAAACTAGCTAGATTTATGAAATTCGGCAGGTAAAATTTGCATGCAAGAGTCAGCGCTCCACAGATTCAGATCAACTCACGGGCGCTAAGGGGGGAGTTGTGCGTCGTAAATGGGCTAAAAAATTTGCATACATTTTACGACTGGTGGGCAACATGCTCAACTGATTGGGCCACGTAGAAAACAAATCTTTATCACTACATTTGTATTACAGTGGTTGATAGATTTTCATGATTTGAGAACCGTATTCACTCCTCATTATCCTTCTCGAAATTGCAATGGCGGATTTAGTGTAAAAAACTTCCCTACATGGGTCCTTAGAGGTACAGACAGACTCACCTCTAATGAAGCAATTACGACTGAGCCGTTGGTGTATGCGAAGGGTAAAATGCTGACTTAATTACGTGTCAGAAACTTGACTGATCTTTCGAAACAAGAAAATTGTTTTTTTTTTGTTCGTATTGAGAACTTGTCACGTTTTCACCTGTTCCCGTGCAAATTTTCGGCGGAGCTTCCGCGGTCTAAAACTTCGTTGAAAAATGATTTAATTTGGAAGGTTTGAAGATCAGAAGTTTTCTCATCGCGGAAATTTCGTTCTGAATTCCGTTGTTATGTTGAAAACCGCCACAGATTCCGTGGTCGCGTTTGACATGTTTGTTATCACTCAAACTTTCTTGCACTTTTCTCTTAGTGTTGTTCCAAAAACGTGCACTTTCTGTGCCTATGTAACAAATTTCTTTTGCGGCAACGAAAAATATGTTTTTGCTCTTTCCGATAATTTTCAGATTTTTATAAATCCGTTCCAGGTACAGAGATCGCTGTGCAGAACCAATTTGATATGACAGTTGGACCTCAGTTTTACTTGCTATGAACAGGCCTCGTCCCTTTGCTCAAACTGAATTAGACTATAGGCGCTTTGAACACGTTGAGAAATACTTCTGTTCCACAAGAAATTTATTCATTATTACTGCTTTATAGTGAGGCGTTTCTGGCGCAGTGGTGCACTTGGTGAGAAGCTAAGTTAAATGAGCTCTGCGATGATGCGATGACGAATTCGGCGCGAATTTCGTTACGAATTTTAGAGAATCTGTTTAATCGATGCGGTAATTGAATTTGGAGGAGTACATGTTGAAAAAGGTTGTTTGGCGTCTTCATTGCTCGCATGGACGAATTTTGCTTATCTTAAACTTCGGCAATCTTCATTCAACTCACTCTCTGCAGGTACGCCTCAAAAGAATGAGCGCGAACGTGGGAGATCGATTGATTGCAGACTACATGAGCGCTTCGACTTCATGTGATTGTACGAACACCTAGTGTAGCTGAAGCAAAACAAAGAATAATTGTGGAACGAACGCATCGCAGCTGGATGGAAGATGCCACAAAAATGCTTCTATGCATTTTCAGGAAAACACCATGGAGAATAGCATAGCAAGAGAGGTTAAACTCATATCTTCTAAGCTGAGTCTTTTTTTTTTGCTCCATTTCAGCAAGATAGAACCTATCATAATGTGCAGAAACACAAAATATGCATTCGTAAAAAAGCTATTCAAGGACGGTGTTGTGATAGCGTATGATAAGTGTGAATTGCCATAAATTTTTGTTCTCACACTTGACGGTGAAGTTATTTAGTTTTGCCGTCGTGCATTCTTGGACGTCTTAGTGAATTCCATCTTTAGGCGAAAAGTCGCAAAAAGAAATGAATAAGAAAGTCGAAAAATGATTAGCGAAAATTGGCGAAAAATGAACTGGTCTTCCTTCCTGTTCTTCTTTTTTTCTAGTTCTTTTTTTCTCGTTCGGTAACTCTTCAGAGAATCGTTTGTGTGTGCTTTATTGCTGCTTTATCTCTTCGACTTTGCTGCTCTTAACTAACGAGCACAGGCAACGATGACACGCAGTTCTGCCATCCGTACGGACTCGGAAAAGTGGAAGAAGCAGTGAAAAATGAATTCGCAAAGGCCATCGCGTAACTTTTATTAAGTTGCACTTAGAAAGAAAACACAGCTTTTTCAAAGTTTTTCTTCTTGCTTTTTGCTTCTCGTATGGCTTGTGCATATGAGCCTGCTTTATATCTCTTGCGCCTTTATACTTGTAAGAGCAGCTGCTAACTGGCGCATAGTGAAACATTACCAAACGTCTGAACGCTTCTGTACGATGGCTTTCGGTCACCCATTCTCAATCAGTTTAAACAAACATATCAAATCATCGTGTTCAGTTCTCTTTCACTGACTGAAATAGCTCATAAAAGCGCACGAAACGCTGGCCTTTTGTAGCCGACATAGCAAATTGTTCCCCACAATATGCGAGCATCTTTCTGATTTTTTCAACGATCAATGGAAATAATGTGCGCGCAGTTGTGGCTGATAAATTCGAATTTTAAGAGATTTCATAGCAGCAATTTCCCATACATTCTTGCAATGATTCGTTGGCTCTAACATATTTCTTTTTAAATGATATTTTAAAAATATTCGAATAAGGGAACAAGAAAATTAGTATAATCAAAATTGCTCTTTTTTTTATTGCTCACATAATATTAACGTTTTGAGCTGTGAGAAGAGTTTTTCGCCGAAAACTATTTGGGGCGTTTTTTGTAGTGAACGTTTTTCTTTTGTAGTAACGATCTAGGGCATCGCCGACAATTCCCATTACGCACCCCATTCGTCAGCTGTCCTCCAATAATTCAGCGAAATGTTTGTGCAGCTTTTTTTTGCTTCGCGTACAAATTCATTAATTGAATGTAAAGTGACACGCACACACATTAACAAGATTTGGCAAAAAAAGTATTCTTAACGATTCGAAATAGTTGAGGAGTTGACGATTTCTCTTTCATGTCGAATTTCGACTTTCAGTGGTTTTTTGTTTTTGTTTGATTGAGGAATTCTTCAACACGTGAAAGCAAATACAATGCAATAAATACTAGACAATCAATGGACATTCCTTTCTCCGTTCTCCACTTCACCTTCCATCCTTCCCATCCCTCTCTCCGAAACTCAGTCCTTTACCCCTCTTCCCATCATCACTCCTTTCCCCATTTCCACCTATTTGGAGAAATCGTCAAGCGATTGATGAAAAAACATTTAGAAACTTTGCGAACAAATAGTGAAAAGAGTGAAAAACTCTAAAAAGTTTTGATAAAAAAACGCATAATATCTGAATCTTTCATTATGTTCATTACCTTCGCCATATCTGTGCATTTGTGGGTCATCGAAAGTTTATACCCTTTAAATCGACTAGCGCTTTCTTCCCAGATCCAGAAATTTCGAGTAAAAAGTGGTGACTTACATATTTCTGCCCAGAAACGCGCATATTTTCGTTGATGAACAATAGCACTCACGAACTTTTAGAAATTGAGAGGGAGTATGCTTATATGTGACATGACCTAATTTGTCTATGGAAATGATGGTATTATGAAAAGAGAATTAGTTTTGCGACTGTGGCATCTTTTAGTGTTTTTCGGCATTTATAAGCACGAAAATGCCTTTATGAGTAAAGCGATCGAGAACAGAATAAGTCAGCGAAAAAAGCGAGGCTATGCGAGTAATGACGAGATCGACTTTAGCATAATTCGATTTCGCTATTTTAGAATGAAACTTTCGTCATTTTGTTGGTCAAGCTTCCTTGCCAATGATGACCATCGTCTACGCGCCATAAAAATGAGGATACAACTGCGATATTCGACCGACCTTGAACGACCATTAAAGAAAAGTGTTATCAGTGCTTCTGATAAGTGATAGACGTTGCTGAAGAAATAGGTTACCGTAGCAAGCTTTGATTTCATCACTTTTTCTCCACGCATAAAAAAACGAGATGAAATGTGTAGAGACTACTAAAATAAAAGCGCATTTTAACTTTACTAATAGGTTTCGGGTACCATAAGTTGTCCTTAGCATTCACTCCTATGTCTTCTGTAATATGCTACAATATCTTTTGTCTGCGACACCGACAACACTTTTTTTTTGGCAAAATTTCAATAACATCAACAAACTTAGTCGAATTTTGGGTCATTACTTTCATCGTTTGAAGATTTGAAATATTTACTGAAGAGGCAATTCGTGTCGTGAGTTGTTTAGAGTGAAAAGAGTGATTCAATCAGTCATTAAAGTTTCGCATGTTTCGATATAATCGTTCTGTCGACAAGTTGTTGAATGGGGAGAAAAAAGTAAATTGAAATCATTTGAAAAGAAGGAACGATAAATAAAGCGCGCAAAATGTGTGACAGTGTAACAGGATTCAGCGTGGCTCACTGCCGTCATTCATGCGATCCTCTCAAGTCCAACATCCCGTTCGCATGCCAATAGAAAAAGCGATTAGCAAAAAGAACTAAATGTTTTAAAATATCTTTTTTGAAATTGCCTTTCTTCCGTGAAGATTCAAAGATTTTCGTATAATCGAGGCATTAAACTACCATAATTAATCACTTGCGAAATTATTGTACGAAAGCAATTTCGTACACATATTAAAACGCAACAACTTGAGATTTTTATGAATTTTTGGCATAAAATCGAATTCACCACCCACGCTCAAATAATCGTCAAACAACTCACCAGAATCAGGATTTGTTGGTAAAAAGTTGCACGACTTCAGTGGGTTGTCCGTTGAAAAAGAAACACTGAAATCATATTGCTGAAATTGATATGCTTTCCCTAAGGGAAATATACCGTCTATAGTGCTTCAAAATGAGGTGAAACGATCGACTGAGTTCATCAGCTGTCAAAAGTGCCTTAATCAAGCGAACTGCCGCTTAGTTTATTAGAGGCATTTTTGGCTTACTAACATTTACTCGCACAAAAATGTGAAGAGCATAGAAAATTTGTTCAGCATCATTAGGCGTCAACAAAGACCAAATGTCGACATATTTTTGTCATTTTCGTCAACGTCGAATTTTTGACGGTTTTGTGGCAGATTTTTTTTTGCATGAAGATTGCCGAGTCATTATTGTCAAGCGGGAATATGCATACAATTATTTCTGAACATCCATAAAACGGTGTTATCGAACGTTTCTGTTGAAGACTCAAGACTTCGCGCGAGTTCTCACTACCAGACTTTAAAGAGTCTAGGTGGATTTCACAGTACCAGACCAACCTCATTGAAAAATCAAATTTTTCAATTCCTGTCGTGCATGCTACTGAACTTTTCAAATACAATTATTTCTGAACATCCATAAAACGGTGTTATCGAACGTTTCTGTTGAAGACTCAAGACTTCGCGCGAGTTCTCACTACCAGACTTTAAAGACGCAAAAGTCTAGGTGGATTTCACAGTACCAGACCATCCTCATTGAAAAATCAAATTTTTCAATTCCTGTCGTGCATGCTACTGAACTTTTCAATTCTTCCTTGCGCTTCTTTAGTCGCAGGTTGCAATTAACTTCTCATGAATCCTGAAATTCGCGGATATTCCTCCATAGGCTGGAACGAAGAGAAGGGTCCATGTTTCTAGCAGGTAATATCAAGCTCCTCCACTGAACTCCTCAGCATTGGTTCCTCACGAAGTCGGAGTGCGTGCAGTAAAAATGTTGCGGCGTCTTCTAACATTGGCACCTCGTTCGCCGAACAATGATTGCTAAATATCAAATATCGGATGTGAATGTTTGTCCTGCGCACTCCATTCACTTGCGCTCGCTCCAGTTGACATAAAAATGCTCACAACTTTTACTGTCGTCCACGAACTTCTGTGGGAATCAGGTCAGATGACTTGCCGGAAAACAAAATTCGATTTGCGAAAAGTTGTTTGACAAAATTCTACCTGACGAGCTCAGGATATTGAAGAATGGCGAAATTATTATTCACTGAAGGATAACCTTTTCAACGCTTTCCAGCCACGTCGGATTTAACTGGTGAGTTAAATTGTCTTTATCCATACGAATAAAAATAAAAGCATATGGCAATGAGAACGTATGACAATGAAAGGACTGCACATATGTACAAACACATGCACACATACATTATGGATGTTCACATAGAAGGAGAAAACGCGATGAACACCGACAATAATAAGCACGAGAAATCAACCCACTGAATAGAGATGCAGGGGCTGCATTTATCGCAGCATAACAAAATGGATAAGCAAAGAACGGTAAATTATTATTTTGGGGACTCAAAGTCAAGAAGAACGAGGGCAAATGAGGTATAAGGTAGCAAACGGAAGGTGCGCGGATGGTGTTCACCAGACTAAGTCAGAAAGAGCGCTCAGTTCGAACAAACTGAGGCAACTGTCAAATATCGAAACTATTTAAAATTTAGTTTGTTACTCTTTAACTGTTTTTCTCAATTGCTTTTCCCGAGTCGTCCGCATAACAGGATTGTCCAACTGCATATCCCTATCAGAGTGTTAGCGATGACGCGAGAAATGGATGGCTGAAAACAAATTTCGTCATATGGCGTTTAGGCACATGCGTCCTAAAGGAAGTGGTGCAACACTGGAATACCATCGTTTGCAAACTAAGCTTAAGGTACGCATATTATCCTCATTAGGAGAGCCCGGAATCTGCTGGGATCATGAAACTTCAGAATTATTTGCTTACGGGTAATCCAAAGTGTTCGTTTACTCAAATAACTTCTTATTAAGAGCTATGCAGCGAAAAAATTTACATGGCTGGGAAAGAAAGCTGAAAAAAAATTTGACCTTCATCGGCGACTCTTAGTTACTATCATTGCTTACTCATTTTCCCACAGCTTACGTCCAGACGACCAAAAGTTGCGTCTTCCTTCTCTCCTTCCTTCACTCCTCCTTGCATACTTTGTCCCATCTGCTGCTTCCAGTCCACGGAGTCAGAAAGGGTTCAAAAGATGGGCAGGCTGTGGATTTCGAGGCAAAGGATCTCAAAATAGACGTGAAAAAAAATGTGGTCCACTTCTGATGGGAAACGCCATTTTGCACTGTTTGCAGAAACGTTTGTAGGTGATCGCTTCTTCGCACCTTTTCGTGTGAAAGTTTCCCACTAAGCGGGACACTGTGAAACAAATCTCTCTTCTCGGGATTGTGCGTTGCTGAAGAGGAGGAGTGTGTTGGGCGAGGGGGCCGTCGAATGTAAAAGATGCGGTCATATTTTAATGAGACAACGAGGCGGAATGTTGTCAGAAGCTGTCACTCTCTATGATGCCACAATTACCAGACAAATGTGCCGAAGTCATTTTTTTATTCAGCTCCACAAAAGACGCAATTCACATCAATATAAAAAGTCTTCTTGCATGTCATTCATCAAAATAGGTCCGCCTCGGCCTACATTTAAATATTCAAAGCACTAAATTATTGATCCACCATAATAGAGGTTCCCATTTGACGCGAAAAAGACAAGGATGATCGTTTTCGATCTTTCGCTGTTATCCGTTTTCTTCGCATGGTAAATTTGACATTGAGTAACTGTCAAACCCTTGAGCTCATTGAATACTGTAAAAATTCCTAGTAGAACGTTCTAGGCTTATAGCGCTGCCACTTAGATGGCAGGAGATTGGCTCTGAAAGAGCCTACCTTTAAGGAGAGATAAATCATGACATTCTGCCTTGACGCCAGTTTAATCAGGGCCTGAAGTTGTGTTTCAATTACTAAAATACATTACAATGCGCGGGTGTTGACGGCAGAAGAAAGCTGTAGGAGGAATGGAAGCTGATCTTCTTAAATTAGCGCTTAGGAATTCATAGAAGATACGAAGACACTAAAAAACATCGTGCCAAATCTGTGCTGCATAGTAGGAGGCCAGGTGTGTCCAGATACAGCAGTCGCACCTAGACTGGCTGTCAAGCAGCTTGGAGGGTATCTTGCTCATCCTAATTACCTTCAGCGAGTTCAGTCTATTTTCATCCAATAATCTATCCGTACATTAAACCCATCTTCTCCTCTTCACAACATACCACGCATTATCATCACTCTACGAACCCTTAAAGACAGGAGAGAAAAGTATCATCCTGCTTTTACCTAACACGCAGGTTCGCGATCGGGAAAACAAATCCTAGTGACATGCAAGTGATTTTATAAATCAATTTCATTCGTGCTTTGTTCATTCGTTAACTTGCGAAAGATTCAAAAAAAAAATGCGCTCGACATATGTCACTTCCTTTGATGCTTTTATTTATAAGCTAAAACGAGACACCGCATAATGTTTCGCTGAGCTGAACATGCACTGCTTAAACAAACATTTGTGTCAAAAAAAAGCAAATTGATTTAACTGCTCCCAGATGATCCGTGAATGCACTATTCGAATATGGTCCATGCGAGTAGGTACAGGTATTTGAAAGGCGCTATTAAAGAAATATATGAAATATATATTGTTGATACTAGGGGTGACACCTTCTCCAGTAGTAGCACTTCGTGTCTATATTACAATATCCACACTCGTACTTTTTTGTCTATTAAGCAAACGAGACGGACAATAAACGATGATGATTTTGTGCAAAACCGAGCGCTAAATGCAACTCAAGAAATGCAAAAGTAAATAATGTCTTTTTACAGTCTTCGTGTCTGTCCTATACATTCGATCCAGCTGAGTCAAAATTATATCGAAAATTTTACAAGCAGAGTTTTTTCTTCCTGAATCGATGGAGTCCGACGTAAGCGCGCTCGATAGTTTTCAAAAATTGCGCTCACTTTATCTTTCTTGTCGTTAACGGCACATTTATCGAAAAAGTTTTCTAAAGCAACGATCAACGCCCATTTAGTATCGTTTTTAAGTTTCTCAACTGGATATACGCTTCTAGTTTGTTGTTGACAAAATCAAAAGGGAAAAGTGACACATGTCATATTGTTGTATTACAATTCTTGATCACTTTAAAAATGGTCATTTATGTAAGTAATACTTCATTGCGAGCAAATCATTACTCGCTTTCTCGACTGTTCGTCTCGCACATTCTATATCTGCATAACTGTCAAGTATACGGCGATGTAATAAACTGCTAGGAGAGAAAAAACATGCAAATGACTTTAATAAAAGAGCGGTCGACTAATGACAAATTTATGGCTAATGCGGATTATGGGATCAGGTTTCGAAAGGACACCGGTTCGTGCCTTTCGCATTGCGAAATGATCAATCACATAATGAATGGCCTTGAAAAGAAACAGACATGCGAGCGTGATAGTATGTGGTGGTTACCTCTTAATCACAGTAATCGAATCTCAAATTTTTCGCTGAGAATATTGCAAAAATCAACAATACGAAGGCCAAATAGGCCAGATAGCTCTTCTCCTGTTTAACTGGCAATGCGACACCCGCATTAGGTCATACTGTATACATAATTCGCATCTTTATCCTGAGTCTCCACTTCTTCATTTACGATCAGTAGAACGTCACCTACGACTACAACAGTTTCATTGATGCCACAGTAATGATGCTAAGCAATCGCAGACCTGGAATCATTAATCAACAGTTACATCAATTCCACGACGTTCGTTTAGTTTCGAAGCCTTCCATCGAATTCTTTCATCTGCTACTCTCTTCGAAATTGCAATGTTTACATTTAATTGCGACGTCAGGTTGATTGAAAGAATCGTTCCAAAAGCACAACTTGCTTTGATTGAAAGAATTGTACCAAAAGCACAACTTGCCTTTGGAACTTGAATCGCTAGCGAATGTCGAAGTGTTGCTCATTTCATAACATGTTACAATGATTACAGTCAAATAAACTTAAACAAGCAGCTGCAAGCTCTGAAAACTTTATCATTCCCGATCTCCTTCAAATTGCCTCCGAATTATCTTTTTAGCGGGCGGTTTGAAATGATTGCTGTGAATAGTTGATTTCACATAACACAGTGTGTGTTTCCACAATTAATTGAGTTTGAACATCGTCACATTTGAATTCATTTCCACAGGGAATCCATAACAAATATCAGCACGAAAATGTCTGTCCTAACCGAGAAAAAAGTAAATGATTCTTTCAAATTAAGTGTAGACGCACGCAAGTATGCAAACTTTTGATACTTAGAACGTTGCCGGCATCAGCTGTCTCATTCGAAAGAGAGAGTAAGCATGCTCGCAAGAAAAAAATGCCTAAAACAACGAACAACGAACATCCTGGAAGAGGGGACAGCTTGTGTGGCATTGCGAGCAGTTGAACATTCATGGAAAAATAACAAAGACCTCGTTGTCTCAACAAGCAGTGAGAAGAAGACGTTTGCAAAACGTCTCACTGGTTATGATGAGTGTGATTATTTGGACCTCAAGGCATGAAAATTTCAGTATCGACCTAGCGAGCATTCGGAGATGAAAAACCAAACAGAGCATATCCTGTTATGTGAAGGTTTGCTAGAGATGCGCTCTCATCACTCTATGGAGGCTCCTTTTTCGTTCTTCGTGAGTGAACAGCACAGCATGGTGCATCCGCAGGGGCAACAACAGCGCAACGAGGAATTGACTCTACAAATGAAATTTACACTATAACTGAGATTGCCGCATCACCTATGGCTCCAGTTGAGCAAAGGTGATAGTGGGGAGAAGGGCGCCGAGCTTAGCAAATGGTGGAGCACCATAATTGCTAATAAGACATATTTAGGGCCCAAAAACCTGTATAAAATTTCTTTCGCATTCCGTAATATAACGCGTGCTCGAACCTATTGACCTGCTACGCACACTTTACTTTAAACAGCAAGACAACAAATATACTGGGAGTGTTGTCGTCTATTCCGTTAAAGTTATGTCGTGTGTGGTTCAGCCACCTGAGGTTCCTTTTCAACGAGCAAAACTGCAGGATGACCAGTCATTGTTGAAGGCGCTGTCGGAACAGCGATGAGTGTCGCAATAGGCCATCATCGTACGCATTAAATGAAACTTGATCACATGTGGATCTTAATCTGAGGGAGTTTCGCAGCTTTGAAAAAGATCGGAACAGGGATGACTGTCGCAATAGGCCATCATCGCACGCATTAAATGCAACTTGATCACATGTGGATCTTAATCTAAGGGAGTTTCGCAGCTTCAGCTGTTTGAAAAAGATATAGGCAATATGGAAAGATCGCCTCACTAAACGACGGTTGTTAGAGAATGCGAATCAGTGACAATGACCACGATCTCATATACAAAATACCAGCCGTCCGCGAAAAGCAAACCCCATTGGCGTCCATGGAATGAATGACCTCTCCTGATGAAGAGTAACCAAAGAGCATTCGTTTTTCACCTAATATCAGAAGGCAGATCAAGCATCCAATGGTTTTTGATGTAGAGGCCGTTGTTCGGGGTTTCGACATGTTTTCATAAAACATCACTGGTTACAGCGAATGCGATCATTCGGATCTAATATTTGGAAATATCAGAACTGCAAATGGAAATTTACGCAACAGTTACGACATTATTTCGTGATCTGTGCGATGCTCAGCGACTCCATCTGTTTTTGTAGCATTTCGAAGTATATGGACGTGTCAGTCTCCGGAGCCATGTGTATTTTATTCGACGAGTGTTGAACACAGTGTCGTAGTCCCGTCAACCGGAAAAGCGATCGGCGAACGTGGATGTTGAATGTAGCCAGCCAGAACATGAACGCACTCGTTACAATAGGCATTAGAAGAATCTGAAGGAGTCATGCAGCTGTAACGAAATTGGTGGGTGAACGTTCTTTAATATTTTGTAGTCAAAATGAAGGCGAATGTGCGTGATTTGTTGCCGAACTCAACGGATTGTCTATACTTCGTCTAATCGCTCATGAAAGTTATTTCTGTTTATCAACTCGCTAGCTCCATCGTGGCCACTGTTTTTGCTCCTAATATGGTAACGACAATACTACTAACCCGACTACGCACCTCAACATGCATCTATTACTTGCTTGCACATGCACAGCGATGTTGACCTCTGACGTCGGTGTGAAATATCGTTTCAGAGACCATGAAAATCCAGCTTTTGAGCAGGTACCAGCAAATTTGTCTCCAATGTTAGGTGGTCTGAAACCAGACAAGAAAAACGAGAAGAAAAGAGCTGGAGAGGCCATACCATGAGAGATAGCAATTTGAACAAGATCAAAGTTGGTAATGGATCTGTTGGCGGATGCTTCTGCTACATGAAATCCGTGGACGAATTTTTGGAGTAGTTGTTTTATTGCAGAGTCGGGGTTGAGTTGGCTGATGAGCTTTGATAAAGGTAGTTTCCGGATATCATAGGCTTTAGCGACATCCAGCTGTAATAGGGAAGCAGTTTTCTCGTTCTCCAACGCACTGTAAATGAAATCGCTCATCTCGAAGTGAGCTGTGATTACGAACAATAATTCTGCTATGTCACATGTTGAAAGTAAGGCAGCTTGTCATTGTAAAGAGGGTTATAGCTGGTCGCAAGTGCATATCTCGAAGAAATTTGTGAGACATAGCAAAATTATTGTCGCATTTACTCGATGGATCTGTTTTGTCCCTGCGCTTTTGTAAATTGTCATTATTTTCCCATTTTTATACCTCAACGGGATAATACCTGCGGCAATATTTCGGCTTAGCGGGGCTCAGAGCTCCAGTCAAATTTGCTCATTTTCAAAACGTCTTCTTAGGAGCTAGAAGTCAAATCGGCTCTCTGCCGATCAAGCTGCGGGGTGCTGACGAACAGCCGTGAGTTCCTTGAGTGCTAGCCAAATAAGCAATGATCCATTCCTTGAGGAGCGGAGTCAGAAAGTATTAACTATTAATACTTTAACCATTTGGTTCAGGTCTTCGAAGTTGGAGGAAGCGGAATTCGCAAGTTCCGGGGCCGTCTCAGGTAAGGGGTACGGAGAAGAATGTGTAATTTGCTAATAATAACTAAACAAATATATAGGATATTTAGTAAGTGTGTTCGAGAGTGAATAGATTGCACGAAGATAGTGCGGGCCCGAGACAACTACAAAACGAAGACCAGAAACAAGAACAGCAGCACCTGCTGGAGCAAAACCACATTCGAAGTAACAGAGTTTGATATTAAATGAAGAAATTCCTCATTATTATGGATACCAACGAAAGAGGCGGGAAAACGAGCATCAAAAATAGCGTTGCCCAAGAACACGATGGAGCAACGCGACTTAAAAGCAACAAACGACGCTGGATTTGTCACTGGAAGATATAGCTTGAAAGGTATACCCTGAATACGGATTTTTCATTCTGAAAATATTCATTACGAGGATCACTATGAAGATATCATTTTTTCATTATGAACATCTACCTTGAGAAGGTTTTTCATTAATTGTGAAGAAAATCATCAAAGAGAATGCTTCTAATTAATGGCCGGCAATGGCACACAACGCATCAAATTAAAAGAGGAAATGATGTCATTTGCGGCCACTTACGCCTTGTTATATCAAAACAGCTGTTCCTTTAAACTTATTGTCAGATGATGCAAACGTCGATGAAAATATTTATTTAGCGATTTCCAAACAATTATTCCAGAAAAGCCAGAACACCTTGAAAGTCTTTTTTTGTTTCAAAAATACTATTGCACCGTTCGAATATACTGGTGAATTCATTCATCGGAACTCAGTTCACAGCATAAATATTGAAACTCATAATTCAATGAACGTTGAATACATTTAAAAAAATGAACACTAAGTAAACAATCAATTCGACGAACACTAAAATTGAGAATAACGCTCGGTGAGGGTGATGATGTTATGATTTCCATGAGCGATCAGAAAGCTGATAGGCTTACTGGCGTAAAAGAAGAACTGGTTGTGATCACTTCTGATCACGAAAAGTTAAAAACTTTACAAGAAACTATTTCAGAGAAAATTTAAAACAGTAAAGGTGAACTGCGTTCCCGAGGAGAAATGATTCTGAATATTGCAAGCCATTGACAGTTCTCTCGTCGTTTTTCAATGAGTAGGATTAGCTGATCGAACTGCCGACGTCGAACAAATCGAACAAGAAAACATCTATTGTATATAATAAGAAAAGCACCGTCTGCTGTACTTTGTTCCTGCAGCCTTCTCATGAACTCTAGTTCTAGACATAATTGCTGCAGTTATTTATACATTTATAATTAGGTCAAATATGGGTGTTGGATTAGCCGTTCGCAAATGGCAGGTTCATAATTCTCACGTCAGAGTCGGTTATTTTTTGAATAGTGAAAGCAAATTGAGGCTGCTAGATGCACTTCTCAAAATAGGTCATTCATTTCCGTTCAACTTGATTCACTTGTTTTGCTGTGGCCGCACACAAGCAGTTGGGGTCATCGCGAGCTCGGCTAAATGTGTGAAACTAGCTAAAGTTCTCTCTATTAGCTTTTTTGTCGGGAGGAGAATTGGGTTCGCAATGTTTGCACTTGAAAACCTTCGTTTTCGATGATTTTGATAGAAATTAAGCTGAATTGTGACGAATACATCACTCGATGAGGAAGCTTAGCGAATTTGCCGTGTGTCTTAGATAACCGCTAATTACAATGACTAAGGCAGTAACTTTCCAAAATCGGCATTTGTAATGAAAGCTGGTCATCAATAAGGCATCGATCTGAGAAGCATATCCATATTTCTTAATCGTCAAGTATTTACCGCTAATGAGATTACAGCCAACTGAACTTGATTTCGTTTGCACAAGTTTGGTGCATTTTCATACGCGAAGGAAGGCATCGATGGTATTTTGCCTTAAAATAGAGGCGTAAATGAGCATTCGCATCAAAATTTGTTAGCATGATCTTTTAACTGTTCATGCTGTTGGACTCAAAATGATAGCCATATCCGTAACCTTACCACTCTAAGACAGGCGGTCTTTTAGAGCTTGGAATGCACGCCTCCTGCACCATGATTTGCTGTTAGGTGAGCAACTGCTGGAACGAAGCGATTCCATGAACTAGCGACAGACGGCTTTATCCCAGTTTTGGCCGATTAAATTGTTCGTGCATATGTGAACCTAACAATAAGCTTCTCAGAGACCCAGTTGGTGAAGTATGCGGCCTGACTTTCTGATAGTACATTCTCAACTTTGACACTGCTTATGAATGCAGCTCCGCAACGGGCTCGATGAACTGTTCGGAACAGAGTGCAGCGGACTGCACAACAACGTAGATTGTGCCCATGTTGTGTTTGACAATGTCTCAGTAAAAGAAATAGCGTGTTGACCGAAGGGCATCACATGTTAGTAATTTAGTAGGCGCTAAAACAATTGATGGCATTTACGGTTACCGATTCATCTAAGTTATCTTGATAGATAACTCTTGAGGCTTGGAATTATCCGGACTAATTATCCGTTAATTACTAGTACAGTTCCGGCCCGCTTGAACAATAATGGTCTGTTCTTTAATTGCACGGTCAATTAAAAGGGCACAATATGTCGCGAAACCAAAATAATTGCGCAAGTAATGAAAAATGTTTCGAGGAATTCAATTTGTATCTTTTGCACTTTTAAATCAATTGTATGTATCTTAATAATGCTTTTTGCCATATGCAGAAGCACTTTACCACTTTCTTCAATTTCGCCTACACAATTATTCCGCTGTAAAATTTCCAGCTTTTTTTCTTAGCGTTCACTGCATTCTCATACTCTATTATTTTGAACGCCGGATTAATTTCCTCTCTAAACACAACTTTTTGGAATAAATGTGCCATTTTGTTCATGGCTTTAAAGTTTTCTTTTTTTCGTTTCCATACTTCACAGCTTATTAATATCTTCCCACATTTTTAATAGTTTTAGCCTTTCTAGGTCGAAACTTGCTTTCGCCTGTTGAATTTTGCGCATTTACGACTCTACAAAAACTTAGGATTTCGAAAGTCGCGTTTTCTGATTGCCATGTGTGCACTGCTTTGGCTATATGCTAAGTTGGCGATGTAAGCGTGTCGTCTTGATCAGTTGACTGAATCATGCCTATGCAAGCGTGCTCAGGCACATACCGCAACATGTCAGTGACCATTTTTGCATTGTTTTTGTTATTTTAATAACATTTGGCACGATATTTCTAAGTGTACTTTTCATCCCGTCTAAGTTGTTACTTTTCAGCGCTTTTGAATATTTTACCATTTTATTCATAATTTTCACCCCGCGAAAGTAGTTGGACATCCACCGGTCTATTTTAGTTAATGCTGTCTTTAAAAGACAAAGGCAATGTATTGCCTACATGTTTTATATAAAGACATAAAAACCGTGTCATTGTAGCTATATATGACACTGTCTTGTAGCTCTAAGTCGTATGAACGAAAGCATGAACATCATAACAGCCCTCTTTATGACGTGCTTTGTCATCTTCCTTTGCCGGTATAAAGGTGAGAGCTCTTAGTTGACCGTTTGAGAAGCCATTAGTCACACCGGTGTCCCCTTTCGAATCTGGTTAGAGAAGAGTCCCTCGCCGTCTGCGTGCTTAGGCACATACCGCAACATATCAGTGACCATTTTTGCATTGTTTTTGTTATTTTAATAACATTTGACACGATATTTGTTAGTGTACTTTTCATCCCGTCTAAGTTGTTACTTCTCAGCACTTTTCAATATTTTACCAATTTATTCATAATTTTTATACCGCGAAAGTAGTTGGAGATCTACCGGTCTATTTTAGTTAATGCTGTCTTTAAAAGACAAAGGCAATGTATTGCCTACATGCTTTATATAAAGACATAAAAACAGTATCATTGTAGCTATATATGACACTGTCTTGTAGCTCTAAGTAGTATGAACGAAAGCATGAACATCACGACAGCCCTCTTTATGACGACCTTTGTCATCTTCCTCTGCCGGTATGAAGATGAGAGCTCTTAGTTGACCGTTTGGTTTGAGAAGCCATTAGTCACACCGGTATCCCCTTTTGAATCTGGTTAGAGAAGAATCCCTCGCCGTCTTGAGATTGGAGGCGATTTATGTCACGATGTTCGCACTTCTTCAAAAGTAAGCGGTCATACATGATTATTGTAATCATGTGCTCTTTCATCAAGAGGTGCTTCGGAGAATGACCTGGTGTAATGAAATATTATTGTTCTTAAAACAGGTGGTGACGTCGCTGTCATTTGGGATGCAATCACTGATGCTTTCATTAATTACTATTCAACGTCGCGCTGATATAAAACAAAAAGTTATTTTGATCACCTTCTCATTAATCAGAATATGTCAGTAAGCTTGAAGCCACATGAAGGTCTCATTCAATAAGTACAAAGATAAGAAATGGTCGTGCTGTGCCAATAAACTCTCAATAAAGCCGCACCTAAAATCTTCAAAAAAATACAATGAGACAATAATTCGGAACCTTAAATAAATACAAGAAGTAACACAGGTTAAATAATGTGAAGCATGCAGAGATGGAGGAAAACCTTTAAACGTAGTAGTGAATAAGAAGTGACTTTACCAGGGAAAGGTGGGCAGTGTGAAGACCTCTTCCTTTGGAAGAAGGTCAGCAATATTATGAATCACTAAAGGTCAGAAAAGGAAACAACACAACAATATAATTGTCACAAAAGAATCGTTCGTCGTCGAAGCCGCGTTGCCCGTTTACACCGCCGATAGTCGTCACCTGTGCTCCTCGAGTAGGCGATCCACCGCTGTAGTCGCCTCCAGATGACGTGTCTGCATCCTCACACTCCTCTCCCAAATGAACACACTCAACGTTCCATTTACGCTGTCAGGAGTCACTGGAAGCGAACTGAGTCACACCTAACATTGTCTGTTTTCGCATTTGGCATAAATTTCCGTGTAAAACTCAGCTCCTTCCTCGTCTCGCGATGGAGGTCGCGGCAGGCAGGAAAAAACTGCTATCGCAATGTTGTTTTAGTGCCTGCCTCATACTGCACTTTTACAAAAATGCCCCTTCGCAGTAATGTCGACGTTTGTAACCACACTTCAGTACCACCCTTGAGATGAATAAACAAAAGGCACCGAAGCAAGCAGTGCAGGTGACCTGGAATAGTCAGAAAGCAACCTCTTTAGCCCATATGGAAGTAATTAACAAGGATTATGCAGAAACGTCCTAAAAAGCGTGTGGAAAAAAAGTTTAGAAGAACTTGCGTTAATGACGTGGAAATGGAGGACTGAAGAAGGAAAAACCAAACATGATATAATGCAGTAAATGAGGAGAAATTGTTGAAGGAAAACAGGATTTTTATTGCGAGGCGAATGTCATGATTAGTTCATTGTCTCCAGTAAGTGGAGGAAAACGTTGGTAAAATACTTACTATAGAATGGAGAATGTAGAGAGAGCGCAGAAAAATGGTGTTAAGTTAATAGCGGCGAAGAGATGAACATGTTAGAGCAAGTAGAAATTAAATCCATTTATATTTGTTAAAACGATTGCGAGAAATTGGATTGAAAAGCTGAAAAGATCAACGTTGCACCTTTGCTGTTTTGTTTTTCAAATTTTTTCTTGACAATTTCAAATTGGTGCATTTCGGTAGGCTTTTATCCGGCGAGGCGAATGAAATGGCACGTTTTAGTGAGAAAAAAATCACTGCTGTGAGTCTGCGTTACATTTATGACGGCTTGCAACAATGATCCAAATTTCAAATTCCTTGCCTAAAAGTGCTGCCAGATACCCATAGCAATGCTTCAGAATTCCGCTCACAATTTTACTGTGTTATGTAATTCTTTATGCTTCCATCGATGTTTTTTGCTTCAAGAAGTTCGTTATGGTTCTGAATAAATGTTGTGCTATCGGTCAACAAAAATGTCAAACAATTCAAAGTCATTTCGTAAAAGTAAGATCCGGTCGGTTGATCACTTTGTTATTTCTCTCAGCAATCCTTCGAGATGAATGGTTTAAAAATGTAGCAGTTAAAGGTTTAAAAAAAAATTAGAAGCGCCTAATTTTAGCGGCCATTTGTTCGCCTTTTGAGCATTTCAAAAAGCGGAATAACGCATCGAAGTCATAGGGAACGGTGACTAGCGCACAGTTGACAGTAAACAGTGTACGCAGGTTAATGAAACGTCAAATGAGCCAAAACTGCAAGTGCAACGAAGTGAATCAGTTTAAAAAAATAAATGATGTGCACGTGAGAATGTGTGATGTGATGGCATCGAGCAGAGCAACTTCCATGTCACATCAGCTCCTTCCAAAGATGGTTCACTGCAGTCCATTGTCTCGGGCTTTCGTCACCAATTATCAAATTAACTTCGATAAAATCCTGAGATACATGAAGCTCGTGGCTTTCCAAGCGTAGCGGTTTTAATGGATTCCTAGGGTAGCGAGTTTAATAAATGATGGAGCAGACAGTTTTGAATGGGATCTACAGTTTTCGTTCTCTGTAGAATAAAGGCACTAAGTGTGGCATTCCATAATTTCGTATGGTGCCTTTAAGAAGGAAGACTAAGCCAAAGGAGCGGAATAAGGAAAATTTGCAGTTTGATGCACCGGAAGTTTCATATGAGAGGACAGAAGTTGGAATAGTAAGATGATAATCTGCTCATAATCTGTGCTAATAAACAGCTATTGTGACACCGAAACTCACTTGACGTCCATTTTCTGATAACAGTGGTCACCTGATTTCAATAGAAACTCACGTGATCTTCGTAGAAAGTTCGAAAATTTTAACGCCCGACTGGAGCTAACGCGGCTTGTCAATACAACACGCACAGTTATATGATCCTATCCCTACTGATCAACATCGCATCGTCCTAAACTCAGAATTTTGCTCCGTATCGTCGCATGTTTTCAATGAACGACGAACGAGCAGAGGATTATCTCAGCGCCATCGAAAGACGAGAAATAAAAATATTTGATGTGCACCGTGAATTGAAAACGATTGCTGGTCCCAAAAATTAGAGCATAGATATGCAGCACACTCTGGCATGTTCCAGCATCACGTACCGCGTTGTCCAGCAATACTTGACCCTGAAGTTCACATTGTTGAAACGGGCATGTCGTCACGCGTGCTTGGCAAGGAAGGCTTTTCATGCGCGCCACAGTACAGCAGTCACAGAAACGGAATTATGTAACATACTCGTTCGAAATTATGTAACATACTCGGTTTTCCAAAGTGATAGAAAAAGCAGCGAGGGGAAACAAAAGAGGTGGAACAGTAGTGGAACGTTGATGGCAAAGGATGAAGGGCACAGTGATTCAAACATTCGGCGAAGATGTGGCAAGCGAGGGGAAACAAAAGAGGTGGAACAGTAGTGGAACGTTGATGGCAAAGGATGAAGGGCACGGTGATTCAAACATTTCGGCGAAGATGTGGCGAAACAAAACCCACAGTAACAAATGACCTATGAGGAAAAAAACGTGATTCTGCAATATGCGCTTTAAGTTTCCCGCATCTGCGGGAAACGTAAAGCGACCGGGAAACCTTTACTTCTCGACCGAGCATTATGATTAAATCTAGCAGGTCAAGATGAGCGGTAACCTTTACCTATGATTAGTAGCAAAATATGTCACCATCTTCTTGGGATAAAACAAAGGAAGCACTGCCGGTAAGCATTGCGGTACCTGCGGTCGAACACACCTGCCAAAGAATTTTGCTTTTTCGCACAAGCCAAAGGAAAATTGAAGCGAAATTTGCTTAAATAAAAGTCTACATTCATTAGCAATGTCCCGCCGTGCACGGTGAAAAGGAACCTCATCCTTCAAAACAAAACGTTCTGAATTACAGGACCTGTATGCTGTATGAATGCCCCATTCACTGACAAGGATGTATTTAACTTAATACAGTGAATGCTATGTCAGCAACGCCGGCCAAGCGTGTTAGTGCCTCGCATTTGACTCCATAAGCTTCATATCTTCAGTTTTCTTATCCATAATGGACGGTGTGTGCAATTGGATGAATGGCCGGTGATGATGCCGTTCGCTCGAGAAATAGGTCTAACAGTGGAGTTAACCGGCAATGCTTCGAAGTAGGTAAAGCTGAGTTAACCAGCAGACATAGCATTCAGGACGGTGTGTGCAATTGGATGAATGGCCGGTGATGATGCCGTTCGCTCGAGAAATAGGTCTAACAGTGGAGTTAACAGGCAATGCTTCGAAGTAGGTAAAGCTGCGGGCTTATATTCGATCAAGCACAAGGTATACGCTCTAGCGAACGTTTTACTGAACAATGAAAATAGCTTTTAAAATTTGTTTTTCTCAAATGCATGAAGTAATCCGAAACAATAAGAAACCTCGTTTTGATTCGACTGCAGCACTTCTTATCTTGCTGCTCTGATGCCGCGAACTTTAACTCAAAAATTTCTTGTAAGATCAAAATTTGGGCTTTGAAATGGTTTCGGCATTTTTTCTAAAGGGTAGGCTCATAGTAGTTTTACGGCACTTAGAAGTATTTAACCACGAGTAGATGGACTGAGAATATGCAGGGGGTGAAGAGCCAGCTATCAGCTTCTCGATCAATTCGGAGCAATCGATCCAATCACGTTCAGAGTTGCAGTCGGCTAAAGGAGAACGGAAACGCCGCATTATGGATAACGTACATACTATTGGCATAAACATATACGATTCAGAAAGCGCAATTTCACTCAATAGCTCGTAAGCTTTATCATAATCTTCGCAGCATAGTCAGTGGAACCATAAACAAGACAGTTTCTGAATCAGAATATGAATCGTTCGCGCATTCAATTTTTTCCACCTTTCCCTTGTTTCCTTTCCAGTCCATGACTGAGCACACGTCCCAAAACAGGTGAGCTTCCCGAGATGAGAATCTTGTACGAAAAATAGAAAGAGTGCAAAATCCTGTCTTTTATCTATTAAATGGCTCTTTGTTGCATGCAGTGATTATGAAAAGTTGGCTGGGATCGGCTGTGAAATCGCAAGACCGATGATAACCTGTACCGAAGGCATAAAATTATGTTGAACGACTGCTTAAGAGAACAACTGCTACATGAGAATGACCTAAAGACGGCCTCCTCATACGTGCAGCTATAACAGATACGTTTTTCATAGGTGTTTTATTGGTTGATCTCAACTTTCGCTTTCACAACGCTTGTAGGTGTATCGAAGCAATTAAGCAGCAATATGAGAAATTTCACGAACACGGAAATCGATGAACACGTTTTGTTCAACTGTTTCTGAAGTTTTGCGCCTGCTCGCGATGACATCGGGAAGTCGATGACATGCACTACAAGAAATATGGTTGATTCATGAAGCTCGGAAAAAAAATCAGTTGACGTTTCTTTTCAATATTTGCCTAATGTTTCGTCAAGTTTTTTACATTTCTTCTACGAATAGCCAACTCCATTGTTGCCGATAGATGAGCAGAACAGATGACGAATTTGTGAAGCGAAAAACTGGGTTGCTTTTACCAGTATCTTTTTTATGCTCAGCGAACACAAACGCTTATTACGTTATGTTTTCCCGTCATAACTCGCATATATATGTTGCTCATTTGATCGAGCAAAATCATTTGCACTTGCCTCTACACATAACAATGTGAAGAATTTTGGCTATGAAAATCTTATATAGCCGGGTCTTTAGCTCGCTTCCTCATGAATGAATTACTCGTTGTCGATGCACTACCGATCTTCTCACGTAATAAACAAAATTCTTGAATATCCTTGAGCATTTCTTTCCTTGCACAGAGCGATTGGGTATGGCGAATGAAAATTGTGCATAGTTCCAAATGTGATCTGGTAATTCTTTATCGCAGTCCATTTATGAAAATTAGGATTCGTTTGTCCAGTAAACCAACGCTTCTGTACCTGTGCCTGCGAAAAATGTGCTCGCATAGCAAAAATCACTAACTTTACATACTGGTCCTTGAGGTTGGCTATTTCTTTCATTTTTCTGCGGCGACTTCTTGATGGTATAAGCTCAGTTAAAACTGTCCAATTTCAGCTTTTCAAGAAAATATGAAATCATTTTCGCTGGCCGCTTTATTTTTCTGCCTTGTAATCCTTATTGCGGTCATCAATGCTTACCCGGCGATTTCCGTTGAGGAAGTCTCCCAAGAGGACTCCGATGTCGCAAGGTTTGCCTCTCTTTTTGTACTGATTACTTTGTTCACTCCTCCATACCTTGTAATTTATTCATGACAGCCGTTGACGTGATCGATGAGAGTACTGTCAACCATTCCTTCACAACTTTGCTTTGGTACTGAACGAATTCTTAGCCCCGGTCGCATTTTTCGTTTTAAACGATGCATTTTTCCTCTGCATTCGATGAATTCGTGAGGCAACTTGTACGAGTTTGTTAATACCGTTGCGGCGTGGAAGCTGCCGGTTGCTGCCATTGTTGGCTTCCCTATCCATTATCTTCTTTGCCAGAAGAGCCTGCTTAAATTCAGTTCAATTTTGGTACCTGCGAAGACTTGTCTGAGGAGCTGGTAAGTAAACAAGCTCCGAGAGGATCTTCACGCAGTCATGATTCTTGAATTCGATTTCTTCGGGAAAAACAGCTCATCTACTGGCAGACAAAGGCCTGATGGTAATATCTCAAAACCCTGAACGACTATAGACATGATTCGTCTCAGATTTTTTATTCGATTAATGACATGCATAAAATTTCAGAGCAAGAGTAAAGCGATGTGGTTGTGGGTGTTGTGGATGTTGCGCAATATTGAGCTGTGGATTTCCATGGTTCTATGGATACCTAATCGGGCCGATATGCGGATAACTTGGATCATTGCGGGCTCAACCATCTTAACTACGTGACACTATCATATACTGCTTCTCTGTGCTTCCTGTTTTGAAAAGTTGGTTTAGGCAGGCGAGAACCGAATAAAAAATCGTTTACGAATTAGCTTTTCTGGGTACGGTCCAAGGACTTTTTTCTGAATCCGGCTAACCGTAAAAACAAATTTTTTAAAGCTGTTTAGCCCATACTTATCATTTGGATTTCATCCTTTCACTACCAGAAATCTTAACAAATTTTCCTTTGCGATGCTCTCATTTGAAGACCAAGTGTGCTTATGTTAGGATTCAGTATGAGAGAAAAAAATCTTTTCAGACGAGTGCAGTACTGCTTTAAGTTTCTTGTCATTTATTAGCATTTCATGATGATAAATTCGTATATGAAAAAGAAATAAAAATATTATTGAAGATATCTGCTAATGGTTTTTCCAGCACATGTTAGACGAAAATGGGAAAAGGACCATGCAGGAGAGTTGCTCACTACAGTATCATTCACGATTGCATCAAGTTTGATATCATGGAACGTTTTGATTTCTGTCATCCAAATCACTTACTACGCTGCAACATATAGAACCGGCTTCATAGTTTCACATTAGTGACGCACGTTTGGGCGAACTTAACACGGATTGCGTTCATGTAGCTGTCCCAAGTCAGGTTGGATTCATGGAGATTATGTAGTGAGAAGCAAAACGCAATATTTTTTCCTATTCATAAAATCCCAACAGACAACTTAAGCTTTCCATTTATGTTTTGACGAATGAGAGTTCTTGGGAAATCATGAAATGCATGATTAATGCTGATTTAGGTGGCGTTCAGCAACAGAAGATTATCCGTTTCTATTATGTTCCCTCATCCGAAGACAACTATTTAAAATTGTAACGTTCATCCAACGATGAATAATACTTTCAGCACCGAGCTAATAAGATTGAAGTCAAATTCGTACTTATTCCCTATCTGAGCTAAATATTTTCATGGACATAAATGACATGAACTCATGCATGTAGGCAACGGACCATCTATGGAATAGCATCGCAGAGTAAATGGGCGCTTTGAGCGACTCGAAAAGCACCTAAATATTTATAGAGAACTTCTTCTCAAGAGAAGACTGCCGAAGAACGTAGTGCTCCTCAATAGGCTGGTGCACTTCTCAAAATTAGCACTAAGCTGCACTGATAAATCTATTCCAGATAAGGACGTTTTCATTCCTGACAACTGTTCGCCAGCTGTGATACCTCAAAGAGATACCTCAGGATTCCTCAAAGATACCTCAAAGAGATACCTCAGAGATACCTCGAAGATACCTCAAAGATACCTCGAAGATACCTCAAAGATACCTCAAAAGAGATACCTCAAGATACCTCAAGAGATACCTCAAAAGACAAAAATATTTGACTGCAACCAGACTTCCTCTACAAGATCAACAAAAAATTCCTTGCATAATTCCGCACCACTAATTTGCCACTAGTTTCATGTTTTCGCTACGTAGAATATTTGTGTTCTGCTATTACTCTGCCAAACACCGATCACTGGGTGATATTAGTGGAAATAGACGGTGCACACCATGTCGGATAATATGAACTGCATAAGCGTTGCTGAACGATGATATAATGACCAATCCAAAACAGTCGAATGAACATTATCCAACCGTAATGATGGCCATATTTTGTGGAACCATATTTGTGAAACACTGAAATTTCATGACATTAATCTCTTGTTGGGCGAACAGGTTTTGCTGGACAAATTAATGACTTCTAGTCTTCTAATGTAAGGTCTTTGTCGAACACTTTGTCAACGTAAGCTTCAGTTGACTTAAGAAGGCGATTTTCTCAAGCGTATTCGATTCGTTGAATGCACAAGCGTTACGAAACTAGTGCCATTACAGCGGGCGTTACGCTCATAATAATTTTTTGCACCTATGAAATGACATTTAAAAAAACACATGAGAACCCCATGGACAAGTGCACGCTTTATTCATAAAAACATCTTGCATATGCCATCGATCAAACTCAAATCTGACTTCAACAGAAACTCTACAACTCGAATACGGAAACTACCAATATCAAAGCGTCGTGCTGTGATGTTGATCGTCACTTACTTTTTGATTACAAATCATAAGTAATTCAAAAGGACTATGGCAAGTGTATTGTTAGGATAAATTTCTTCATAAATCGCAATATGCACGCTGGCAAGCAGCTATGTGGAACATTTTTCCAATTTATGTGATTCCTCATAAAAAAGGTATCGCTAACTGAACTGGTTCTTCCAGATCAAAACCCAAATTAATAAAAGAAAACAATTTATGAAGACTACAAGGGAACTAACGCGACATGCGCTTCCGGTGGTTCCGTTTCAGTTGGGTGTAATTAATGCTCGGTAAACGAATGCTTAGTTACACTAACGGTTTTGCTCAACTTGCGATCAATCAGGTGTTGTTGACGCACACTTTGAAGTGATGGTAGTTAGGCGATACTAAAACCATTTGCACTCATTTTTTCAAAACCTTCAAAACATTTTCAACGTTGCAATTTCTCGTTGCGAAATTCACGTATACTAGACGTAAATTACAATGCTCCGCATCGTATGAACATATATTTCTGTTACCACAGTTGATGTTATTCTCCTCATTCATCTTTCCTGCCCTATTATCTTCCATTTATCATAACTCGTCTACAAACCTATGAATCCTTCTAAAAATGAGCTCGGCAGCTTCAGTAAGGCGATAAATAATTGTGTGCCAATTTTTATTAGGGGAAGTTTCATAGTTCATGAGTTAAAAGTACTAGAAAACACAGGCAGAGATACTCAAAAAGAAACTGAGCCAAAAAGTGCACAATAGCTAAACGAGTGTCGTATGAAGAATGGAGATTAGATAAACTCGTGAACATTGGCTGACGTTTTGATCAACTTCTGACGGTGCTACGAAGTTCTCATTTTGTGCAGCATCGATATATTCTTCCTCTGTGTTGAGGTGGACGGACGTCAACCACAGTTAGTCTGAGTCGGTTTTGTTGCCGTTTCGTCGTATGAACTAAAAGAGCGCATGATAAATGGTTTATTCATAAAGGAATTAGACAACTGTCGATTTCAACGACACTCATGTCTTGGGAATCTCTCAACTTCGACGCACACGAGACGGCGTGACTTGTATTCAATTCTTGGATCCAGTCGTCTCTGTTGACGGATTCTCTCGCACACTGCATGAGTGCCGGATCGATCGTGGAAGGCAACGTGGAGATGAGGGCCGATGAACCGTTCGCATGCTCCTCTGTCATAATGCTTCGCTATAATTAATAAATTTTGTTCCGGGGTTTCATTGAGTAGCTGGACTATACCGTCTAAGACAACCACATCCTCATGCGATATAACAGGATGTCGAAAGCCAAATGCAGTCATCCTAAAATAAACTCACCCTAAATTTATTCGGACGAAACGCTTTCGGATCGTAGTTTACACATGCCACGCCACTGCTGGCACAGTCGGTGTTTTAAATACGACGCGACGATTTCAGATGACGGGATGTCGTTGGGAATGTCATCCCGAATTCGATCATTACGTTTCGGTTGACTCAGCTTAAAAGCCTCCCCCGGTAAGAAATAGTTAATGTAGTCGGTACGGTCCTTATTATCAGTGAGATAATGGTATCTATGTGCATCCCAGCGTTGTCGTTTTAGTTCGATATTTTTAAGAATCGGATAAAGGCGGTTAGCGAGTTGTCTTACGAAATAAACTGATACCTCCCAAAATTTGGAATTTTTGAATTTAATTACAGCTCTGGGATG
Source organism: Toxocara canis (assembly GCA_000803305.1). Taxonomy (NCBI): domain Eukaryota; kingdom Metazoa; phylum Nematoda; class Chromadorea; order Rhabditida; family Toxocaridae; genus Toxocara; species Toxocara canis. The sequence goes on along the minus strand of JPKZ01003287.1, from coordinate 89,844 downwards.
GCTTCTTTGCCATTTTTGCACCGCTGTATGGGATGAAGTTAAAGAACATAACTTTATTTCAAAATCGTACGATGCATATATACGAATCGAGAAATCGCGACGAGAATAGATTAAAACTAGATCTGTCCCGGGGTCTTTCCATAAAGTCGATTATTGGAATTAAACCGGTAAAGTGTGGCCATTCTAAAAGCACACCGGCTCATTGAGTAAATATGAATTCATGAGGCGGGAATTGAACGTCTGACAAATAGTTTTCCAGCGTCACGGTTACACAATTACACAACTCCGCTACAACGCGATATCGTTCTATTTGTACTTGAGTATCTTACCATAGAGTCGGTTCTACTATCGGGACCATGATAGATAGGTCGGGAAATCGATATGCTCTATACGAATCGAATTTATTCCCCGCACATACCAGCCCTCCTCCCATGGGGCCTTATCGGATGTCAACCACACCTGCGGGAGTTCTAAAAAGAGGCTTTCGTCCCTGATGTCAACATTTTGAAGCCAACATTCCGTATTCTCTTCCAAGCTGGTCCTATTAGTGCGGGAAACGGGAACCAGTTCATTGTCAGCAACAATAGTAGTATTGGAAGAGTTGGATAAATCCATAGAAGAAACTCGATTGAAGATATCGACCAAAGTAGCCACGTCGAATGAGAGAAACAAACAACAATGAAGTCACTGTATCCGCGTCTCGCTTTTATGCGGCTCCTTATCTGCAAATCATAAACTACGAGACGCATGAAAAGCTAAAAGTCATGCATGCATCCATCCTTATCAGCTCACTTGGCGTCTTTCACATCAAATCCAATCCTTCGAGAAGCTTCTGTCTGATACGTCACAGGGAATTTGAAAATTCATAGATTTTTCTACTACAAAAATCAAAACGGCTATGTTTAAGCTACCCTTCCTTCACCTGCCCTTCCCTGTGTGGGTGGGTGGAGAATGTTGTAGAATGATCTAGAAATGCCTTGGGGGATGATGTGGGCCCACGCGAACCGATTCATCTAGATCTAATTTATCATAACTGTTTTCAGGGCTATTCTCATAGATGCAACTCGCCACGAATAGTTTTCTGCTCGATACTTGCCGGCTTTAGCATCATAAGCATTTAATAAAAGAAAGCAATGAAGACAAGCAACGAAACAAGATTTTGAAAAGGCTTTTTAATTTAGCTAGCGTTTACATGCGCGAGCGCCTCAGCGGTTGATTTCCTCAACTGTAAATAGCCTGCTATTATTACCGTTTCGTTCCACTTCCATGCCGATAAGCAGTCAAGCGTTTCTACTAAACGGATAACGCTGCCCAGTGGAGCTTTCACTACTTCGTGTATACACTAAGGACGGATGCACACCATCGAGCTTGCACGATATACACAACTCCTCAAACAAACCGAATAGGGAAATTGTTTGCAAATAGACGAAATTTAGCGAAAGCTCTTTTCTACGATGCGATCGGTCGAACATTTTACTCGGTTTGCTGTGAAAGCATACAAATTCTTCACTCATTCTAAGCGGTAACTCTAGCTGAATTGGTGAACTATTTGAGAGTAGGAACAGAAAGTGATCTTAGAGTGCAGATTATGCTTACCAAATTTCACAATCAAATTTCAAAAATTTCATAACCAAATTTTCTGTATGGGTACTCCAGGTGAAACAACCAGACGGACGAACAGAAAAACGGGCGAACAGGCGAACAGCTAGACGGGCAAACAAACAAACAAACAGACGGGCAGACAGACCGACGGACAAATAGACAGGTGAACACACGCAAGGACAAAAAATTGCCACGAATCCGTTTTGCAGTTTGAAAATCCACCAATGCGCCTAAATTATATAAATAACGAAGGCAAGGACACGTCTGAACATTAGGTTCAAAAAATGTTCTACTGCACTTTGCAGTGAAATATCTGAATGGCGGCGGAATTGCTCAAATTATTGCTGACTTAAGAGGGTGCCTTTCAGAAAGGTCGGCAACGACATGTGCATATTGCATGTGTATTTGAGCACAGAGTGCTTGCTGCATTAGCCGAATCCCATTTCCTTTCTCAATGGCTTGCAGTATTCGCATTTCTTTCTACTTTAATTTTGCCTTACGAAACCGAAACTAATCGTTCTTTTCGAATAAGTAGTGCTTGCTTTTGAAGTCTGTAAATGTAATAGATCTTTGTCGAAAAACACATTTGTAGAAAGCACAATTTCCATCTGATGCTTAGATATGGCTGAGTCGACTATTCGTACAGTCACTCCATGTATGCTGGCTAATCAACTGTGGTGATCAGATTTCTCTAGTGGCAATCATGAACAATGTCATTATGCTTTCAGCTCTTCAGCATGATTTGTTTAGTTACTTCAAATATGATATGGAATAAGCGTATAGGTGGAAGTGTTGACCACGAGTGTGAACCGTGCATGATAAAATGGAAACTTACTCTACGCTTCCTCACTTTAGGTAGCGACATTCTCAAGCTGCTGTGGCGGGAAATTCCCTTCACCATCAAATTTCTGCATTGGTAATGGGCGAAAAAACTGAACAAAACGTCAATCTGAAAACTGAACCGTCAACAGTGAGCTGAAGCTGTATTCTTGGAGGGATTGAAGGATATGCAAACGAACTTCAGCAGCTTTATGTGATCCCGCAGCAAGCAACACTCTAACGTTAGCGACTTCAAATGTATTTTATTGCATAACTTTTCATTAAAGATACCTTCATCCCTAACCCCCCCCTCCACCCCCATAAAAGTTGTTATCAGCCGCTCATTAAAAGACTGCTGATGTCACAAAGCCATAGTCACAGCTCAATGCGTTCCCATTACCTTTTAAAACTATCAACCCATGAGAGTTCGAAGGACCACAGCAACCTTCCTAGAGCTTGCGACTGCCTACTTGACTACCACAAGTGAAGGAAACGCCACAATTGTGTACAATATACGGCCATCTAGTACGCAACAACCGTGAAAGTTCATTCGGAAAGCTACAGAGGAACACTGGTGATCACGAGAAATTCGAATAAACGAAAGTGCTTTCTCACGCTAATTCACTGTGCGTTTTCGCAAACTCGTTGAAAATGCTGACCAGTTTTGCCATCTACTAGCGAATAACAATGCGTTCGAAGTAGTGTACGCATATTTCAACTCAAGTGTCGGCTCTACAAAAAAGTATTAAAGACTCACCTATCACCTGTGTGCGCTGTGACGTTTTAATGCGCATTGTGATGGCGAAGTGTTTTTATGTGTATGTGTGCATGTGTGCTTATATATTTGACAGCTTGGCCATTTCAATCTGACAGCCACTGAACATCCACTTGCGAAATTCAACAGTTATAATCCCAATCATGGGATCACCTTCTACACATAATTTGACACCAGTCCATCCTTTAAGTTTGGATTTCGGTGCGTGATTGACTCAGTAAAAATTCAATTTTGTGAATCAAAAGTTTGTGAGCAGGTCGCCCAACCGCATGCCTAGCCAAACCTTTGACGTTCATTTCCATTGACTGTGGAACTCGCAAGCCAGAAAATTTAGTCGGATGCGCTGCAAAATATGCGCAAGCGTTTTGAGGCATTTCTGAACGATGCTTTCGCCTGTATTTAAATCTTGTGCAACGCACGAAGAGGAAAAAAAACCTCGATTCAGAAGAGAACTGCGCAAAATTACCTGCTTTGCGATAGTTGCGATCGCTAGGTCGAACTAACTAGGAGAAAGAAATTTAAATCTGAGAGAGTTAGCATTCGATATATGATTGCTTGTTTCACAATGTCCACGTAATGCGATTATTTTGAATCTTCCAATAAAATTAATTTTCGCTATAGTATGCGTGTTTCTTTTCCTATTGGGAAATCAGCAACACTTAATAAATGTTCTCATCGACAATCGCTGATGTTCAGTCACATATTTGCGTTAGTAAGCCCGCCTTAAAGATCTTTCGCTGTCCATTCCTTTTGTGGGAACTCGCATCTGCACCGACCCGTAGTAATATTTCAAGTAAAAAATGATGATGCAAATCTTCTTTGATCGTATCATCTTCATTGCATTTGCTGTGCAGATCATACCAAAATGGATCTTACAGCTGCGCCAGAATAGTCGAGCGTCCCTCCTGAAAGCGCGCATATCTTCAGTCATGGACACTACATTGGGTTTTTATGATGGCAACTTGCCGGTGATCAATTAGGAGCAGGGTTTGATGTTTAACCATTTCATATCTTACATAAATACTGATTGCGCAACTTATCAACTGCTCGCCGAATTTCTTTGAGGGCAGCAAAACTGATTTGCATACGGGAAACAACCTGCGTTTCGAAATATACCACAGCGCTCCACCAACACTGAATCATGGAAAAGATGGCTTTTGCGATTCTTCGAGGCTTTGTCAGGAACAGTCGTACCCGTGAATCTGTCAGAATGGTCCAAGGTGTTGCACTGATCGGCGGAACAGTACGAAACGAGAAGATTGCCAGAGAATTACGACCAAGGGATTGGAGTGATATGCGATTTCTGCGACTCGCTGTTTCTACAGTAGTACACCGTTTCGGACGCAGTTATACTCCATGGCAGTAGAACTCGTCTATGCACTTTAGGCTTATGCTTCGTTAGTTGTGGCTGCGATAATTAACAGATTTCACAATTTGAAATTTTCAAACGGCATACCAGTCGTTGAGAACGTTAGCGACCTCGATCAATGAGTTTTTTATTGGCGAATTAAACGTGTAACAGAAAACTCCACCTCCCGTTTCATATCAAAAAATTCAATGTGACGAAATAAACGCTTACAGCTACCACTGTCTATTCGTAAGCGTAGCAGACCGTCAAATGAAACGCTAAGTTACCTGCACGAAGAAATAGCTGGCACAAAAAATTAAAAATTCAGCAGTCGGTTTCATTACTGGATTTTTCGACGACTGTTATTGATCGACTGGACAAAAATTTTGGCAAAATTTATTCCCCGTAGACCAACGAAAACATCCTTTCGTAAATGTTCTTTTCGTTTCATGGAAACGTTATTTTGAGTTTCATTAGCGGTGAATCGTTTATCACATCCGATCAAGATAGCGCTCATCAAGTCGCCATTCTACCGTTTAAATTTCTTAAAACTGTAAAGAATGTCTGGTTGCATTTGTGAGACAATTCGTTCCTTGCCTCGACGAACCGCTTTCTCCCGTGACATTTCGCAGTCAACGAGAGAGGTACATTAGAACTATGAAATCTATGATACTCGTTTCATGTGACTTTTATGGAAAAAAAATTGTGAGCGTCTGTTTGCTAACTCGTTGAACAAAATAGGAAGTGCTAAATAGAGGAGAGGCAATAGAGAGTTAAACGTTCTCGAATCACTGAATGCCATTTGTTGGCATTTCGCCTGCCATTAGCCACCGTAGACGACGCGACGCCTTTGTGCCCTTATTTATCCGGTTAATCGCGTCAGGTTCGCCCTCGTTATTTTGGTCGCTTATAAGTCATCCTACTCAAAATTCGTCTCATTTTTCTCTCGGCATTGCGCTACTAGCATTGCCATATTTCTCAATTCACAAATTTCAAAATTTGTCATCTTTCGTTGCGTCTAATTTGTCATCTTAGCGTTGGTTGACTCTTCAAGTGAAGCGGTCCCAACACACGTTCCTTCGCTCCTTTTGTTTTCGATACGATGGAAGTATTTGTAAGTACTGCTCTCCTTCTACCTCTTCAATACCAACCTTTTCTATGAGATTCCGATTGGAGCTGAAGATTTCAATCCGCCCTGAACACATATTTGAAAGCGAATTGGAGCGTCAGAACAGTACCTTTAAGTTCTTGAGGATTTTTCCCCAAAAATTCATAGCTTCGTTCGTCAGCTCAGCAGCGACAGCAGAACCAACAGCAAAATAGAAAAGAATAACTGTAACAGCAGCAATCGCAGGTGCAGAAAATTTTGTGAGAGAACTAATGTTATGATGTAATGCTGCTATTGCATGATCTCTTCATTTGTTTCATGAACTTCTTGCAGTTTTTTCCTAGACAGCTGATAAGTAAGTCAATTTCTCTTTGTTCCAGTTGCGGAAAAAATTAAGATGAAGTAGAAACATAATTGTGAGAAGAGCACTTTCAAATGCTCCTTAAAGATCATCTTCTGGGTGTACTTGGCAATACATGGTGGGAGCTTGTAGCAATGAAGGCAAGCTAATTCACTGATGTATAACCGAGCCATTTTCGTCTTTCTTTATCCAAGTAAATTTTTCGGTTGGAATGATCTTAGAAGACGATTACATTGAGTGCATTGGTCCAACGTGAGAAATGGGCGATGAATGTGAGCAGTGATACCTGTGGCAATGTGACCAATTTTATCGGTAACCTTACAACCATTTACCGTGTTTCGCCCAAAATTTTTAAAAACTTTGATCATGGTCGATGAACATATATATTCTCACATTGATGTGGGTTGCTGAAGATATTCTCGCGTTTTTGAAATACGTATGAGAAAGTTTGTCAGCTTTGGAGCCGTTTCTTTATTTCCTTCAATAGCTTTTTGAATTGCGTGAGAATGGCAAATTTCATGGTAGAACCGATATGAGTTGCTAAAGATATTCTCACGTTCCCTGATCGTATGAGCAAAGCTGAACAATACAGATTTGATCATATAGTATTCTACACTGCTTAGAGGATGTTGTATGAAATGACCCACAAAGGTGGAGTGGAGCGCGCTTCCAAAGAAGCAGTAGTATCCTGTCTTCAGCTTAGTCAACTGCAACTGCAAGTCTCGAAGCTCTTAAACATTTTCTGCTAATGTTGAGCATGGCCTGCCTATGTAATTCTTTCATTTCTCTACGAGGTCATGCAATTTTCATGCTACGTATTGGTAGTGTTTTCGCGATTGATTTTTTTCTAAAACAGGAAAGGAAAAGTGATCATTAAGTTTTATTTAAAGGAAAAGATAAATGATCACTATCTAGTTGTTTTCAATCGTACCTCTCGTATGGAATACACCGCGTAAAAACCGCGTGTCTGCTAAAAATTTTGAAAAAAAAATTTATGCCGTCCGCGATACATCTGCGCTGATTCATCCAGTTCGTTCTCTTGGAAAAAGTAAATTAGTAAAATGGTGGAAAAAAACTTGGTTGGAAAATGCGCAAATGAAAAGGCTTCAAAGTCCACCTTAGCCATCGCTCGGCTAGCGTGAACTGTGAGTTTCACCTCAGCCGAGCAATAATAAGGTGATTCTTTAAAATTTTCTCCTCTTGTTCATCACACACATTCCAGACAGTTTTCGGAAATATCCTTTAGAGTGCAACAAAGTACAAAATCCTCTTATTTTGTTTTGATAATAATCTCAATGCACAGGAAGCCTTATGCAAACACAGCCGATAGGGTGCAAGGTACAGTGCGAGCGAACAGCGCTGCATTCCAGGGAAAACTGATTTTAAAAAAAGCATACAGTAACTGTACAAAAAGAAAAAAGGAGCGCTTCAAGGTTCGTCACCTTTCTTTACAAATCGCTTGCATTTTTCAACCTTTTCGCTTTTCCGCACATACGCAAACGGTTCACACTTGTAGAAGCTTGCATCATTAAATCTTTATAAAGAAATGTGTTAACAATGTAAAGCTAACAAAAGTTTGTATTAAAGGAGATAACATCGGCCATAATAATTGATGTTTTCGTCCATAAAACGCCAAAGCTGCTTGTTTGGTCTCCGTTATTTTGAAAAGCTGTTTAGCAATGGTGAACTAGTAAAATTTCTTCCTATAATAGCTGCAGTACTGCTTCGCAAGAGAAGTATTGATCATTTTTTTAAGAAAAAAAAAGGAAATTTGCACAGTGTTATCGCTGATTTTAGCATTCAATCTTCCACTTGTTTTTTTTTTTAAATTTGCTTAATTTTATTTGCTCTCTAATTGCACATCTTCTGAGAGCTACTTGCTAGAGGCTCACGACCACTTCCCGTCTTAGTGCTCTAAGGTCGGGCAAAAAATCAACGAATTTCGATCTAGAAACTTTGTAATAATGCAAGCTCAAATTGCAGCATATTCTGTGATATAAAATCTTGAGTATCTATTCCGTTATTTTGAAAAGCTGTTTAGCAATGGTGAACTAGTAAAATTTCTTCCTATAATAGCTGCAGTACTGCTTCGCAAGAGAAGTATTGATCATTTTTTTAAGGAAAAAAAAAGGAAATTTGCACAGTGTTATCGCTGATTTTAGCATTCAATCTTCCACTTGTTTTTTTTTTTAAATTTGCTTAATTTTATTTGCTCTCTAATTGCACATCTTCTGAGAGCTACTTGCTAGAGGTTCACGACCACTTCCCGTCTTAGTGCTCGAAGGTCGGGCAAAAAATCAACGAATTTCGATCTAGAAACTTTTAATAATGCAAGCTCAAATTGCAGCATATTCTGTGATATAAAATCTTGAGTATCTATTCGTTCGTTGAAGAGCATGTAAGGAGAACTCATCAATTATCCCGCTAAGAGAAACGCTTCACAAAAAGTTTTTTAAACAGTATTATGTTCAGAGTTATTCGTATTTGGGAAGCTCTTCATTAGAATGTTTTTGAGATGCAAAGTATCGAAACATTTAGGCGACAAGTTCATTCATTTGATTTTAAAACCCTCATTTATTTATTCTAATGAGCAAATCGTGCTCAATACACAAACAATTGTATTCAAATTTCTCGATCTATGATGGATTATGAAAGATTTCTCTTGATAAAGCTCTTGCAATGCTTATTGCATGTATCCTATTAGCAATTCCATATTCCACTTTGTAAAGTGAATGATACTATTTTTCCGAAATGTGCATGGAAATAAATCTTTGAAAATATTTGCTTCGAAATATGTTCGTTTATGTTTATGTTTATATATACATTTTTGTTCACTTCCCTCTACAATTTTTTTTGTTCCTACAAACAGCGATTCGTCTTCCTCCTTATTGTATTGACATTATTGCCCTATTCAGTACGCAATTATCTAACCTATTCTGTAACAATTATGGCTTTGAGTGATGATTTTCGCTAGCAATTGACGGACGTTTTTCCACTCGAAACAATTTCACAAAATGTATTGTTCACAATTGACTGTCACTGGACAGTTTAAAGAAATATCCAGTTCGATTTGCCTTATTTCATTTCATTTATGCATCTCATTTATTCATCTATCATTGTTACCTCTTACGGTTGAAGAACTAGTATTCTTCCGGCATATTAACATGTATTTCGACACTTTTCAGATTCCTTTCTGTAGTTTTTGAGTGGAATCTATATTTGGCTGTTCGATCGTTCGCAACTGACCGACCCGTAAACACTTCTGGCCAATGTATTTCAAGTTGATTTCAAGCAAAAGTTTGGTTGAGCGATTGAGAAATTTATCGCAACAATGAACCTTTCAACCTAAAAAATCAGGCGTTTAAAAAGAAAAAATGACTGTTTAGTCTTCATGTCTAACAATGTGGATGAAAAGGTCGAAAACAATGATTTTATTCGTTCGTTGAGGACGATTTGTGACGATTACCCAGTAAAGCATTATACAACAACTTCCATTTCATAAAAAATCATGTATTCTAGAAGATTATAACCTTTCGCTATTTCTTTTCTGCAATTGTTTTTCTGCTGTAGTGGTGGATCTTCCTCCGTTGCATGATTGAAAGATCACTGCTCCTTACCGAAAGTGTAAAAAATCCGATTTAATTTTCCTCATCGGAGAATCACATGGCTTCTTTCATTTTTTTTTTCAAAATTTTAATTGTCTTCTCTCACAGTTTGCTCCGTTCGATTGGCTTCATTTGTGGGCTTTCTTGAGCAATTTTTGATTTATATGCTCGCCTTTAAATATGTCTCTGGCTTGCCATTACTTGTGGCTGCAGCTTCTGTCTTCCGTGGAAGATATCTATAGTCGGGCAAAAGGAAAAAATCGAAACTTCATTTCAGTGAAATGCTGGATTTCTTAAGGACACTCAGAGTTTTCTGAAAGATCATTGCACTCATCAAGTATCCTTTACCTGTTTTACCCAACTAGTACATTGCTTCTATGCTTTTAAAGAAATGCTTTCGCTCTTTTCGTACAAAATAGTACTTCGCTTTAGTATTTCATCGAGATCTTGCTCCTCAATTCTAGCTCCTTGACTGTCACATCAGAGTCC
>JPKZ01003287.1:18164-79708 GCA_000803305.1 Toxocara canis | reverse complement strand
CCACCAATTTGCAGTCAAGCTTCCAGTAGGATCCTTATCATTCGTGAAATCGCTACCTGCGTACTGCTACTTCAAACACCTATTCAGAACTGACCTACATCTTCTACAAGCCAAGTAGGCCAATTATTTCACTTTATTAACAGCACTATGTGCAATTTCATTCAGATATCGAAAATTTTGTTCTGATACACGCCATTGCAAAACGAGAAACAACCAATTGATGATAATGAAGCAATTGGGACATTAAAACGACCATCATTTCTCCCATTTTTTTTGAGGGCTCTTCTTTATGACCTTAGGCGTTCTCTGCGTTTCGTAAGACACAGCTTAGTTTCCTTCTCATCGAAGTTGGCCACTGTGTATCATGCATGGATGCATATTTAATTTGGTGTCAACGAAAGTAAGGAATAGGTGATTCTAAGACTGAAATATTTTTTTTCCTTCGAATATCTGCACCTCTATCACGTCATTTTTTAAATAACATTTACCGCACTCAATAATCATTCTTTCGTAAACAAAAACACTTTAGCTCATTAGTTCATTTTGGATTCAATACAGCTATCGATGCTGGCATTAATTATTCTGAAGAGTATGCATTCTCTTAATGCCTAGAATGGTTTGATGCGGGCTAATGATCACTTCAGATTTCGTTGTCTTGTTCGAATCCATTCGAATCCATTGGGAAATTATTGCTTTATGATGAACGAAATCGTTCGCTACGTCCAATAGAGTGCATATATGCTAGTCGACATTACGCTACATTCTTAACTCCAATACAACGCTCTCATATCGCTTTATTTCACCAAACTTTTCCGCTATGTTCCTCCTTTCAATATGCCTTCGTAGCAGTCAAATTTTATTCGTCAACATGGTTTTGGATATAATTTATCAAAGTGGTATTTTTAAAAAAAATGTAATATTCGCGTTTGTAAGTCTTTCGATTCATAGAAGCAAATATTCAAAATGCCATTAATTTGAATGTTGCAACAATGTAATATACGATGATGTTATGTTTTAATATGCGATATTGTTATGTTTTGATATACGATATTGTTATGTTTTAATATACGATATTGTTATGTTTTGATATACGATGTTGTTATGTTTTAATATACGATATTGTTATGTTCATATGAAATGGCCAAAAATTTGTTATAAATGTGCCCTTTGTTTTTTATTGGCAATAGGTAGAGCAAATAAATTGAAATGTGAATCTGGCAACCCGTTTATGAATTATTACTGCTCTCATTTTGTGATAATCTTATAAAGAAAGGCTTGAAATATGGGCTTGTGCTGGAAATTTTGTAAGCGATAAATTTGCACTTCTTCGTTAGCTTTAGAGCGGCATTAGCTCAGGCTGGTGGTTAGCAATAGGCTAAAACAGCCAGAGGGATGGTTGTGCTTGGCGTGCGATTGCCTCAGTAACATCGAGACATCGCACTGAAGGCCCGAATACGATATTGTTGTTTTAATATACGATATTGTTATGTCTTAATATACGATATTGTTATGTTTTGATATACGATATTGTTATGTTTTAATATACGATATTGTTGTTTTAATATACGATATTGTTATGTCTTAATATACGATATTGTTATGTTTTGATATACGATATTGTTATGTTTTAATATACGATATTGTTGTTTTAATATACGATATTGTTATGTCTTAATATACGATATTGTTATGTTTTGATATACGATATTGTTATGTTTTAATATACGATATTGTTGTTTTAATATACGATATTGTTATGTCTTAATATACGATATTGTTATGTTTTGATATACGATATTGTTATGTTTTAATATACGATATTGTTGTTTTAATATACGATATTGTTATGTTCATATGAAATGGCCAAAAATTTGTTATAAATGTGCCCTTTGTTTTTTATTGGCAATAGGTAGAGCAAATAAATTGAAATGTGAATCTGGCAACCCGTTTATGAATTATTACTGCTCTCATTTTGTGATAATCTTATAAAGAAAGGCTTGAAATATGGGCTTGTGCTGGAAATTTTGTAAGCGATAAATTTGCACTTCTTCGTTAGCTTTAGAGCGGCATTAGCTCAGGCTGGTGGTTAGCAATAGGCTAAAACAGCCAGAGGGATGGTTGTGCTTGGCGTGCGATTGCCTCAGTAACATCGAGACATCGCACTGAAGGCCCGAGCGGTAACGTGCTAACGTTAGGTTTAACATCATTGTGAGTATAATCTAAGCGATTCGAACTTCATGTGGCACTGACTTCTCTTCGTCGACTTTTTTTTTTTAAATTTCATAGCACAGTGTTGTCGTGTGTCTAATGCAGAATTCATTGTCTCAGAGATCAGAGATTTTCCATAACACAAAAAGTTATAATCTTCTCTTCGTTTCAATATTTTATTCATTAAGCATTTCTTGACAATATTTACGGCATGTCCTATTACCTTGAATAAACCCTCTATCTATAGGCATATGAATCTTGCTTCGGTAAGCAGTTTGGTTGAAAATGTAAAGTACTTCCAAATACGATAGAGAGATATCGACAACTTTTTTCATGCACTAAATCATTCGTGTTTTACAAGATAATAGGGGGATGCCCGAAAGCACGGATATTCTCATGGCAAGTTTTCGCTCAGCGATCCTAATTTGACGCTGTGCAGTTTTCTAGTAGGTAATGTCTGCTGCTGTTGTAACCGTAGAGTAACTGGATCGTCGAATTTTCTATTGGACGAGCTAGTTCAGTACTTTATTCTCTTTTTTAACTGCACAATGACGGTGGCGAAAGTTGACTGCGTCTTCAGTACTGAACACAATTATAGGTATGTTTCGAGCGGTGTTACTCCTTTTAACTGTGGTCAGTATCGATGTCGTTATGGGAGACGTATTTCTGTTTGAAGATCCCTTCTACATGGACGACGACAGCCTCACGTGAGTTTTTGGCTGTTAGTCGTTTCTGAAGGTTAAATGGCAGAGGATACCCGGTTCCTACTTACATCTTCCTCCAAACGAAGAAGCACTCTAGTTTTCAGTAGCTGTTGATGTTGGCTTGAGAATCTGGTCCTGTCTGTTAAGATGCCTCAGCTTATTAGCATAAGCATTGTTATTAAGAGATTCGATGTACGAGTGAACAAAACCTTACTAGCAGCGAATAGCACCAACGCGCTCCCTCATCGATTCAGTCAGAACTTTGTCGCATGTTACTGATGACATCGAAACTGCCATGAACTCACAGTGCAATTCATATCAAAAAAGGACAATACTGTCCTTCACTAATTCCCCCTCCCCCCCCCCAACCCCCACTGACGAGGTCTCTCCAACTCTTCGGTCTCTTCGGGCGTTGTCTGACGGTTGTGGACCGGAAGCGTCAGAAGGAATTAGAATTTTTGAGAAGTTCCCAACCGACATTAGGAAAACTGATCCATCAAGAAGATATTTTGCATGTTATTTCAATAATTTGAAAATTTTCGCGACCTAAATATTGTGAACTGTGACCCATTAAATGTTCAGAAAACTATGGGAGAAATGCTCATGTGATAATCGTCTTGCCGCTACAAAAAACCAGCGTTCCGATCTCGCTCCACATCATAGAAGTTCATTACAATTGTTTTTTGTGGACAACAAAAACAATTTAGTACTTGCACGTTGTCTGCTTGTTCGCCCAGCGTTCCGAAATCCATGCCACCAGACTCGTTGACTAAAGACACCGCAGATTAGACCATAGAGCAGATATGTCAGATCTTCTTGGGGCTTTTCTATGGATCTTCTGTTGAAGCAATTGAGCGGCTAAAAGTAGACATATGTTTCTTTTTCAGATATGAAAAACGTTCAACGCCTGTTTCGCCTGCGAGGTTACTGGACAGCCTCCGCCCTCATGATCAGCCAAGCTGGAGTCCACTGACCAACAAACGGCGATCCGGGAAATAGATCTCGTTTGTCAATATGCAGCTCTGAGGAACCTTTGTTGCTCTTAATGTCGCTTGTTCCTGTGGCCTAACGAGAAATAATGAATACTGTCTTAACCTTTCTGCTTATGCACGTATACACTCATCATTTTTGTTATTTTTTCATGGAGTACTTCCTCTGCGATATTCATACGGATATGATAACATGAATTAGTCGTCGCACCACGTGTGCTGCTTCAAGAGGTTTTTTGAATTTCAGAAGGGCGGTGGCAAGAATGAACAGATGTCAGTACAGTGAGGTGTAGCGAGTGTCTGCATATGGTGGAGTGCTCGCCCTAACGTGAGAGTACGAGGCGTGATCAACAAGATATACTGCCTTGCGGAGAATACAGTAGATACTAGGAAAAAAATTGAAATATCATAGGAAAAGGAGAACTTCAATGTTGAGAAAACCCAAGTCAAAGAAAGCTGTCAGCAGAAAACCCATGTCTCTGAAAACAGTTCGTTCAAATATTAAAAGTGGCTTCCCCTCCATCACCACTCTCTTTTTCACTGTACCCCCACCTCCTATGTCCACGCTACACTAAAATATCTTGCCACTCACTTCCTGAAAATGGTAGAGCACTAATATACTTCCGTGATTCAAAATTTCTACTGTGGCTCGTTTATCGTTCATCACCTGAAACTGAATACTCTGATTGAATTCTAAGCCAAGTGTATACGAATTTTTAATTTCACAACCGATGAAGACAGCATTGTTTTATAGAGGTTAAGGTTAGAAAAAAAATGTAGCAGCACGTTTCTCCCAGTTGCAGGAATCACAGCGAAGATTAATAAAGTTGTTACAAACCAATCCGCTGGAATTTCTTAACGAATAATTGACGTAAGAGCGCAGTTAATTTTAGTTGAGTTCATCCATGCTCAACAAATATTCTCGACGAAGACGTTGCAAGTGATTGACAAAACGGTGATGCTTACAGTAAAATCAAAATTATAACCCCAGTCAAGTATCGTTTCAATAAAATTTGCTCAACACAGTCAATAAATTTTCGATGTAACATCTATGCCGATCGAACCGTTACACTTTTTCGGTATTGAATCTATTGGGAGGCCTATGAGTTTCCTGGACTTCCTAGCATTTTTGTGTTCAGTGCTTTTTCTCATTGTAAAATTTTTTTCTTGTGCACATGAAGTGCATGCAATGATCACCTTGTGAGCTTTGAAACTGCATAAAATATGATCAAAAATTATTAATTTCATTGAAGAAATAAGTTGCATTCGAAAAATTTGCAGCAAGCGTCACTATTACTTACTTGCTAAAGGCCGAGCGCTGGAGCACGACCTCGTAGTACTTCATTGCAGGAATCTACTTCATTGCAGGAATATCTAGATGAAAAGAACTTTTAATGATAATACGAAAGAACGGGTATTCTATAAATTCCAAAGGAATCCAGTAAACAAGAACAACTATGGATGCACGCTATATGAAATGGGGCGATATGTTTGAAATTCCCTCCTTCTTTCTCCTAGTTTTTTTAAAAAAAAATTCCCAGTCCTTTCTTTTTGAAATGTGCCGTTGGTCAGTCGATCACTCAGGACGCAGCCTGTAACGCTACTTCTAGATGCCGACATAATTCGTTAGCATTATGGGTGTGCAAAATTATGAAGCCAATCGCTAAAAATTTCTTTAAATCCTTTGATCAGAAACCTTTTAGTTAACCAGACAGGTTTGTTTTTCCGAATAAGAAGTCAACTTTTTCTCAATTGTTGAGCTGCTACGTTGATTAGGTAGCGGCACATAATCGAACTCGAGCTAATCTTAAGCAAATCCATTAAGTTCAAGCGTTTATCATAGGGGAAAATTTTATTTAAGCTGCCCTTCTACGATATATTGGGAAAAGCTCTAAATTGGTTTCCTTGCTTCCTCTATGACCACTGCTATCGAGGTAAAGTGGGCAAATCCATTTTCATGCTATAAAGCATCGTTAATGGCGCTCCTCAAGATTGCATATTCACCTTCACTTTAGTCCTAAGGGTGTGGTGAATGACGCCATGGTTGTACGAGCACCCGCAAGCTTTTCGATGAATACGTGAAAACAAACAGAAATGTGGATTGCCCTATTTAAAAATTTATCGAACTCATTTGTAACAGCACGTCCACTGAGCAGAGGCAATGCAGCCTAGCTGAAGGAAACATCATAGGCCATTTATTACTACAATTTATGACGTCCTCTTCTTGAACATGATTGAGCATTTTGGCTGCTGTCTGCCAAATCGAGAGAGAAAATGCTCGAAAATGCGCATAAATTTTTAACAAACACAGTGTTTAGAAGGTCTCGACTTAGCTTATTTTGTCCAAACCAAAAAGGGTCTTCACCACGCCGACTTACAATCGCCTCCGTGTAGTCGTCTTGAACTGAACCTCTAATATTGCGTTTCAAAAATATTAAGGATTAGTTTGGCACTGCAATCGATTCAAAAGTACGCAATTAGGTAAAGTCACAGCTCAACATGATCACATTGCGCATTTTTAACGAAAGGTCCAATTTTTTAAATTAAAAATTCACAAGCGGGAGCATCAAAAAACTGAATATGCTGCACACCTATGTCAACTTCATGGACAACATTAATTTCTGAAGCGTTAATCTCCACCATTTCAGGCATTTGACCATCACAACAATTCAAAAATCCTTCGTATGAAAACCTTAAACTAAGAAGATATGGCGAATTTTGGCAACATTGGATAGGCGAGTGTCGCTGAAATTTGACCTCTCCTCGGAACGCATTCAAATTTGACTTAATAAAAATGTCAGCTGTACAACTAGTTTTATGAGTGACGACCTAAAAGAAACTTGAAGATTTTGTTTAGTCAGGTAGTGAAGGCCTCCAGTGGCACCACTGGCATATGTCCCCATGTCTGGGCCCGATCCGATTTTCGAATCAGAATTTTGTAACGCCACAAATCGACTTTGAGGAGTGCTTGATACTCCTAGCGCGAATATCAAATTACTTTCGTTAAACATGCTTCTGGAACTTTTGCACTCCCAAGTGCCAGCATTCCATGACAGCGCCGTTGATACTTGACTAGAGCTTGCCAAGGAATCATCTGGTACAGTCGACGGGGTCGACAGGAGCATCGATTTTACTAACTACAAATACTAACTTTGTTTTCCTCCGCACCCATTACTGGGGTCCATGAATCATGAAACCCATCTCAATGATGGCGCATGAGCGGCATTTCGGCGATTGATGAGTCCCAGCCGTGCTTGCAGTGCAATACAACATGCAGAATAATGCACTCGGATAGAGATTGGTGAGATATGGCTGAGCAACAAATTCGGCGTCTTAAGTGACACATAATGAATATAGCAACAATTATCGAACGTTATCAAAAGGATATAATTACCTTTGCAAATAATTACCTTTGCAATTTTCTCCTTGTTTTTAGCGAGATGTCTAAGGAATATGTTGTTATATTACTTTATTTACCAGTTTGATTGGTAATTTCATTTTTTTTTTAAAAAAAAGCACATAAGAACTTCACAGAGATCAGAAACTATATCTTCTGCACTAATCCTCACGATGAACCTTTTCAGCTGAGAGACAGACATTATAATACACAAAGACATGATGCTGCCGAAATGTGGTCTCTATGAGACGTATTTCTAGAAACGTATAATTGAACCGTGGCGCAATCGCTAGTCATTGTGCTTGTGATACCCCATTGTTCACCTAATGTAATTTTAAATTGAACTTATTTTCAACTAATTAGTAAAGGCCTTATTTTTGGAAACCTCTAATTGGATCAACGCGCAAAAGCAACGCAAAAATGTTCTAAGTCTATAAGAGCAGCACAAGTGCCCTCTAAAAAGTCTGAACGAGATGCTCCTATATTAAACCTGTTTAAAAAAAAAAAAGAAAGGAAAAGGGAAATTACGCAAAGCCCTTTATTTCCATCGGAGGCTTGCCATGACTTTGAATGAGGCTCGCCAAGAGAACATCGGGCGCGGTTTCGCTTTGTGGACTTAATTGATCACTGGTAGAGCCTGTTATAAAGAATGTGAAAACTTGAATTTTTTTAGAAAATCCTGTGACTCATTTAATGGTTTGGGTTTCTGGAAACACAACTAGCCTATCGTGATCTTCGTTGGTTGCAAGTTTTCACAGTTGCTGACCAAGTCTCTCCGATAAGCACTATAGGTTGCTAGCAGGATTACTTGTTTTCTAACAAAGAAAGAGACAACTCTTTGCAACGTAGTGAACGCTTCACGCTCCATGGCTTCCTCAGCTTGCCATAGAGATTGAGCATTTGCCTCTTCATTAGAAGGCAGCAACTATCATACCTGGCTGAACATTATTGCTTCGTTGCATTGAAAAGTTCACAATAGTGGTCTTGAAAAGTTAATAACTTTGAGCGCAATGTTTGCATAATTCAACATGAATTGCGAGCTCTGCAATCGTTTTTTTGCTTTTGTTAACATTCAGCTCTCAACTAGTAGATGAATGCAAATTTCGCTGTTGCATAACCCTTGAATGTCAATTTTACGAATTGTTCAACTTTAATATTGCAATTCGCTACATTCCATAGCGAGACATCATTTAGTAGACTAAAGGATTGAAAAAAAATGGTAAACAGTTAATAAATTTTGCTTTCTTTCATTCACTAAGAAATTCACTGGAGGACAACAATGATGCCATCATCACATTTCTGGAATTCATTATGCCACACTTACTATAACCTTCGGCAAGTTTGCGTTTGCAAAGAACATTATGGCAACGCTTTGCCTTTGTATATGCATGTTTACGGTCGACTTTCTGAATTCCGGAAGCGCTCGAATTAGATTTATCACTGAAGCGAGATAATCCGGCTGACGGAATCTACATCTATCGCCATTTCCTAAAACACTTTTCAAAACTGTTAAAAAGTTTTTGATGCATTTAAAGATGTTAAAATTATGCATGCCTATACAATATGTCGGGCTCCGCTTAACGCCAGTTTAACAGCAGGCGAATGAATTCTTCTTGCAATTGAACTGATCAATTCGTTCAAAACATGAATGTATGTTTTGGTTTGCCTTCGCAATTCTTCGAAACGGTTGATCTAATAGGGCAAATCGCTGAAACACTCATTTCGGCAACGCTTGAAACGATTCGCACATTTTTCGAATTGTACCAACCGTTGAGTAATAATTTATCACTGATCACCGATCAGATGAAAGCACTGCAGCAGGGAGCATCGACTGAATCAGACGTAAGGATGCGCTTATCATACAAACTGCTTTGAGATATGAACATCAGTTTGGACAAAATTTCTTCTTTTCTAATATCCTTAGTTTTACTTCAGATGGTACATAAAGGCTGTTGATAATTGTAGCGCTATCATGATGGCCTTAATAGTGAAAGCTATGACTGTGCAATTTGAAGAATGCAAAAACGTACGGGTACAGACGAACAGATTTTACGTTTGCTCGTAACGAAGCCTTTCCTGTTCGCTTATCGGTCAGTGCAAAAGTGCAAATAGTGATGGAGACGGCAATACAAAAAAGGGTTTTTTTTTCCTTCACTAATCTTTAAAGCGTTCAAATAACGTTTGCGATGTTCCTCATAGTTTGAATTGCTTGGCAGCCGAAGTTGGCGGCTTTTGTAGGTGTTTGTCGCTGGCACGTGAATTTCAATTCCCCATTCCCTTTTAGTTATGCACGATACCGGTAAACGGAATTGCCTCTCTCCTCTCTTCCACTTCATCAGCATCTAAGCTTTTTTAACTGACTGCAAGAAGACTAGCTAGTTCTGATAGCAGAATTCAAAAATTATAACTTCGTGTTCGTTCGACGGCTCCATTTATCCACTTGCAGCTGCTTCGAAAACCGATTCTCCCGGAGTTCTTCTGCGATATATGAAGGTAAAAGAATTGTTGTGATGCACGGCATTTATCAAGCTATTTTCAAGATCAAATGTCAAGCCTGCTTCTGTGAATTTCATCGACCACATCCGTCTTAGCGTCGAGTTCAGCATGGCCTCAATTACTGTTACTTTTTGAATGATTAATTGAGTGTTCCTGCAGCACATTCCGAGCTCATGAGTGGTCGCTCGATTGTTATCGCCGTTGGAAGTCTTTGTGAAAGCAAATATCCTAGCAGTTATCGGTTTCCCCAGTCGCTCTGAATACATTTGTGCATTTTGAGAGTGCCAATCGTGTCAAACATAAACGTTTTTCGGCACCTTCGAATGTCACCACTTTTTTGCCACATGAGCATGTCATATCGTTTTAACCGATCCAACGCCTTCCCACTCCTATTGCTGCGTTAAAAACATAAAAATTTTTGCGTTATCAACGCTCTGAACAGAAAGCAAGACACTTAAATGTCAGAACGCAAAAATCGACATAATTTGCTGTTGTATGTGCTCCTATTCTATTCATCGGAACATACGAAATACGCAATATGTGAAAAGGAATAAGGCAAAGACTGTAAAATTCCTTCGCAAGCTTTCTTCCTACAAAAAAATGCTTTTTATTCGATAAAAACATTAAGAGATACCGCCAATTCGAAGCACATTCAGCAGTTAGCGTGAGGCACATTTCCAACGCTTTTTGCAATGCTCTGGCGTATGCCCGCAGGGATAGTCGCCATCAAAATTGGATGAGCGGCCTTGAATATACACATTTCTTAGGTCTTTGCAGTAAACTTAAAGTGCTCTAAGAGCATTTAACGACCTGTCGCATTTGAACGATCGTAATAAACGGAACAATCTAAGTGAATCAAAAAAGTGCAGCAAAAGAACCCCAGTGGTGTACTAGTGATGTGAAGCAATACTGCTTTTTATATAACTTATAAAAATCTTGAATGCATAATACGCAACTTGTAATAAGTAGTACGTTAGCTGGTCTGAGAAAAAGCTCTGCAAAAGTCGTTCGAAAAGAGCAAAGTCGTCCTGTTCGTTTTGGTTGAAATTTGTTTTCGTAGAACAATTTGGCCGAAATATATGAGCATTTAGTTCGATTTTTGCTTGCCTTACCTTTATGTGCTATGAATGATTCAGAACCCATGAAATAGGGAAAATTAAAACTTATAAAGTGGAGAATTGCAAACTAGTGCATGAGATCTAATAACTGCTTAAAGTTCAAACGGCAACAGATGAATGAAAAAAGAATGTCTTCGAAAAGGTATTCTTAAAGAATATACCATCCAATATGAAGTGAAGCCGATACCGAATAAACATATATGATAATAATCAATTTTTTCGTGGTCAAAACAATAACTGTTTATGACTGGAACAGATTGCTGAGGGTTTATACTCTTTACAATTTTCTTCTGGCGAACCGAACGATCACGCAACTTTTCGAGGTATTAGTCGAAGAATTTTGCTTGGTTTCATGCAAAAGGAATATCAGTTTTTCCAAAACGGATGGTTTACCCTATACGAATTGCTCAATATTGCGGAAATTGATGAAAAGCATGCTCACAGCAAAATTTATGATGTTTTCTATCATGTAAGACACTCTTCAGAGTGAAGTAGCTTCCATTCACATTTAGCAAACACACAGTTTAAAGTTCGCATTTTCAGCAACGAGTACTTATTACAACCGATTCGGAGAGATTTGTTATGATAGATTGGCTGACAGTTATGTGCTTGCGTGTTTAAGCCACTGTTTGGTATAGGGACTTGCATGAAACCTTCACATCATCTTAACAAGTCGAAAATGACTACTGCATTTCAGGACTGGTCTTTCAATTAGCTTTCCGTCCGTCCATGAGGACACCGAAGTCGTGCACCTGGGAAGCATAAGCCGCGTAATGAACTAAACACTTCAAACCCGTCAATCAGCTTCAAGCACGTTATTTGGATAATTGCAATGCTCAGTTAAGGACTAATGCATGAGCGACTTGAACAGCTCCTTGCTGCCGCTAAAGCTGTTCGTTCATGGGCAATATCATGCTGAAAATGAAGAACACTTGCGCATCTAGCATGTGATTTCAGTGAGGATCTAATCAAATAAGCAGCTCGATAAAGCCATCACAACATGTGACTTATTCCTTTCTGACTTGAAAACGACGACCATGCCACTTCTTCCTCCACTAGTAAGCTAGTCGTCATTAGCAAAATTTCAGACCTTTGAAGAGCGCTACACAACCAGTAAGCAAACATCGTAACGAATTGAAAATCTGGAACTTCCAGAACATTAAAAGATTTCTATTTTTTTGACTGTTTGAAGCAGAGGTAGCCGATGAAAAGTCGGAACGCGAAAAATCCCGTCTAAATGTTCGTCTACGATTGAAAAAGACGACTCGAACGGTGCTCCATACAACCGTGATCGTCGAGGTGACGCGATGTTCTTGAGAAGTACACCAATGGTGCACGATGAAAAACATAACATCAATCATGCAGATTACAGGGATAAGGAATTAAATTGCTACGCCAGTTATGACAGTTATGAGCACTTAGCAACACGTCAAACAAAGCAGTATATCTGTCCATTTAGTACTAATGAATATGCTAATGCCTGAAGAAAACTTACCATTGGATGTTGCTGGTCAAATCACGATCTCAATCTCCTGTTCAAAATTGCAGTTGGACGAGAATATCTGAAAAGTTTTCAAAAAGAAAAATTTTTGAAAAAATTCTCGACCCTCTCAGCCCTTTAGCAATCATATAATTTTAAGTGTTTACACATAGTTATATTCATGCTACTTTTGTTCCCTAGTATTTCTAGTACTTGTGGGTACTAAAATGCCAAAAGCAAAGTATAGTTGAAAAACAATCACATGCTAAAATATTCTGAAACGGAAGTGCTTCTAATATATGTTTAACGTAGCCGTTGACAAAGTTAAAGAAGTGCACATTACACACATGACCGATTCTGATCGATCGCATCGAATTGCTCTTTTCGCCCAACAAGAATGCTTTCTTTCGTTGATCAGAACTGGTAATAAAAGCAACCATTATTATGCTAGCAGCTCTCACTGCCCCAATTTCAGTGGCTCAGCGGCCAAAATGTTCGCCCATTAAAATGGCTCAGCGGCCAAAATGTTCGTCCATTGAACATTTGAAATGCGAATTGTATTTTACGCAGAGAACGATGTACTCATATGGGTGTGTCGTGTCCGATTATAGATGTTGTTTATCGTTTATGGCCTTTGATTCAACCGCTAAACATTCACTATTTCGTTATCTAAAAAACTCTTAACACTCTATACAAATATCAGGAGGAAAGAAATGAATGTTTGCAATATGTGAAGGTAAATTGATACCTACAATGATACCTACAAATTGATACCTACACTTATGTTTTTCTCGGGTAGCTATGTATATGCTGACCTTCTTCCGCTAACGCAGCAGTCGTTTGTACCGATCAGATTAAGCTCCAAAGATCGCAGATTTCCTGTAGTACCAAACCTATGCTGGACTGAGGGACACCCTAAGCAGCGGCCGAGACCATTGAGGACGAAGCGCTTCTAGCATATTATATCCGCTTTGCGTGCTCGTCCGTGCAAGAGCTTTTGATTTCGCGGTGAGCGATTACCCGCTTCCAGTAGCGAATCGGAATGAGGCATGACTGCGTTCAAGGGGTTGATTCGGTTTAATACGATCGAAAACCGTAAGAAATCTCAATCTTTATCCACAACCACAATTCAACGATGAAGAGCATATTCAATTACCTTGTGGGCAAGATTTGGGAAAAGGAACGAATAGTTTAAAATTTCATTTGTCTGCAGATTTGTCAACACCCACAGAGCTTGAAAAGTTGCATCTAAAAAATCTTCGTGTCTGTTTCATTGGACAACATAGCGGTTGCTGTTGCACAGGCTTACACAAAATAATTGACTCAAACATTAATGCTTGTGCGCCTGAAGTTCTTGTCTTCATCGTCCTTCTAATGTGTTTCGGAGATAAGATGTGATAAAATATGGCGAGCCTCAGCAGCAGTTCAGGCAATACAACTGTTTCTTTAATATTGGTCTGTTAGCCAGAAAAAGAGGTGTTTCTCATTTAAAATTTAAGCACCGCCTTCAGCATACTTCCTTTTCTCACCACCTTCCCCCACACCCAAACTGGCAGTCGAGGATTTAAAATTTTTTGGAAAGACGAGTCTCTGGATGTATTCAGAGTCTCACTTTTCTTGACAGTCATTTTTGCCTCATCTACAAGATCACTCCTCTTGTTTAGGAAGACGTTGTAAAGCGCCGCGGAACCATAATTTTCGGGCTGTTATCTTTTTCTCCCTTCAAAAGTCGACGAACTTTCCCGAACGTTTAAGCGGCGAAATTCTGGTGGCACCCTAATTTCATGTTACCGAGAGGAAAGAAACAGTGAGTACACTCGCAGGAACCGACCACTAAAATTGCAGCGATTCAACCTTGTGAACGACCTGAACATTCTACCTTGAACACTGAATTGAAATTGGTCGGGTATAATGTACAAGTACGTAAAGAAATGAAAATCCTATTTTTGAGATTGCGCGACGTGCTCAACCTTTGGAAGATCCGGAAGCCCCAACTTTCTACAGAAGCCTCAGTATGCATTGGTTGACAAATGGTGATGTCACTCAACTCATCATATTGTGACGTAACAAGGTGGGGCAGTAACTCAGTGGTAGAGCTCCCGCTTCGTATTCGGGAAGACCTCGGTTCGATTCCCGTCTGCTTCCCACCATACCGCTGACAGCCCAGCTAGAAGGTGGAGCTGTTTTCCTGCAGCTCTGAATTTCTTCCTGATTTTGCTATCAGTACGGTTCGAAATGGTAAACTCTGACGATTCGTCAACGAATAATTGGCTGATCTTTCCGCTGTCTATATCTGATAACACCTGATAACGTCACAATATGCTGATTCGAAAGACCTCAGCAGTACATTTAGGTCCATCGAACTTGTAATGGAAATACCATTTTGGATTGAACTACTTCTTCTGAAATCAATTAGAGTGAATATTTCTATGTGGGGGAGGATCGTTGTTTCCTTCTTACGATTATCAATGAGCGATTGTTAGCCAAATGGAATCCGATCATAGAACTAATTATAGAATTTCCTGTAATATTCTTCCATAATTTTTTGACGTTTCGGTCTTAAGGTTTATTTTTTATCGGTAATAAAGTTTTACGGCACAATGACCATACTTTTCTAATCTGGTTTTTGTGCAATAAAATTTCATTTCACGCTCATTAATTTCGATCTTTTGCACGCTATTTTGTGCAGCTTCATTGGATTTCAAGAAAAACTTCAAGAACTTCAAATGTTCAAATGGAATTCAAATGACGAGAAAAAAACTTACGAAATCGCGATACCAACTCAAAGAAAACAGGAAAACTCAACAATTGATGTTTCCGCTTTTATTCCAGCGTTCAACGTTACCTTCCACCCACTGAAAGGTAAGTGGAATAGTGAGTAGAATAATGAACGGTGTTATTAAATAATATGCTAAGAACAATAAGTGTAATGAAGGCTATCATGAAGCACCGAATAACACTTCTAAAAGTACAAAGCATTTAAACCCTTAAGGCAAAAAAAATGGATGCATAACTCCAGCAACAACTCTACGATCATGAAACTAAGTAAGAAATAGTTATTACTAGACGAATATGACTATAGGAGAGATTGCATTAATCACAACATGAAACGAATCAGTATGAGTGGATAGAGTCTTTACGAAAACAATCAAACACCTTTTTTCAAGCAACAGCGCGGTATGCGAGAAGAAACTGAATTAAATAATATCGGCACTATTATACCCGCTTATGATTTTGTGACAAAGATAAGGATAGTTTTGTTGTTGGCAGCGTCTGACAGGTCCGATGGGAAATTTTTTCAGGAAATGAGGCTGTCGTTTCACTGAGGCAAAAGCTACTGCAGCACATCGCAGTTAATTGGTATTTGTTATGAGTATTGCACTTCAGTTGGCGAATTGAACGAACTTAAGCTTTGGCGGACGTGATCGGCGAATTTCACTTACTCTGAGGTAAATTCCTATGACGAAATCAAAAACAATAACAATGTTACAGTCACTATTCACCAAACATGTTTAATCGATGAAAGCAAAGTGTAAAGGCGATTCGCTCGTATAAAATGCCCGTTACAATTGAATAGACCACCAGTTACATTCCACTCATTTTCTGTTTGCGGAGGTGTGAAAAGGGAACTAGGAAGCAGTGTCGTAGGCGACTGATAGTATGGAGATTTAAGATGATGTATAGACAAATTGAGTAATGGTAATAGTGTCAAGGTGGAGTCACAGAACTTACTTGGAGAATTTCTAGACATTAAAAAAAGGGAGGAAAAATAACTTGCGAGGTTAAAGGTCGCGAATTCCCAGTTTATTAATTATGTTCTCGTGCTCATCATCAAGAAGGACGATTAGGCCAATTTTTCTACCACTGGTTAAACAGTTAAACAGCATTGTTTTGTTTCATAATGTTTTTAAAATAATTCAATGGATTTCATCCAAGGTTCCAAAAAAAGTATTCTATGCTAATCTCTTGTCATGTTGCTAGATTTGTTGTCCAAATGCTTCTTCTCTTCACGTAAGCCTTAGTTTGCGCAATTGAAAAAAAAGCGAGAAGAATGAGAATTTTTGAATGAAAATGATAGAAAAATGCAACGGACATGAACTGTGAACATATTTTATTCTCACCGAGATCGACAATAGACAGAAACACCCGATCAGAAAATGGTCGGTCCTAAGTAGCGAAACTGATAGAATATTAAAAGTGTCGCACTTTTTCACTTTTATGCCATATTCATCGCTCACCATCTGTCACATTTGATCACGTAACGACGTTACAACTTTATCTTACCGTTGAAGAAGTCGTGCAACTAGAAAAGGATATTTGTTAATTTGTATGAAGCCTAGCAGTAGAAGGTACAACTGAACAGCCGCGAGTCCAGTCCGGGTCTATCGCTTACAGGGCGATAACTCTACTCTCTGAACTACTGCGCCACTTTCCAGGTGGGGAGCGAAACGGTGGATAGTGACGACTGAATGACGCATTTAGCCGCTGAGAAAGATTGTTAACCTCAATAATCGTCCATTAGGCTCCATGAATCGGTAGTACTCTTTTTCCTCCCTGTGTCGTTCTTCACTATTCAATGCAGGAATTGGTAGCAAAGCAGAGCTGGGGCACAGCATTATGTTCTTTTGTGGCTCAACGACCTGAACTGATTCGAATGTACGTTGTTATTTTCGTGTGAAATGATGTGCTGCGAGTATCTCTGATTAAGGCCCATATACCCCTTTTCTGTTTTCGCTGTCTCTTTTGGGACCTTTTTTTGGTCCGAAAATCATGTTAAACCATTTCTGGACATCAACTTTTTGATCATTTCCGTAAGACAAAGAATTTGTAGGGTTGCTTTCAGGACCGAAGTGAAGGGAAGTATAAGCTCGCTAGAGGCGCCAAAAACTGCCAGATTTTTTATGATTTTTCAAAATGTTATCACTCATGTTGATATCTGTTGGCGCTTCGTTTAAAAAAAGTCTGTTCGCTTCTTCAGCGGCTTTATCTCTCACTTGCGGGTTGATCTTCAAGAACCCCGAAATTACACAACGTCATTCCAGTTATAAGGTGTTTGAGGTCCGTATATCGTGTTGAACAATAACTTCTTATGTTCATATTCTTCTTTGTTTCAGGCACCGTTATCATGAAATCAGTGATTATTGCAGTTGTGCTCGTTTTTGCGCTGCTCGAGTGCAAAGCGCAACCAATTGAGGCTCACTCATCTAGGTGAGAACGCAATACTTTTTTTTTTCTAATACACAGTAAGTAACCCCTAAGGGATTGTTGATGCTCCACTGAGGGATCATTGTAAAGATCTTTGTAATTTAATCTTTGCAATAAGCAATGAACTGTGTACGACTTATTTGTCTGTCCCACTACAATCGAGATTTGCCGTATTCATTATGCTAATGAGGGAAATTGTTTGGAAATATGAATTGAGCATTTCGAACAGCCAACAAATGCTTGCAGCATTGTACTACGAACACTGCATTTTTGTGTATGCGGAAAATCCAGTTAATAAAACGTCGGGTGAAAAATAAGAAGACAGGAAAAACAGTGTCTTCCGAGAACAGAAAAGATTTGCTCCATGTGCACTCAGTCCTCTGCAGCTGGCTTTTATGTTGTGACCGGTGACTACGGTTGGAAGGGAAGGTGAAGGAGTGGTACCGAGGTTCTCGATGAAGGAGATTTTAAACGGCAATTCCTGTTTTGTGGTAGAGGAAAGTTGTGGAAGGTGAGAGGGGAATTTCGGTAGGGAAGCACGTTTTCAAGGGTGAGGAAAATTTTGGTCGCGACTATCGGAAGTTCGCGGTTTCGTCTGCTTACGTCACTGACGGTTCTTGGCAGTCACGCATGTTCCGCACGAAAACAGCGCCAAGCAAAACATTGGTGTCATGGGATGTCAACGGTTTTGTGAGAAACACGACAAAAGAAGACGTTATGTGTCAAAGAGCATCCAAGGATAGACCGCATTAGTTTTAACGTCCTTGGGTCGGACGCTTGGAATGAGCTGCTGGGTTCCCTCTTTAGATAATTTTGAATTTTAGAGTTCGCGTGAAGCGTTGGGATGGCTACGGAGGTCATCACGGACACCATGGAGGAATCGGTGGCCCGTACGGAGGTTACGGAGGATTTGGTGGTCCGTTCGGTGGCTCCGGAGGATTCGGTGGCCCGTACGGTGGCTACGGAGGATTCGGTGGATTGGGTGGCTCGCACGGACTTCATGCAATAGTCGTTAGCCCGCATGGATGGCACTGACTTAAAGATGATCTGGTAGACCATTTGGAGGATTCGGACATTTCGAAGGTTTCGATGAAAGTTTTTGTTTCTGGATCGATGAACCGCGTATTCGCTTGCTGACCTTCGCTTGACATCTACGACCAGCGCACATACCTGATTCTATGTTGTATAGGGTGTGTATAACGCAGATGTGATGGGTAGCATCATATCGAAAAAGCTTTATGCTCCATTCTAAACTGAAGCGAATGATTTACGGTATGGAAAATGCAGTTCCTTACGTGCTTCAAAAGCTGAACTGTGATTTTAATATTGAAAACACATTTGATATTGAAATATTGAAAAAACACTGATTTTAATTTTGAGAAGACAGCAAATGCGTGGCGACAAAGCGGACCGAATCAGGTGTTTTTGTAGCAGCGACAAAAGACTTAATCAAGTCAGTGAAACAGACACACACACACATATTCCTTTTCATGTCGCTCCAGTTTCCTTGCTGGATTCACTACGCATATCTCAGCATTCTTCGACAAGCTGTGTTTGTTGCATACACCTGCTCTAAATCATCCCTCCTCAGAACTGCTGGTAAATTTACTTCCAAAAATGTTTTAAAAGCGCTTATTGAATGTTCAAGGAACGGTCAACAACAGATGACGAAAGTCGGTGTTCACTGCCGATTTTCTCCCATCTGTTTTCGTGAACCTACGAGTCTACTCTCTGTGCTGGTATGAGCTCCTTGTGTTCTCATAGCAAATTCACGGGCGAAAGTGTTTCTCACCACGATTTTTTCAAATTTCATCCCTCTGAGTTCTATTCCAGGCTCGGAAGAGTGATTTCTTGAAAACAGAGTTGCAAAACGCATAAAATATCCAACCTTCTGACGGAAATCATTGAGCATGGCCAATATAATGAATGAACTAAGGATTTATGGAGAAAAATACCAAAACGATGCGCTTATTTTGTTCAGTATTGAAATTCCAGTTTGAAAAAATCGTTTCACCTTATTGTCTCTACCACTTTTGTTCTCATATAAAGCAGTGAGGCGAACTTTTAACATATGACCTATTCTGTCGTTCTTCGAAATGCCAGTTTTTATTTTACAACTTGTCTGTGCACTGCGGTTTACTTGTGCATTTATATGCTGTGCCGTACTCCGGTTATGGTTACTGTTTGGCAAAAGTAATAATAGTAATAATGAAAATAAATAAAGGAATGAAAACGTCTTACATATGGGGTTATAATTGGCCCTTCAATGACAATCATCACTGCTATGAGGATATACGCGATATAGATCGGCAGATGAAATATTTCTCTCAAATTGTTGAATGCATAAACGAATGTCAGTGGAAAATTTCAGCTTCATTCGTTGTTTCTATATTCTGTACCATCTAGATCAACGAAGTCTGATGAATGCAGAAGAAGAAAACGAAGAAACTTCTTTGTTCGATAAAGCAAGGTTTATAAAAAATGAAATAAGGAACTGAATGAAAAAGCGCATTGAAACAAACCAGTATAGTCATCGTGATATTAGATTGAGTAAGTACGCGTAACTGTAACACTAACATAATTCAAACGAAGCGAAAGTGAGCATTCATGTAACCACAAATGAAGTCAACGCTGCCTCGTCGATAAAAAGAAGAAAGTCAGATGAAATAAGAACCACCACTTTCTGCGTTTCAACCATGTTTTCAAGAAGATTGTTCCATATACGAACGACGATAAAAAGGTAGCTGTAACAGATAAACTTTGATGAGTCATGCGTCCCACATTTCCCAATTTTATTACAATTTGCATCCAGTGCTTCTGAGTTCGTCTATCTACAATTGACGATTGTAGCTGCTCTAGCTCCAGTTGTTTTATGACCTGAGATGGTTGGCGAGGAGGAGCGTCGGACTTATTCTTATAAAGTTCCATCTGAGAGAGGAGAGATCTGTGTTTTGGGCCAGAGTTAGTGAGGATATACCAAAAAAACAAACGGAACGACTTTACATTTCCACGAAGCGCCATAATAAATCAGTGGACCATAAAAACCTCCTTACCTTCTTGTGTAATGTTTTCTAAAAACGAGTAAGTCAACTGCAGTAGAATTAGACAGGGACAGCTGAAAACGCAAGTCTCTTCAGCCAAAAAAAGAAAACAAGAATAAAACAAGTATTTTTGGGGTGGGTTTCCAAATTTCTGAGCTTAGCCATACCATCACAAAAAAAAAAACTCTTCGCTATTCCTACCATTCGATTATCATTTGTTAACAAATTCCGAAACAGTTCTTTTTTTCTTGTTTGGGACACTAAAAGCACCCATTATCGAGTGACTAATAAATGGGCGATTTTTATTGCAACTGATAAGAGAGAAACATCGCGCATTGTTGTTTGATTTTGGTGTTGCTGAATACGTTCCTAAAAAATTTCCGCGTTATTAAAAATGACATCACTATCTCAGTAGGAAGCTATGTAAAATTTCGGTCATTCTTGAGTATATGAAAATCACTCGGAATTGTTATGACGTGAGAAAAGCAATGTTAGTCAGCTTGCTTTAGAAAACTTCGTAACTGATTGATTTTAATATTTAAAACAAACGCGGTTGTGTTACGAGAAGAATGGCAACAATCATAGCAACAGCCTAACATTTCGCAATAAATGACTAAATAACTAATTCCATAAACGAGGAATAAAGTCGAGGAGTATGTGATTGATTGAGTAAGTAGGTATGGCAAACAGTTTGGCAAATGAACAGAGGAAATGTGAGCAGTTGGACCTTCTTAAACATTCATTTCACATGTCATAAACCAGAGACACGATGAAACTGGATTGAATTTTTTTCTATTAGGTTCTGCACATTACAGTTTTCTTCTAGTGGGCGTTCTTCATACATCACATTGATACGACCGCTTAAAATTATTCACAGTATCGAACGTATATGATAGAGCAACATTTAAAAAAATCCGTTTTCTCTTTATCGTTTCCAACGTCAGCGCTCATGCGATCATTGCTGAATAGAGTGACAATGTACAAGTTGATGGGTACCGTACGTAAAAACGATTGAAGCCAATATCTTTGGATTTCTTCATGAATTACATAATGGCAGACGCTCCAACTAAAAATGTATACTTGCAAAGGTGTTTGATATTGAGCGGTGTAGTCTTTTCAAATGGTAATTTGGTTTTAAGAAAGAAACGTGCTAATTATGCCATCGTCCAACATATAAAAACTTGTCACGTGTCTTTTTGTCGAATATTGTTTTAGCGAAAAATTCGGCATCAGTGCTGGTTACTACAGAGATCCCATCATCAGTTTAACCATTTATTTTCTCTTTCACATTCTAGCATCTGCTCGGACGATCACAAATGGATCCTTCGATTGAAGCAATTGTTGCAAAGCGCAACAAATGGCTCATGCATGGAACAACCATCGATGCGCCAACCAGAAAAGGCACGAATACCGCTTGATTTACGGTGGTTTCTGTGACTGAAGGAAACAGAAGTCGATTAAATAGAATCAGCTTAACGGGAGGGGTAAAACAGCAGAAACATCCGAATTTCAAGTAGCCTATTCGAGAAACTTCGTTACTGGAAAAGAACAGAATAGAAAATAGAACACAAAAACAGACCGACTTACCTCCCGTCAGTTCAGTTTTTTTTTTTTCGAGAATTTCTGTAAACGGATGGATGGACACCGTTCGTTCACGAAAACAGGCACTAATATTTGTTACATAAACTAAAAAGATTTATTCAAAGGCATGAAAATTGTTTAGCGAT
Organism: Toxocara canis; assembly: GCA_000803305.1. Lineage (NCBI taxonomy): Eukaryota > Metazoa > Nematoda > Chromadorea > Rhabditida > Toxocaridae > Toxocara > Toxocara canis. Next base: position 57,343 of record JPKZ01003287.1, on the reverse strand, counting down.
GCAAACTTACGTACTTTCGCATATCATCATAGAATTCACTTGTTTGGGATAAGAAGTAAAATTTGGGCGGACGGTCTTATGAGATTTTCATGGGCGCTTTTCTGGAACCACTTAGAGAAACTCATATAATTCAGGTTTTTTACCGGTTAGGTCATGTCAGCTCTACTATCCTGCTTTCACCACTTAACCTATTTCCGTAGCCTTTCAATCCTAAAATATACCTACAATTGAAGCGTATATGAAAGTAGCTTGTTTTATTATATTTGGCCTTTCAATTCTGATGAACGACTTTGCTTCTGCAGCGGCAGTGAAAACGTTGAGGTCAGTTGTTGGGTGCTGGGGTTCGGACGACTTATCATAATTTAATCCCATGAGACTCCGATGAGCAATTTACCACAATAAGGACGTAAAAATTTACGAACAAAGCAAAATTCAGCTAGCACATTCCTCTTAGTTCAGATCCTATGACTTATTGTTTCTTCTATGAAACACAGAGGCACCTTCTTTTCCCTCTTCTGAGATCTTTAGGGATACTTACTGATCTTCACAAATTTGACCTATACCTGACTTGACTAATAGCTTTGTCTTCTGCCATTCAATTCATTGCGATGGTCGCATTCAGTGGTGTTCTATTGAAATCATTATCATTGCAGACTGTACGATGAAGCTGATAGAATTAAAAAGTCGTGAACAAATGACAAGCCTATTGCTCTGTGTGTGAGTCAGCATACTGATATCAATTAGTGTGTTTGCCATGCTGCCCACTGAACGACTCCTTATATTATAGTTTTTTCAGCTCCCAATAAATAAGCTTAACATTTCGAAATTCAGCTCCGTTTCGACGGCAGCTCTCCTCACGACTTGTGCGCGTACGCTTCAGCTTCGGCTGCACATTTTATTTCCGATTACTATCGGCTATTTTGCCATGATAATTCAATTTCGCCAATTTTCGAACCATTGATGAATGTCTCAATTTTTCATCTTTTCGATGGATAGATTAAATGCTAAAAAAGTGAACGTATCGGTGACATTAGTTGGTTGAGACTAAGCGAAGTAAACTATTTGGATGGTTTTGAGATCGTTTATTATTGAAAAGAATGAGTAGGAAGGATGAACCTGTGGAATACAAAACCAAACTGTTGCCGATATCCACATACTGACGCCATTTTCTTATTTGATAAAGGAAAATCATTCTGAAGCATTTCCGTGCTGTTTTGGTGCGGGTGCTCAACGGTAGCCACATCGAAGTGTCGCCAAATGAAAAAGTAGTATGCTTGTACCGCATTACGTCGAATAAAACTTCCACTGCAATATATTCATCCCTCTCTCTCTCTCTATATATATATATCGTAAACTAATGAACGTGTACCTGCAGCTGTCAACTGCTGGCACTGTAAAGTCACAGCGCAGCAACGGCATACGAGTGGTATAAGTGAGGATCTATGGTGAATAAAGGTAATATTCGAAATGCGGCGAGCACCAGCGACCGTCGTCCATATGGCCTCGAGAAATATATGTCACGCGCTCCGCCAGGGGCAGCGATGAATTCTGATTTGTACGAGAGTATCTCGGACGCCACGTTATCTACAACTGGCTACGGCAATCGAGCGATAAGGAATCTTGACGCTTTACCTCCGGGAACAGTGAAAGGTGCGACACAAGATCGACGACGTGACAATCAGTATTCGTCATCTCAACTGAAACAATTCGAAGCGGCAGCAGAGGATCAAGACACCTTTAGTTCCGTTGATAGCAAAAGCCTGTTATATTTTGAGAGAAGAATGCGGCGAGCACCAGCGACCGTCGTCCATATGGCCTCGAGAAATATATGTCACGCGCTCCGCCAGGGGCAGCGATGAATTCTGATTTGTACGAGAGTATCTCGGACGCCACGTTATCTACAACTGGCTACGGCAATCGAGCGATAAGGAATCTTGACGCTTTACCTCCGGGAACAGTGAAAGGTGCGACACAAGATCGACGACGTGACAATCAGTATTCGTCATCTCAACTGAAACAATTCGAAGCGGCAGCAGAGGATCAAGCCAGCTTTGTTTTATTATATTTGGCCTTTCAATTCTGATGAACGACTTTGCTTCTGCAGCGGCAGTGAAAACGTTGAGGTCAGTTGTTGGGTGCTGGGGTTCGGACGACTTATCATAATTTAATCCCATGAGACTCCGATGAGCAATTTACCACAATAAGGACGTAAAAATTTACGAACAAAGCAAAATTCAGCTAGCACATTCCTCTTAGTTCAGATCCTAAGACTTATTGTTTCTTCTATGAAACACAGAGGCACCTTCTTTTCCCTCTTCTGAGATCTTTAGGGATACTTACTGATCTTCACAAATTTGACCTATACCTGACTTGACTAATAGCTTTGTCTTCTGCCATTCAATTCATTGCGATGGTCGCATTCAGTGGTGTTCTATTGAAATCATTATCATTGCAGACTGTACGATGAAGCTGATAGAATTAAAAAGTCGTGAACAAATGACAAGCCTATTGCTCTGTGTGTGAGTCAGCATACTGATATCAATTAGTGTGTTTGCCATGCTGCCCACTGAACGACTCCTTATATTATAGTTTTTTCAGCTCCCAATAAATAAGCTTAACATTTCGAAATTCAGCTCCGTTTCGACGGCAGCTCTCCTCACGACTTGTGCGCGTACGCTTCAGCTTCGGCTGCACATTTTATTTCCGATTACTATCGGCTATTTTGCCATGATAATTCAATTTCGCCAATTTTCGAACCATTGATGAATGTCTCAATTTTTCATCTTTTCGATGGATAGATTAAATGCTAAAAAAGTGAACGTATCGGTGACATTAGTTGGTTGAGACTAAGCGAAGTAAACTATTTGGATGGTTTTGAGATCGTTTATTATTGAAAAGAATGAGTAGGAAGGATGAACCTGTGGAATACAAAACCAAACTGTTGCCGATATCCACATACTGACGCCATTTTCTTATTTGATAAAGGAAAATCATTCTGAAGCATTTCCGTGCTGTTTTGGTGCGGGTGCTCAACGGTAGCCACATCGAAGTGTCGCCAAATGAAAAAGTAGTATGCTTGTACCGCATTACGTCGAATAAAACTTCCACTGCAATATATTCATCCCTCTCTCTCTCTCTCTATATATATATATCGTAAACTAATGAACGTGTACCTGCAGCTGTCAACTGCTGGCACTGTAAAGTCACAGCGCAGCAACGGCATACGAGTGGTATAAGTGAGGATCTATGGTGAATAAAGGTAATATTCGAAATGCGGCGAGCACCAGCGACCGTCGTCCATATGGCCTCGAGAAATATATGTCACGCGCTCCGCCAGGGGCAGCGATGAATTCTGATTTGTACGAGAGTATCTCGGACGCCACGTTATCTACAACTGGCTACGGCAATCGAGCGATAAGGAATCTTGACGCTTTACCTCCGGGAACAGTGAAAGGTGCGACACAAGATCGACGACGTGACAATCAGTATTCGTCATCTCAACTGAAACAATTCGAAGCGGCAGCAGAGGATCAAGCCAGCTTTAGTTCCGTTGATAGCAAAAGCCTGTTATATTTTGAGAGAAGAAGGTCAAGGAAGAAGAAATGCTTATGGATTGGAATCGCCATACTCATCGTAGTACTAATTCTGGCCGCAATTGGCATCGCTCTTGGCCTAACTTTGCCAAAGAAAGGTACGTGTATCATATCTTAGGCTTTGATTCCATAGCAGGGCTGTCCCAAACTTTATATCCAACCCTTTCATTGCTCCTTATTATAGTAGAGTCGGAGCCAGCAAACATAAAACAGAGGCCAGTTTTCAATGAAAAAATTTATGCTTGGGTTTGTGGGGGAATGCTGTCGCTTTCAAGCTAAATAATACATGATGGCACACAGGCTTTGGCAGACCAATCTCAGGAATATGAGAGAAGCAAGGACTTTGCTTCTACATCCTTAAGGACTAAAAAACGCAACCTATTTTTGGCGCATAGGGAAAAAAATTACACTCTCTTCCCCCAGTAAGTAGATCTCAATCCCTTCCCCCCCCCAAAAATAATCGGAATAAAAATCGAAGAAAATATTAATTTAATAATATTTAAATTTCTCGTTCCTTAAAAAACTAAATTTATCGGAATTTCTTTCATCATTTCAGATCGCTATTTAAAAAATATCTAACGTACGGTTTCATGTGTCAATCGTCCGTTCGTTATGTCGAGTGGCCTTTCAGCCAAGCAAGCGATATTAACACATGCAATAATGGACAATTTAGGAAAAAAAACGAGGAAACGCAGCAGTTCACAGCGCCATAGTTCCTCTACTTTATTGCAGCATATTAGCAAAGGATATTATTCATTCTCTTTCCCCAATTCACACCCACCTTTTCTCATCCTCTCTTCACCCCCCCCCCCCCCCCCCCCACCTACTCTCTTCAGCGTGCAAAGTTAACTGTACGAAAATCAAAGTACTTTTATTGTGCTCAGCATCGATACAGTAGTAATTCGCGTATAGCGCTTCACCACATTAAGACAACCACAAGTTAGCCTTATTTACACTATTCCAAACTAAGCTTTAGAATGAAGTACTTGCTAACTTCGAGTCATCACAATATTGGTTGCGTACGTTGGCCTTGAGCAGTTCTGTTCGGCTCAAAGAGCAACAAATTGCGAAAATATTCGCTTGTTAGCGAAAAAATCTTTTCCCGAGTCTTTATCGACTCATTACCTTAATACATGGGCGATTTGGGCAACGGAAATCTTTGACGATCCTTGTACTGGATTTTTTTTCTTTTTCAGATCGCGTTTTGCCTGACCAATGGCCGCTCTACTAGAGTAGTAAGGAAGCTATTGCTGCTGTTTCGAGTTTGCAACGTTGTTACTACAACAAATGTTTTACAATATTGTAGAGTAAGGTACAACAAATACAGCATACAACAAAATAGCACATTTGGGCACGTACAGAGAAAAACGCCTATTAGGAGAGATATTAAGTTGCAAAAAACAGCTAAAAACAGTTAATTTCGCGCAGAAATATAAGCCTTTTCCCTTCATGCGTGGGCGAGAACATGGAGCCACTACTTGCAGTGTCTGTTTGATTGCCGACATAAGGAAAGCGATGCTTAGTCTTCGCGCTCAGGACTCCGTCCTCTTCCTTATTCCAACCCAAGAAAATTATTTCTCGGTGTTTCATGCCGTGGATCACTGCAATCTGTCTTGTGGTTCGTCTACGCCTTGATACAAAACAAGTTCACCGCTTTATAATAAGTATCTTCAAAAGTGGCCTGATGCAATTGTGAAGCGAGGGCGCACGGAAGCGTTTGGTCCGCTTCGTTACTCGCTGATGTGGCCTTGAAGACAATGCAGAAAGAATTTCTAACGAATTGGCGAAACTACTGACTGCCTTGCGCAATTACACAAGGTATTCTCAAGATTGCGCCAAAGATCATGGACACTGTATTCTCGGCTTTTCTTTGCTGGTGGGCGTTTAATTACTGTATGCTTTTGCAGAGTCCGATAAGCCGACCGACACCTATGAAAGAATGCTATTCGCTTTCAACATCGCCCATTACTCATCAGCTCGCTCAAAACGTTACTCGAGCACATCATATAATGTAGTAAGTACTGATATTGAAACCCCTTGTTATGCTCTTAGTGGTAACATCAGGTCATTCGCAGAAAATGCAAACGCAAAAGACAGATTCTAGAGTCATCAGAATACCCAACATTAATTCACATTAAGTTCCAAAATCATAAGGTTTAATATACGCGTTGGCAACTTTTCATTTCAGAACTTTTCGCAACGTGGTCACACGTTTGCGCATATAACATGAGCGTGCTGGTGAGCTCGAACTTTTGTGCCGTTCTGTCTATTTGGTCATCAACAATCGTTTCAGTATGAACTGCTGCATTTCTACACAAATCTAGGCGATCGTCTCGCGTGTTATATCCTTTTTCAGAACGGCTTGTTGACCTAGCAAACCTTGAAATTCTGCGAAGAACTTAACGATTTGGGTGGCTATGGAACGCGTCAATTCTAAACAGTTTGTTGGATCGTGCATCAGATCAATTATTTTGCGATAGGCAGAGATGTATAGTTGAGTGGGTAGCTCATACAAATTATGCACTAAAGACTCGTTTTTCAGCTACGGAACGGATAAGTAAAGCAATCCGATTTGTTGCAGAAGGAAGGAGATTTCTAATTGCCATTGAGTGTATAAAAATTTTCCCAGCGGCTGATTAGTTGACTTCAAACATAAAACTCGACAAAGGCTTGTAGTTCACGAGCATAACTTGCATAAAAACAACTTCTGTGACTTCATGTTGTTAAACTACAACAGAGAGGGTGACAGACAGACAAGTGGCCGAAGAGATCGACAATTAATAAACTCTTAAGACAATTAGCAAACTCTTACATACTCATCAGTACCGTTTCACTCTATAGCGCTTTGCAAACGCAAATTCGACAATGAGCAGAAAAATGTCATTTCTGATCGCAGAGTATGTAATTGCTTACTTACGTTTTCATTTCTATTATAGGCAAAAAAAACTTATGATTTCCATGCGCGCACTTTGTCGCTAAGAAAATATAATTCTAAGAGCTTTGAAAGTTTAGCACGAAGTGAAACCTGCAACTTGCATAACCACAAGGAACGAGTAACAGATTAACCGTTGAGATATACATATGGTCTGTCAGTATTTCCACTCTGGCCTAAGCGCCTGTTTTTCGGCTATTTCGTTGTCAGTTCCGAGGTCAGAAGGGAGATCAAACTTACTAACATATTTGATAGCTTCCACAATATCCTAAAGAATTCTAGTTCAGCCATTCTTCTCACATTTCGCTTTTTTTTTTAGTAAATTAGCATCAAATCTTGAAGCCCCTCTAACCTTCCCCCTTTTTCACAACTGAACCATCATGAAATATCACTGTCGGATTGTCGGGTTTTTTGAAAGAGAAAGCAACAGAAGGATGATGGTGAAAGGATGTTTGTGTTCGAAGGTGCTCTGCAACTTCATAAGGTTTTGACTTAATTTTTTTGTGGAACCCATTGTTATGCTTACCAAAACCTGCCGATACATGACAAATTTTTCGGGAATGATTTCGCCTGATTAAAAAATAATGTGTTATAGGAAAGCAAAACAGTTAACACGATTGAAGAAGTAATGAGGAAATACGCTGGAACTGGAATGAAGTTTGCTTTTCAAGCAATTGCATCGAGAGGAAAGGCGCGGCTATCTGAGTACCTCGGATTCGATACTGCACTTGAGAAACTGAAACAGTTGTCAGCGATAAGTGAAAACGCCAATCCAGATTTGGAAGAGTAAGAAATTGCATCATGTTATCAAATGAAAATGCACAGCCATGCGAACAGTACTAACTGCTTTTGCCAAGCTGAAGAAAATGCTTATATAAAATTTGGCACTATTAAATTAGATGGTAAAATATACTGTATCTCAATCGCATACAATAGAAAAATACCATCTTTCAACTTGTTGTTTGTGAGAAAAATCTAAAGAAATTGCTCACAAAAGCAACTAATAAGTACATTTGTTTTTTTGCATCACATGTCATTGCCACTGTGGCTTAAGCTTTTGCTGTTTTGTCGTTTCGTTGTCAATTTCGAGTTCAGAAGGGAGGATTAACTAACGCGACCGAATTTCTTCGCATATATGACAACTTTTGCGATATCCTCGAGACCATATATACGTACACCACCACAGAAATTTTATTTAGGAGCAGTTTTCAGCCTCCTTATGAGAATAATGATTCCTTCGAAATTTATTTTCTGATTTCTATACATATTTTTGTTATTGGCGCTTTTCTTTTCAGTGCGTTGTCTTCTATGAGCGATTCGATGGCAAGCGATATGCAGTCGTTGTCTTATGTTCTGTTTCCTCCACAACCGGATGACTATTCGTATGCTTTTATCTATTCTATACTAAGCGTAACCATCTATTGTGATGAACTCCTTAGACGTTTGCGCTTTTTTATCATTAGATTTCTTAGATGCTTTCGTATATAATATGCTTGATGTGCCCCGTTATGGAGCGAAACCAGCAAAACCTAAATGTCCCGATCGCTTTATTGCAACAGCAAAAAAGTGGTCCACCTAGCCCCTCAAAAAAATGCCGCGGAATCAGTGTTGTCTATAGTCACTTAGAAAACACTAAAAATCACTTGATATACTAAAGGAATCACTGCAGGTGATTATGGGTAGTTCGATGTGTAAAATGTGGTCCTGAAAATGCTGTGGCAAGAAGGTTGGGGTATGGGGAGTGAGCAGAGTGCGTTACACGCTCAACGATGAATCCGAAACAATTTTTGTACAGAAAACAGGCGAACGAAAACAACTGCTGACTTGTTAGAAATGCTGTCAACAGGTCACTCATACATCTGAACTCGAGAACTCTAGCCCCATCCAATTGCGATTAATTAATCTTTTGCCCTCTTCACCGCTTTCTGCACATGAACCCAGACGCTTCCACAAGCACATGCTTACTTTGTTGCAGTTCTTTTATTTACAACTCTCTATATAGTACCCGACGAGATTTAAAATGAATATATTTTAGGAGCTCAGCCATTTTTGAAATTGATATGAGAAGTTCAGCAACCGAAATGAACCGAAATTTCCAAGGGATCCTCGCTGGTATTATTGTCGCTGCGAACGAGACGATCGACTATTTCGTTGACGCGGGGACTCATATGCACGTTCTTAATGGTGATAAACTCACTTCTACAGAGATCGCTGAAGATATCGCTTCGCAGATTCGTAAGTTTAATTTCCTACTACTTCGCATGCTACCCATCTTCATTTGGCAGATGATATGACCTGCTTTTTTATTGCAAATAAAATACCTCCAGCTGCATGACGAGTATTGTTTATGTTCGCAAGAACAAAACATCATAATATTGCACCTGATGGATATTGCACGTCCGAGCGTTCTATGTGCTGTGTGTTTTACGTTTACTCTTCAAAGCATTTCATTGTGCCTCACCTAACAAAATATGCACCAGAAAGGTCGCTCTCACTATGGAAATTCGGACAATTTTGAAGAAAGCAAAACCTTGCGCAGACCACGAAACTTAACCGGATGAAGAGTATAGAAAGCTTTTCACAAGTCATTCCACAGTATTCAACTAGGTTAGGGGAAGGGGGAGGGAATTTATAACAGTCATCAAATTTGCGGATTACACACCAGCGCAATCGAAAGAGGAAATCGATCGAGTCAGCGGAGATTTTTGTTGAAGATTTTACGTTAACTAGGTATAAAGTTGTTCGCCCAGAAATGACTTCCCTCAATATCGTATGCACAAATTCTGATGAAGGCTGTTTTTTGCAGCGATGCCTACAGCAAGACCGACAAGTTCAATATCAACTACAGTATCAAGCAGCACCTCAACAACTGCGACCACAGAAACTTCGACGCTTACTGGCGATATTTCACGCTCTAGCACTACCACTACTCAAACGACAACAATCCCTCCTCCTATCGAAACCGACGAGATAACATCCGAGACTGCTCAAACCTTTGTACCGTCCTCCTCAACCACCGACCATTATACAACGCCGGCTATAACCGTGTCAATGAATAGCACGGCAGTCTCTGTAACACATCAGGGCACGACGTCTACGACTTTAACCATGAACGACGAGGATACCACCTTGTTTTCGAGCTCTTCTGTAAGAACAACCACGGAATCAACGACGACGTCTCCTTCGATTGCTGCAACCACTTCTTCGCAGCTGTCGTCAAAAACCACATCTGGCGCATTCGGCAGTCTTTCAAGCTCGACAGAAATCGCGCCAACAACCACACAACAACTCGATACTTCATCCAGTGACATGACTGAGGATTCGTCGAGTTCAGGAATGACGACGACGTCACAAGGCACTACGCAAAACATTTCCACGGCAAGTCAGTCAACCGCCACTACAACTACAACCACAACAACGACTCCCTCGACGGCATCTACGACAACAACACCAGAAACAACAACGACTCCCTCGACGACATCTACGACAACAACACCAGAAACAACAACGACTCCCTCGACGACATCTACGACAACAACACCAGAAACAACAACGACTCCCTCGACAACATCTACGACAACAACACCAGAAACAACAACGACTCCCTCGACGACATCTACGACAACAACGCCAGAAACAACAATGACTCCCTCGACGACATCTACGACAACAACACCAGAAACAACAACGACTCCCTCGACGACATCTACGACAACAACACCAGAAACAACGACGACTCCCTCGACGACATCTACGACAACAACACCAGAAACAACAACGACATCAACAACAACAGAACCATATTCCCCGAGACCATGCGACGTATCTGCCAACAACGTTCTCACTTCTGTGATCTTTGATATCACCGAACTTTCATTATCCTCGATCACCGGCTGGGTATGTGAGTTGAATTAATTCGGGTGCACTTTTAATGACAGTTTGACAAAAATCGAAGTAGCAAAGCCAGTAGTGTTACGGCCGATAAGCAACCAACAAACTTCAATCCTACAAAAACAATATCTGGTCATAGAGACGTGCATGTCGCCTTATAAGGATAAGATTTAATTGAAGAGCACAACTGCATCAAAGGGTGAGTAGAAGAAAGGGTTTCTTACTTGCTCAAGCAGATGGATTCTATTTTAAGTAACTCTGTGAATATCCCTAGCAGGCGGCTTAAACCGAAATTGCACAGTTCCGGATGCTATAAAAACGCTATGCTCAAATTGGTACTGATCATTGATTTCATAATAACTGATAGGGATACTCAGTAATAGGGAATCTCACTGTAATTGGGGAAAATTTTGAAAGCTATAGCGTTCCTTCGGTAAGCTATCATACAAATTCGCATTATTGTTTTCAATATGCTTTTCAATGTGCTTTCAAAAACACTGCAATATGCTCTTTCAATACGCTCTATCAATCAGTGATATCTGATTGCATATTGCAATCAGATATATTGCATATTGCAATCAGATATCACTGATTGCAATATGCATGAACATGCTGGCAACGATTACCTGCAAATTACTTCGCAAAATACATGGCCTTTTTTACTGCGAATTTAATAAGATTTCGAAAACTTTTCATTGAAAATCGCTTAAAAATCACATCGTTTTCGCAAATGCATAGAAAAAAAAGATTCTGCCATGGCTTGTAATATGAACACGCAGACAAGAAGTGAAAAGCTATTGTTATGGCAAAATATCACCCCGGACTTTTGCTATGGACAAGCGAGGAGGCACAACTCAAAGAGGGAACTTTACAAGGCGAACAAAGTATGACAATATCTGGGCCAATCAGAACGCTTTATATGAAAGGCGTCAGTAAAAAATCATTTGAAGTGGAAGATGATATTTACGCGTTGCACAACTCCTCTTCAAGGTAGCTTTCGTGTCTTGCGAGCGAAAAGCTCTTGATTGTTTGAGTCAGCTGTTACGGTTATGCAGCACACCTTATTAAGAGGTGTCACTGCAGACTCTTCAAAAGTACTTATAGCGTAGCTTCTTGCTTATATGCTTCAAACTCATGAACAAAGAACTACAAAGCTACGCGATTAACTGATACTTACCAGTTATGCATTGAACATCACTAATATGTCTCCTTACCGTCTAGACAATTAGCCATATGCCGCCACAGAAACGGAGCATCGCAAACCTATCCCGGTACCTCTACGTGAAGAAAGTAGGCGAATGTGAACGATGAGGCAGGAAAAAATGACTGAAGCTCACATGCGTTTGTGTGCTACAATATCAATGACAATAACCGGAATCAAATGGGATAAACTAGGGGACGTTGGAGGTGGCACACAAAGTATGAAGCCTAAAAACTTCAAACCGATGCATTGTTCGAATCGAGTGCGGGTCTTCGTTTTCAGCAAACTGAGATCACAATGGGCATTGCAAGTAGCGAGCTAAAACTTAGTCAGTCAGGACCAACAAGTATGTCGATAAATGGCGTTGCTTCGAATGCAACCAACTTCGGTCATACAGATAAGACGTCCGTTGAAGTCGAGAACGATATCGAACAGCTTCTCGCGAACGCTGGCGATTATCAGCACAATTTGGAGCTCAACGTTGCCAAGTGGGTTTTTTTGTGGTTACTGAGAGAGAAAGAGAGAGAGAGAGAATCTTTATTTACAATAACCTCATATTAAAACAGATTCCTAGAGATAGTGAAGACAGTGTACCATCACACCATATTTAATATTTCACGCTCAATTCTGGCCGAGTATCAACTTTTGAAAAACATTTTGCAACCATTATTTTCCGCTAGCTTCCTATGTATGACGAAACGACTCCCTCGACGACATCTACGACAACAACACCAGAAACAACGACGACTCCCTCGACGACATCTACGACAACAACACCAGAAACAACGACGACTCCCTCGACGACATCTACGACAACAACACCAGAAACAACGACGACTCCCTCGACGACATCTACGACAACAACACCAGAAACAACGACGACTCCCTCGACGACATCTACGACAACAACACCAGAAACAACGACGACTCCCTCGACGACATCTACGACAACAACACCAGAAACAACAACGACATCAACAACAACAGAACCATATTCCCCGAGACCATGCGACGTATCTGCCAACAACGTTCTCACTTCTGTGATCTTTGATATCACCGAACTTTCATTATCCTCGATCACCGGCTGGGTATGTGAGTTGAATTAATTCGGGTGCACTTTTAATGACAGTTTGACAAAAATCGAAGTAGCAAAGCCAGTAGTGTTACGGCCGATAAGCAACCAACAAACTTCAATCCTACAAAAACAATATCTGGTCATAGAGACGTGCATGTCGCCTTATAAGGATAAGATTTAATTGAAGAGCACAACTGCATCAAAGGGTGAGTAGAAGAAAGGGTTTCTTACTTGCTCAAGCAGATGGATTCTATTTTAAGTAACTCTGTGAATATCCCTAGCAGGCGGCTTAAACCGAAATTGCACAGTTCCGGATGCTATAAAAACGCTATGCTCAAATTGGTACTGATCATTGATTTCATAATAACTGATAGGGATACTCAGTAATAGGGAATCTCACTGTAATTGGGGAAAATTTTGAAAGCTATAGCGTTCCTTCGGTAAGCTATCATACAAATTCGCATTATTGTTTTCAATATGCTTTTCAATGTGCTTTCAAAAACACTGCAATATGCTCTTTCAATACGCTCTATCAATCAGTGATATCTGATTGCATATTGCAATCAGATATATTGCATATTGCAATCAGATATCACTGATTGCAATATGCATGAACATGCTGGCAACGATTACCTGCAAATTACTTCGCAAAATACATGGCCTTTTTTACTGCGAATTTAATAAGATTTCGAAAACTTTTCATTGAAAATCGCTTAAAAATCACATCGTTTTCGCAAATGCATAGAAAAAAAAGATTCTGCCATGGCTTGTAATATGAACACGCAGACAAGAAGTGAAAAGCTATTGTTATGGCAAAATATCACCCCGGACTTTTGCTATGGACAAGCGAGGAGGCACAACTCAAAGAGGGAACTTTACAAGGCGAACAAAGTATGACAATATCTGGGCCAATCAGAACGCTTTATATGAAAGGCGTCAGTAAAAAATCATTTGAAGTGGAAGATGATATTTACGCGTTGCACAACTCCTCTTCAAGGTAGCTTTCGTGTCTTGCGAGCGAAAAGCTCTTGATTGTTTGAGTCAGCTGTTACGGTTATGCAGCACACCTTATTAAGAGGTGTCACTGCAGACTCTTCAAAAGTACTTATAGCGTAGCTTCTTGCTTATATGCTTCAAACTCATGAACAAAGAACTACAAAGCTACGCGATTAACTGATACTTACCAGTTATGCATTGAACATCACTAATATGTCTCCTTACCGTCTAGACAATTAGCCATATGCCGCCACAGAAACGGAGCATCGCAAACCTATCCCGGTACCTCTACGTGAAGAAAGTAGGCGAATGTGAACGATGAGGCAGGAAAAAATGACTGAAGCTCACATGCGTTTGTGTGCTACAATATCAATGACAATAACCGGAATCAAATGGGATAAACTAGGGGACGTTGGAGGTGGCACACAAAGTATGAAGCCTAAAAACTTCAAACCGATGCATTGTTCGAATCGAGTGCGGGTCTTCGTTTTCAGCAAACTGAGATCACAATGGGCATTGCAAGTAGCGAGCTAAAACTTAGTCAGTCAGGACCAACAAGTATGTCGATAAATGGCGTTGCTTCGAATGCAACCAACTTCGGTCATACAGATAAGACGTCCGTTGAAGTCGAGAACGATATCGAACAGCTTCTCGCGAACGCTGGCGATTATCAGCACAATTTGGAGCTCAACGTTGCCAAGTGGGTTTTTTTGTGGTTACTGAGAGAGAAAGAGAGAGAGAGAGAATCTTTATTTACAATAACCTCATATTAAAACAGATTCCTAGAGATAGTGAAGACAGTGTACCATCACACCATATTTAATATTTCACGCTCAATTCTGGCCGAGTATCAACTTTTGAAAAACATTTTGCAACCATTATTTTCCGCTAGCTTCCTATGTATGACGAAGAATTTGATAAGCATAAAAGGCGCTAGCAAGTTACACAGACGGCCAACTTCAAGAGAACAAACAGCTGCTTGTTTTGTGTTCAGTATGATGCATTCGATAATTCGTTAAGAATATGATAAGCATGGCAAATGCATCATGCTTTTTTGCAAATGAGATAAATTTTTTGACCACATCGATGATTTTGTGAATAACTTCCGAATTTCCGAAAGAAAAAAATGACTCCTTTAGGTAAATCCAAAGATTTTCTTTCCTCGAAAAATCTCATTCGGACGATGTTTTTGTTAAATATTTACGCCGACATTGTGGTTCTCCAACGAACTGTGTACCGTTCCAGCTTCAGCACTATCGAACTAACTACCTGTCACATAATAGCGATTAACTATAAAAGGTACCCAACGACTTCCTATTAACTTCCTACTAACGCCAAGTAATTCACCCACTAAATCTGATATATAGTGCTGAAATTTGATACCTTTTCTGCGCATGATCTGTAATTTGGTAGATGCAGACAACTGCTTGAACATGAACACTTGACAGTTTAATTACTTGTCGTTATCAGTGTATTCATTTAAAATTTATTTAGAAAAGGTTTTCAGGGCCCTGATTGCGTATTCAGAAAATTTTGGCGATAGGGCCACCGACTCAGTCGCAATTATTATCCTCTATTCAACGACACAGTAAGTCTACTTAGGAAATGGTTCAATTCTATTGTGGGTAATTTTTATTTTGCTAAAATTCGCCGTTCTCGGCTAGTTTCGTGATTACGGAACATCTATTTAAGGTGATAACAAATCTTCGGCTGCTAGATATTATCATATTCTACGATCTCTCGCAAATAGTAAGTACTTCGTCACGTGAATAAGAGTATGTGGAGAATATAGATAAATATTTAATTGCATATTTCAATAATTACAGTGAATCGATACTACTAGGTTGAGTTCGTAGCACATCTGAGCAAGCATTTCCTATGTGGAGCGATTTCAAATAAAACCTTGAAATCGCTCGGTTTTGTGAGATTGAACTGCTCTCAACCAAATGAGCATCTGCTCTATTTATGTTCCGGTGAACTAGCCACAATAGCCTCAACTGTTGGAGCATATTTTTGATCCTCGATGTAGTGGCTGCTGTAAGTTTAGGATTACTGATGTCGATGATGCAGCTCATATGGCAAATACGTTACGGCAATCGGGTCATCGCATTCTTTTTGTCATCAGCGATGAACGATGCCAGAAAGACGCAGCAAAAGTGACTGGAGACCCCAGCAATGTGCAAATTGTTCACGACACAATCGCCCCCATAATCACGTGGTTCCATGATAAAGCGTGTCAATTGTAAGTACGATTTCAAACCTTTTGTAATCTTCCAAACACAGATATTTCATGGCCTCGATGAAGTACGCTAAATATAACAATATTTCATCTAATGGCAGACTCCTTATCCTACCTTCAATCACAAATAAACGCGCAATTTCCTCGCTGTTTTTGAAGCTACACGAAATTTTAAAACGTAGTGTACTCAATACGCAATACAGCTAGTTCAAATTAACAGTACCTTCCTCCACCGAGCGACATTTTCATCTCGCCAAACAACCCTTTTATTAGCATTTCTAAGGTCCGCTTTCTTCTCCCTCCCGGTTTTTATAATAACTGAGTCTCTCCCTCTAGCAAATCATTTCCAAAACTTCTCCTTCAGCACGATTGTAGTCCACTCATCCCCATTCTCGGAAAAGCTAGTCTCAAAAGCGAGTTGATTTTCAGACTTCGCTGACTATTAGGCAGTTTCCTCTAATGCATTGAAACATCGAAATTCCAGCAGTCGAATTTCAAAGTTGGCAGTACTTTTTTGGATTTCGCCACAACTTATAACAATACCTCAAAAGTGACGAATCTTCGGCAATATTAGATCTTCATTTATGCTAATATTTATTCTGCTTCTGGTATATGCTTCAATCACATTCATTCACCTGCAACCATCGGATGAGAACAGACCGTCTTAATGCAGATTACGGTAACGAAGGAGCGGCTGAAACTTTAAATCAATGCGTTTTTGGTCTCACATCGATAAGAGTTTTTCGGAATACAGTTTTCACAACGAATGAATAAACGGCAAGTTCAAATCTTCTAACTTCTAGTACAGCAGCATTAATGAATACAATGTAGAGACGGTTGGATTTGTAGACAAACAAATAAAGAGAATGGGGAAGTAGAGCTGTCTGATTGAGTGAATAACATAATGGATGTTACAAGAATGCAACTGCAGCTGCTGATTAAACGCCAGGAAGGTTAACGGTTCTCGAAATATCTTTCAGCATTCATCAATGGTCGCCGCCTAAGCCTTCAACAACAACAACATCAACTACACCGACAACAACGACAACGACAACGACGAAAGCAACAACACAACCAATAATAACTGTACCAACACAGAACAATACTTCAACGGTAAAACCACTAACAACACCGTCACAACAAATTTCAACCATCTCCTCAACAACAGAAACTGAAAGCTCGTCGCTAACAGAAAGCCAGACCACAGTCTCGGACAGAGCAACAACAACAACAACAGGGACGACTTATTCGCCGAAACCATGTGATGTCTCCGCATATTTAGTCTACACATCCGTCATATTCGATATTACAGAAATCGGTTACCAGTCAGCTGAGAAATGGGTAAGCCTTGGAATTCACGTTATGGCTGATAGTTTTATTTACTTACTGGTTACCAGTGGATCCAGGTATTTTCGAAAAACAACACGTTCAGACGCCATAGCAGCAGTTTTGTTGGTGAGCGCTAAACGAGGCATACGTGCCCTACATTTAGCTTCGCAGTAAAACAACATTGAGTCTTTTTTCTTCCCTTTGTGCCATGTTCAATCCTGAGACAAAAAATGCTACTAAATAAACTCACCGCGAGGCGAACTTGAACAGCAAATGGTGCATTCATTGTAGCGAATTCCCCGAGCAAACAATCCCCTTGTGGGTTACTGTAATGGCTTCTAGCGTTTGATGTTTCTGTCATTGTTTGCATTAATCGTTTTGCGCGCATTTCTACTTCAGTGTCATGATTGGGGTTCCATATGAAACGATCCAGTCACTTCCTCAGCAACCGAAACTAAAATCTCGTCGGTAACCGAATGCAAGACAGAATTTTGCCTTTTTTCTGCGCAACAGAATGACTTGTAACTGAAAGATGCAAGAACGCTTTCGGAGTAAAGCTTTTACTTTATTACTGTCGAATAAATTACTCATTTGCTGAAGTATTTCCCACGTTTTAATGAAATCGTTTGAAATGTTTGACTGCATGCATGGATGAGAGGCATTTTGCAGCAGCGCGAAATCACGATAGCGATCGCGAGTGATGAGCTTAAGTTGAGCGAGAATGAACCAACACGTATGTCAATAAATGGTGTTGCTTGGAATGCCACAAGCTCTTCCGTTTTCGAAAACACAGTTGCAAAAGTTGAGAGTGCCATTGACAAATTGCTGCTTAGTGGGACTGAGCATCAACATGACAATATGTTCAACGTTGACAAGTGAGTTTTTTATCGGAACATTTTAGAAAACATTCATACACGAGGTCATTTTCAGCGCAATCTCTTGATAGTATCATATTGTTTTAGTATCATTTTAGTATCACACTTGATAGTACCATTTTCATAGTTTCGATTAAGATCTCTGACATAACACTTGTAAAACGAATTCATTTATTCAAAAATATTATATCATTAGCTCTTTTCTTTTTTAAGCTCTAAATCTATTTAAGGAAAATTCCACGTTCATGTTTGCTCCATTGTTGCATTTTCTTGATCTTCTAGCTAAAGAATACCCGCGAAGCATTCTTTAAGACGCGGCTAATTGTTTCAGCATTCAGAATAGGTAGAGTTCTTATTGTTCTCATCCAGTGTTTTTCCAGCTCCAAGAATTCATTCGCCTCACCTCAACTACACAATACAAGACCGGAAGCTTCGTAGGCAAGGCCATCTTTATATTTTCTTTCTGATAGCATGAAAGGTCACGACAACACGAAGAAGGAACGAAGCGGTTTTTTTAGGAAGAAGCTTCAACAGTTTCTTTCAGGGCACTACAAGAATATTTGGAAATGTTCGGCGATGATAAACCAGCACAAACTATTCCGGTCGTACTAATTTACGCAGCAACCTCGTAAGTATAACGAATCCTTGAATTTTCAGCATGAAGTATTTTAAATTCGTTAGATTTCGGTGCTTTACTATTTGCTTATTGGAATCCGTTAACCTGCAAGGCCTTGGAAATATACAGAGATTTTTATAAGATGGACATTTTAGTATTCGACTGACTTCCATATTATAAACTTTATATATACATGTCTATTATATATATATATATATATGAATTAAAAATATGTATGTACATAAATACATAAATATATATGTATACAAATATGACGCTGAGAATGTGCGGCTCAAAAGCAGCCGAAAATCCATTCTATACAAAAGCATTGCTTAATTTTGCGCCAGAAAACAGAATGCTAGTTCCAAAAAGCAGAAGAAAGTTTTATGTGACTCTTGCTCGTGGGAAGTCATACTTTTACAGATTTTCGGACACCACTGAAGCGATACGCACGGCCGATCAGCTACGTCAGCTTGGTCATCATGTGCTTATTGTCACAGACAGCGATTCCGTAAAGAGCGAAGTGAAGGGGGTGGCCGATGACGAGGGCAGCGTAGAGGTGTTCAGCAGCAGCGTGTCCCCAGTCGTTTCATGGTTCCACGAGAAAGCATGCAAATTGTACGGGGTCTTTCCTACTATTAGTCTTTAGTGCGGTCTAATGCAGTAGTAATGAGCGCGACCGCTGGTGGGGCAGTGTAGCTTGTTAACTCTGAAGCAGATTGCTATTCAGCTTCTACAGTTTAGCCATTTCCCTCTCGCATTCCCATCAATGCATTTAACGACCACATTGCTAACGCCTTGTTATGGCATCGGAAATCCCACTTTTTGGTTAGACTCTATCACATTGGTTGCTGCAGTGTTCGCGAGATCTAAGCTTTCGCTTTTCAAATGTTGGCGGAACGCACGACGCTTATCAACTATTCGCTGCGTTTCTGGGCCACCTCTATTAGTTTTGTTTGATGTTGCCTTTATAGCACAAAGCAGCACAGTACAAAACAGGTCACCTACTGAAGCTGCGAAGCATTAAACTCAGATATACCGTGGTTGACCGTTTAATATGAGAATAATTGAATAAATCGCCCCATATAGCGAGGCAGTTCAGTGAACGCATAGTCTCGATGTGCGATATTGGTAGGTCGATGAGCGCAGTTGTCTTAAACTGTGGCTGATTAAGAAGGAACAGATGTGCATCACAGCGACTAGGAATGACTTGCAGCGTGTGGCAATCAGCGATCACCACAATGCCAATCCCGAAGCCATCATCAACGAAAGCATCAACCGCCTCATTAACGTCCGCTCATCAGTCGCCAACGACTACTACTGCACTGATCACTTCAACCCCAGAAACCACTGCAACACACACCACCAAAACTGCAACAATATCAACAACGATGCCTCAGCTATCACCCTCTCCAACGCCAGCAACAACTGCAGAGTTGCCTACAACAACGACGACCGTTTACGTACCGCGTCCATGCGACATTTCTGCAAACAAGATATATGCATCCATTTTCCTCGATATTACCCCACTTGGTCAGCCGATTGAATGGGTAAGCGGGAATGCTCCCTCATCATCACGTTTCATTAATGATTGCACAGTTCCTGCCTTTGCGTTTCGGGAATGAAGAAAATTGGCTCACAACAAATTCAGCAATCGTACGAAAATAGCCAGCGTTTATCTTCTTTTTTTTTCAAACAGAAGTTGCGTTAACAATATTACAACAGAACGAAAAGTCGGCAAGGCTATACCTATGACTCAGGATTTCCTGAATTTCTAAGGTTTGCTGCCGAAACTATGCATTTTCGTACCAAGGGAATTCTCGAACAAGGTTGAACAGCCAGAATTGGGTTCGTAACTTGTGAGAATTTTCAAACCTCAAAAGACCTGAACTCCATCGCATATATCCAAGCTGTCAGCGCTATAACCGCAATCATATTAACGATTCCATTATTCCAGCAAAGGAATGAGCGAACCAAGAAAATTTCGCGATTATATGAGCACCGTTTATAGCAACTGCGTTCGCGGCACAACAAATCCTTTTGTACATTTGATTTCGAATATTCTACACAGTGGTTTATGCGTGTCTTCGTAACTGCAAATATTTTCGTATTGCGCTCGGGTTTTGTTCCACTATTGACGGTAAGGCAACGAAGCTACAGGTTTTGCATTAAATTCTCCATTTTCATGGCAACGTGCCATTAGATTTGAGAAATTTTTTTTAAATAAGCGATAGCTAAATTTCTGTTCCAGCAACGGTTGCTGACAAGCGCAATTGCGATGAAAATGGGTCTGCATGAAGGAGGCTGCACCCGAATGTCTGTAAGCGGCGTTGCTGATGCGACGACACCCGATGCTATTTTCGAAGGGTCTCTGGATGCCGTCGAAAAAGACATACAACATATTATGGAAATTGCTTCTGACTATCAGTCTCTATTTGAATTCAACGTCGCAGGGTAAGCGTAACAAATAAAACTTACTAGCACAGTTTTGTTTGAAAATCGCGCCATTGCGCTCCTCATCGGTTTTGTGTGACTTTTCTTTTAATATTCTCTCATTTGCCCCGCTGCTGGGCAGCCCTGGAACATTTGGCAGCTGTTTTATCGGCTGAAGCATGCGAAGCGGTGTAACATAACTCCTCAGTAATATATATACGCATGCAGAGCTCTAGGTATCATGGAAAGTGAAAAGCGTCAGGAAATTTGGTTGAATTTCTCGTAAAAGTTACAGTGAACAATATTACATAAGCTCCATCCATGCCAAACAGTACTGAGTATGGCAGAAATGAAAAGCTTAACACGATCGTGCGATTGACGCTTAAAGCGTCAATAACACATTCAGTCACCATCGGGGAAGCCATCGGATCAATGCGCCTTTTTCCCGGGCGAAAAAAAAAACATAAAAAAAGGAATCCTGGAGGATGACTGTTTGTAGCTATTGGAAGAGTTGGCCGCTCATTCAGCCAAGTGAAATGGGAAGGAGAGTCGATTCAATAAATAGATGTTCAAACGACACAATTCTGTTAAAGGCGCTTAAGTGACTTTCTGCAAAAATATACACGAAAATATCTCTTTTCATCGAGAAATTTAATCACCCTTTCGATAAATATGCTTTTATGACAGAAATGAACATGAACTTCTCGCCGCTTTCAAAACTAAGGGCTGATGCAAAAAACCACTACTGTAGACAGTTTAACGTTAATCAACGCGACCTTTGTTCTTGCATATTTTCATACGATTTGACAACTCCGCATCCGGAAGGACTACTATCGGGTCGTATACACATGCGCCCTTGTGTCTTCGTACCCGCCTGCCCCATAATTTCTGTCTGGGAACTACAGACGTCAGTGTATAACATTTTTTAAAGCATAAATCTTCATCTCAATGTGGGCAAACCTCTCGTCGGCGCTAGAAATGGGTCTTTTGGCCCTTGAAAGTTCTCATAGTTCTCATATATTGTTTGTATTTTGCGGCCAACGAGTTTTATTTCGGCCGGTCGGATTGCAAAAAAAATTTAAAAACTTGAGGAAGAACTCCTAGTATTGCCTGAAAATATAAATACATAATTGTATCTTTTGGTAGCATGCAAATGCATGTCAGGTATTTTCATTGTTCACGGTGTGAAACCTTTATCTGATAGCCGAGATCGCTAAAAATCATATGGTGTCACCCTTACGCAGTAACGTGGATACTCATGGGGTGAAATATTGCAGTGCTTTAAACAACTATTCGAAAGACCTTGGTGTACAGGTACCCGAGAACGCAATCCCTGTCATCTTGATCTATGCGACGATATCGTGAGTGCCATTCAATCATTTTCGTGCTTCGAAGCAAAAACATTTTTTTTCAAAGCCTTCCGTTGTTCGCATATCAAGGCATGATTGGGTGGGTAGTCGAGGTGCACTATCAGAAACAAATAGGCGTCGGCTTATGTGGTAGAAACCTAAACGCAGTGATGCGAACATGTCAGATGCGAAACAGTTGGTATTCATTTCTCATGAGCTTTTTTTACTCATAGTTACTCAATCGGGTGCCAAAATGGTTCCATCGGTGGTTCAAAATGATTTAACCGGGGCGTCATAATAATTTAACGTGGGTTTCATAATCGTTTACCGTTGGAGCCCTAATTATTCAACCAAAGCGTTATGACGATTTGATTCATAAGGAGCTGATTCAACTCGGGCGTCATGAAAACTCAGCCGGAGCTTAATAGTGATTCAAACCAGAGCGGCTATTTCAATCCGAGCATCCAAATGCTTCAATCGGTGTGCCGCAATAATTAGATGAAGGTGACTTTAACTTGGATCCGAATGATCACGGGGACAATCGCCATCTTACTGCAATGAGTACTGAGTTCAGCAAGTGTGCAATCAGAAAATGTCTTCTCCCACATTTCGTAACTGTGGGCGTGGGTGCCCACTTTAGGAAGCAGGCGATTTTGAGCGGGTGTCATTTTCCAGGTCTGGGGAGGATTGCTATGGAGATCCCCAGTAGAACTGGGATTTCCGACGGTTTGTTTCTTCACTGAGACGCGTGAATTAACAAAAAAAAATTCTGAATGTTATGTGAGTATGTCTTTTTAGACAAAAATTTTCCCGGAGTTTAATGTATTTTAGATGAACTTTGAAAGTTTTAATCCATAACAGAAGGCTTGAAATCTTTGAAATTGGAATGGGGTGGATTCGTCAAGGCATATCTTTTTCATGGGCAGGATTTTGACAAACAAATGTTTGTCGCGGAATGGGGAATTTTTTATTAGTTTTTTTGACGGGGAATTTCTGACGATTTTCGAACCTCGCTACTGTCTTCGGTCCCACTTACGATGGGTATGGGCCTCGGGCATAAAGTGCTTTGCAAAACAGCGTCTGCTGTTGGTAGGGGCCTCATGCTCCTTTTTTTCGTTCCTCAATCTCACTTATTAGTTTTTGAAAATATATTGGACTGGCAATCCACAAATGTTGTTGTATGATCAAATGGAGTTTGGTTCCCACTTCGAAGTGCTCTACTCCCTTGTCAAAATTTCTCATCGAATGTCTACGATGATGGCGTTCGCCGTATCTGAAAGAAGTTGCCGACTAAAAGCCACAGGTGTTAATATCTTGTACAAAAGCTGCATTCATAACCAAGGTTAACCGAACACTTTGTAGATTTACGGATATCCCCGAAGCGGTGACTGCCGCAAATTCACTTCGTTCAAAAGGTTACCACATATTAATTGTCGCGAGTAGTACGGAAATAAGAGATGCGATTGTAAAAGTCGCTGATGACGAGGGCAGTGCAATCGTATATGGTGCCAACGACCAACAAGCTGTCGACTGGTTCGATCAGATGGCTTGTAAATAGTAAGTTTCCGTCGAAATGATTAGTTCGTTATGCACTTCTAAAAACGAAGAGCACATTTTTAACTCCTTAGCTGTGTCAAAGTTAATGTGCATTTTTAATATTTTACGATAATTTTCTGGTGTTAAAGCGCATGTGTAAGCAACGATGACATCTGAAGGGTGTGGAAAAGGCATCAAAAGACTTGATGAAAACAGACCAAATACTTCCCAAAACTCATTTGTTTTTCAATCTTCTTTTCAGCGCTTCACATTCTCCGTTGTCATTCTTTATGTGCTTCTTGCGACTGAAGATCTTTGTCCGTCTATCTTCGCATAAATAAACGGACGTATTTCAAAATTATCTCCGGTCATGCCGACCGGAAATAATTTTTTTAATAGTAAAAAAAGTGAATTGGTAAGGTGTCGAATTCCTTAGACGACACAGTGCCCCATTTCAGACACAGTGCCCCATTTCAAAAAGTCTCGTGTCAAACTGTAAACGCAACGATCTTGGGCATGTTATTCTAGCAGGTTTCGATCCTCCTAGGCCTTTTTGAGGAAAAAATCGCACGACGACTCCCCCAATGAAAGTCGAATTTGGACATTTAATTCACTCAACTGGTTATTTTCCTCATCAGCAAACTTGCAGACTGCAAAGCACATTGTTGTCACATCATGCCTGCTCGTATAAATGAACGCATGCGTTTGTCTGTCTGTCCGGTGCTTTGGATTCGGGAGCCATTGAAACTACCACTTCGGATTTGGTAGGTATAATGTCTACCTTAGGGTGAGCTCTTATCGACAAATCAAAATCCGTTCATCGATTCCAGATAGATTAAGCCCCTTAAAGGGGATAAGAAATTTGCCTGTGTCTTGCAGCCGCTAAGGTCTCAGTATATCCGCCCGTCGCATATGGGTAAAATTTGAACTTTAATCATTTGCGAGCATTGTATGAAACCAGCTGGCTTATTGCCCTAAGAGGCATTCCCACTGTTTGTTTAGTGATAACGGTTGGGTGCGGCACTTCCTAGACCCACGCTTACGAGCGTCCAAGCGGCTTGCAAATACGGACAAATGACATGCGTAACCGTTACCATCGACAACACAAATGTGCGTGCCATAATGCATCTTGTAAGCCGAGATTTGCCAGAAAGCATGAAACAAACAGAACTAGAAAATCGAAATCCACACGCGCATTGGATATCCACTTGCAGCCGACTCTTCCTCTGAACGAGACGGGCTTGCTTCCAAAAAATCATAATGATTTTCATATATAGCAACTTCGAACTCGCTCTTAATAGAAGGCCTCGAATTTGTTACTGCCCGGCAGTATCTTTTACAATTGCAATGCGAAGTAGCAGATCAACGATATTTCTCAGGATTGGCAAACACGAACTGCATGCTCCCGCTTCTGAATTTTGGCCAGGCCCACAGCCATTAACCTTGGTATTTGATGATACGCTGAAGCTTTTCCTAGTATGAAACGCTCGTTATTCATCGCATTATCCCGAATAAAGATGTTTACTACTTGAGGTGATCGCCAGTAACATCCGCATATCCCGCCCTCATCTGCTGTTCGGAGCATTGTGAAAAAAACGCTGTCCTTCAAAGGACCCGCTGCCTTCAACAACCAACCACTAAGCTGTAAAATTACGAAGCTGTAAAATTTGTAATAGGATTATCACTCTAGCAGATTTGCTCCAAGAAAGTAGGTTTTTACTTCTTTCGCTGTTTGAAGAGGAGAGTTGTTCTGCAAAGCAGATTTCTGAAGAAAACGACTAACAGCATACCATCCGTTCTTTTTTTCAGCGTGCACACAGCACCTCCGAACGTGGGAATGTGTGGACGGAGAGCGCAAAAGTGACCGCTGCACAACATTCGTCCTACCGCTCATCGTTTTCCGAATCGGAAACTGTGAAAATGAAAGGTGTCGAAACCACGCCAACGAATCCAAGTGTTAACTATCAAAGCTATTTTCACTCGTTCGCATAAAAGTCATATGTTTTGCTGGCCTCGTTTATAACGTAACCTCACTCGAACGCTGTTTTCGCCGATCCTCGAACGGCACCACTCGGTCTCGTTTCACTGCACTTCAAATAAGCCTGTTTCGCACAGGTAACGTTGAACAACATAACTCAGAAATGGACGCCATGTGTCGTCACCTTCCTGAGTTGAGAAACTGCCAGTATTTCTGCGCACATTTACACGCATGGCATTATGATATTCTTCAATGCCTGAAGCCCGGCCGTCAGCAGAAAAATCATAGATGGCATTCACAATTTGGCTTGATAACAGTTGAGCTCCAAAAGAATGACAAGCACAGGCTTGTCGGTCACATCTAAAAATAAAATTTCCTTGTAATACCTCTTTTTCCCTCTACAGCAAAAAAAAACCAAAAAAAGTAGACTATGACCACAGATGATGGAGCCGCAGAGCCTAGACAATGTACACCCTGTAACCAAGAATGATTGCTTACAGACTGCAAAACTAAACTGCAACACAATTTACACCCTACCTAGTGCGATGGCTCCACGTTGAGCACTGCATAAATTGTTTGCTGAGAGTGCAGCAGCAGTGATATTCATAAACTTCATTCTGTAAACTATCTGATTTTGATATGATCTTCCTGGTCCGATTAAAATATTGATTTCAGTTAACAGTCTCCACGTCCTTTTATTGTATTCAATATTACACTTGTTGCTGTTATCACTGATATCATTAATACTACTGCTCCAACAGCTATTACTATTTCAGTGGCCAGTATCGCCATTACTATATTTTCTATTATTGTTATTACTATTACTGCTATCATCATGATTCATAATTATCACTATCTGTTGCTGTTATATTTCATTCATATTACCATTAATACTTTTCATTCTTGTTGCTGTTGAATTATTTCATCAAGAGGCAATAAATTGCATTTAGTTCACGCCACAAACTTCGTTTATCAGTTGGGATGTGTGGGATGTGTTAGTCTAGTAGCTCTATTACACGAGAGCTATCGGTCCTTCTGCTGCATTGGTCTCACAGGTTTTGCAGACATAGCTGGTTCTTCTAGAGCGTCCGTTAGTAGTTGCAGTCTTCAAGGAGGAATATGGTTGATTTTGACCACATGTATGCTTTACGAGTTCTGAAACTCAATATCCTCTAAATGATTAATTTTACGGCAGTATTCTCTGGGCCTTAGACCCTCGATTTCGTCGTATTTTTTTTCTCCGATGTACGAGTGGAATGCCATGAACTATATGCGTTGCATAACTGATAGTTCTTTTTTATGCGCAGTCATTGTCGCCGCGATGAACCTAGATAGTAATTCGGTACATGCTTCGGAAGGTATGGACAGAATAGCGCAGGACTGGTGGAGAATACTGGAACTCCTTTTCAATGTCATATTGAAGCGTCCTCGATGTGTTTGCTGTTGGTGGAGAGAAAAGCACAGGTTTCTGCCGTTGCCTTCCACCCTTATGCTTGTTGTTCATTAGCACCCGCGGATGTGAGCCAACCTTGAGCATTTGATTTGAGGAGCTGTACCTACAAACCACTCGAAACCACTATCTATGAAGGACTAATTTGTGTATACATCGTTTCTAAGTGCATAGCCGATTTCGGCAAAGTCTGTGGCGATGTAATCCATTACCGGTTGTTTGTTTGAGGCCTCCTCTTGGTACAGTACCTTCAAGTCCCGCGAACATAATTGGTTTTGCATGCTTTTCGATGATGGCAAGTGTGACAAGAGAGGTCGTCAAACACACACCTGTGGAAGGCTGGATTTCACCAACCATTTGTCGCAATGGCTTGTCTTGTTCATTGTACCGTCATCATATTTACGATTTGGTAGCAAGGCTAAATGCAGACTTCCAGCAGCTGTTTTCAGTCTGAAGTTGACTTGAGATTATAAATAAATCCCTGATGACCATCTTTCGAGGAAAGTAAATCCCTGATTCATTTGGCGGATGGAACACCTAGTTTGGCACCAAATTCGGAGTTGTACGAGAAAAAACTGCACTGTTTGTGTGAACAGAAGACAACCCTCCAGAAGCATTCGTCGACGCACGGTCCACAAGTGTTCCACTATTGCGAGCTGACGGTGCGTGCTCAATGAAATATGCAGAATATATGTTTAGAGAGTAAATACATCATCACTGCTGCACCTAATTTGGAAGTAAGCATATACATATGCGCTTTGTTCTCCACGGATCAATTACTTCAGGAAATAATTCATGAGGGGGCCATTGGACGGCGAATACTCATCATAACTTCGATGAGTTGGCTTTGTTCAGCTTATCGAATGGTGAGATCACTGCTTGTGTACGGAAGGCAGATAGCAATAATGAGAGACAGTCCCTCGCGAATACGAGCATTCTTGATCAACACCTTTAAAAATTGAGTCGCTTGAAGCGGTGTGTTCATGCAACCCACTGGTTTGGGTAAACCCTCGGAGTAAAGATGGCTACCCGAGCTCTCACAGGAAATTTTATGCAGGAATTGCCCCGTCCTCCTTTCGTAGTAAACGGGAAGAAAGCCTTTTCCTGCCAGCGCGACTCGAAATGAAAATATCCCAATTGGGCTAACAGTATGTTCCTATCACGCATCCCTCTCTTTAAAGCTATTCAGGAGGCATTGCGTAAAGCAATCATAATATCTTCAGCGTGGTCCTCAGACTACTGATGGGGTATGAGGATGTTCAGCAACATTCCGTACCACTCCTTGAAGCATCCAGTAAATAAGACTGCAAAACGGAAGCTGCCACGGCGCGCACCTTTGCTATTTTGTCTATCATAGTGATCGTTTTTACTAAATGATGATGTGTGCGCAGCGAAACATTTGCGAAAAATTCACAAACTTTCCGACCCTCTTGCAAAAATTTCCCACATAGGAGAATGCTTCCATTCTTTTTACGGCCTGGTAGATTGCAAAATGTCCTTCACTGAGCAAAATTACATCTATATTTAAGTGCCTATGACTTTTGTTGTCCTTGTGAATGAATCGAATTTAGGCTTACTAGGGGACAAAAAAAATAAAGGTTGTCATAGGGAAGAGGACGTGTGGTATTTCATTAACAGATTACATTCCCAACTAAATAACAAAACTGTGGTATCACAGACTGTTTTGCCGAGACTAGAAGAAATATAAAATACGAATTGGGCAAAGCAAGGCATTGGATATACTTGATTCTATGGATATACCCTGAAATGCACAAAAGCACGAACTGCACAATGTCGAAATGCACGGAAAGAAGATAAAACCTTGCAGGATCCAGTAAATGAGTAAAGTAAACAGTGAAGCAAATGAAAAGGACAAATATTCACGCAGGCCGCGGCACGATGCCAGTGGGGAAGAACATCATCACATGGCGCGCTGAGGTTTGGCAGCACTACATGGCGTGAACTGAGAGTCACGCGAGAAAACTACATTAAAACGATAGAATTGCAAAGTCATGAAGAAAGCAACCATTTGGACTCTACTTGCAGAGGGAGACCTTCTGCGTTTCAACAACTCCAGCTTAAGAGTTTGTTTTTAAAAAGGCAAGCTCTAAATGCAAAGCTGTTGGGAATAATGTTTGACGTAAAACTTTCACGTTGAAGGTATACGTTGTGGGCTTGTCGATTTCTCGTTAAACCAGGATCACATATGTTGTCGCTATCAAATGAGATGTCAGCAAGCCGTTTTCAGGATTCTGAAACAAACGACGATGTCAGTTTGCAGGCGACAATATTCTAGTGACTTGAAAAAAACGATCGCCAAGTGGATTATATGTTCGCGATGACACGGTTCTGGTTGACTATGAAACGCTGAGCAGCGAGTGAGGGTGCTTTGGAATATCTTCAACAGCGTCAACGTTGGAAACAGTTTACTATACGGTCTTAAGAAGTTGTTGAAAACTGTGATCGCGTTGGCAGAAGCCTCTGAGGAGCGTATATTCCAGTGGCGAAGAGGGTAGCTTTTGACACCTAGATCACGAATGTCATTTGAAGTTCGCAACAGAGATTTTCGAGCAATTTTTATGAATCGCTCATTATGGAGTGCGATATGGAAGAGCTGACACTTTTCGCGTGAAATATGTAATTGATAGTCCTTCGACCACCGCTGAATATGTTAAGAACATTCTGATGCAAATGGAATTCAGCTGAACGATTACTAAAAGAAAGACAGATATTTCGGCAGTCCTTGAACCGTTTGTAATCACTGCTGAAATTTCCCCAGGGAACATTAACGTAGAGCAGGAGGAGTACGAACCCGATGATGTTCGACTGCCGAAAACTGCTTGTGTCAGCTTAACTATCTGAAAGTGCCGGCATAGCAACCAATATTCTTTTTCATACATTAATTAAACAACGTAAGTGTTATTAGGTGTCAGCTTTACCTTAGTTTTGCACTGAACGCCTACTACATACTCAATATGATATTCTGCATGCAAGCGAGATCATGGCGCATCTTGCTACAGTTATCTTGCACTACTTTGTCGTAGCTCTTTCAAGTCATTTCAAGCGACCATATGTTTAGTTGCTCATACGAAAGCGACTGTGTGTACAGTGCTAACTCGCAGTTTTATACATAAAGCCAGATATTCTGTCCGTCCGTAGTATGATCAATTTCATCTTACGGTCTACATAAGGTTAAGCTTGTACCTAGCAGCATAGGCACTGTGTCGCTGAGCAGGAGCTGCACTTGTGGAAGCATGCGGCTGCTACTCTGCAATAAATCAACGTCTTCCATATTCCATCGCATTGCCCGGCAACAATGTTTTCCTATACCTCTTATTCTCTCCGACATCATTTGCATATGATTCACACGAACATTTAAGTTGCTTAAAATGTATAGCGTCAGTAGAGAGAGTCACCGTCCTGAAAACAACACCCAGAGGCGGGGGGGAGATGGGAGTCGCAGCGGATTGCCAAGTGGTCTGGCATGGCAAAAAAACTAACGTCAGCTCAATGACATGCTGGTTGAAGTAGTATGCGGAAAAACGGTTATTATAGAAAAATGTTCAAGCGAAAAAAATCACATCAATGTGAACAAAAGGGCATGAAGAAAGAAGAACGCGACGGCCAGCTTTGTTAGAGCGATCATTTCCTGCAAGATGACGCCATCGAATTGGCGCGGTACGATACAGCACGATAGTACGAATGAAGTCTGAGAACGAGTTCGAAGGTAGGTTTGGAGAAAATACTGCGCTAAATCATAAATCAGGCAAGAAAAGTACAAACACATCATTAAAGCTCATTACAAGAAAAGGGCATTTCAAAAAGATATAAATATAGCGAACACAAGGTTCGCAAGGGTGAAGCTGTGTGGCCGACCAGTCGCATAGTGCAGTGCATCATGATGCTCTATGTTCATGTGGGAGGAATAACTGGCTCAGTTGACGCACGATGCCCTAATGCTTACAGACCAACGTGAAGAGTACTGGAAGGCTGTAAGTTCTCGAACATATAAGGGGGATTTTATGACGTACGCATTAGCGTACCCAGCGTTTTCAATGCGGCGGCTGAGAAAGAGAGTGGGGCAAGGCTTAGATTGACTTACACGGACAGTGCGAGCACCTGTTGGTGATAAAATTAAAGAAATTTCCCACGTCAGATAAGTTCGGTCCGTGGAAGTAGCTTTTATCACGAAGATGTAATGGGCTCGGGCCTTCTATTCTCAAAATGCAAAAATTTACGACACCAAGTTGAACTGGCTTCATTTGCATATTAGTTGTTTTATTTTTGCTTTGTCTTTGAGAGAAACTTATTACGAATAAGTGTTCCTCTGTATTGCTTCGTAAAGGTTTCAGCTACAAGGGGCCTTCACATGCAAAGAACTACTAATTCATAAAGCACACAAGGCTTACTTCATTTCATGGTCGGTAGTCGAGAGGACGAAACAATAATAATCACGATTGCTAGCACCTCAGCGCACTGTAGACTGCTGGGGTTCGGCTTCGTAATTTTGAGCGATCATGTGTTGTTGAAACGGACAACTAATGCCCGCCTTCATGTTACAAATGATCGCCTACAAACTCAATCAAACTTTTTCATTTTCTAGTTTTTTTGCTTCGACCTTACAAAGAAAGGAGCCATTTGCCTGGTGTATATTCGGAGAGAAGAATAATGAGTGAAACGATGGGAAAGCTCGACAAAATATCAATGTAGCAACAAGTACAAAACATCTTGCAAATGCCTTCAAATCACATCCACTGTCCTTTGACTTTGCTGTTACGGGAACATCTATTGCCATTTTCTTTTAGCGCTCAATTGAGTTTCAGTCTTCTCTTATCTCATTCTACGTCAGCAACCATCATAATATTTATTTCACTACCGCAACAAAACGCAATATTTATTCCACTAACATAACAAAGCAATTAATGCCCCATCTTTGTAGCGCATTACAAATTTCAACAAGGAAATGAATGAGTGGCTGCTGCCGTTGTGAGCTGAGCCGCCTCGCCGCACGGCATCTTAGACACGTTTGCCGCATATAAATTTTTGTAACCTTCACAGAACTAGATCGCTTCTAGTGCACTCAGGTGCAGATGCACTAATCATGATTTGAGGAGGCAAACTTGAGTTTTCGTCCCACATTAAGTTAACCATTTTTTGAAATCCTTCATCTGCTAGATAATTACTATTTCATCAATGACACATGATCTCAAAATTTTTGATCTGTGATCTCCTTGGTGTTAGTACATTCTCTCGCTTGTTAAATGACTGGAATACTGCGATTTGGTGTTCGGTGAAGGAGTGATGAGCGTTTTTCACGACTAGTCATGCATGATCACAAGGATGAAACGATCGAATTTTTAGCAATAGCAGGATGTCATATAACCATATAATCGAATAGCTCGTTGGTGGCAGTGAGTTGTGGTAAACTGTTCATATGAAGTATTAAAGTGACTTCGGTAGCTTTTATTGAAATACTCTCGAGTTCTTGGCACCATGATGCACTTTGTTTGCTCGCTACGTAACGGCAACTTGATATCTGATCAGCCATAGCTATTCGCTGACGTACCGAATATTAACCATCGTTTTCAATGATTAGTTTTCATGTATATGGTCTCTCCTTGAGGCTGCATGATTTGATGCCAGTTGTTCATTAGAAACCCTTAACCGTTGCCGGTATAATAATTGCATCTCACTTGAATTACAAACAAAAGTGGCCTCCGACGTTTTCAACGCTGGCAGATAATGCCGAGATAAGAAAGTACTAAATACGCGATAATGCGACACACTGAGGTAAATCAGATTTGGCCGGCCTTTTCTACGTTAAAAAAAGCTATTCATTTCAGTAGTTGCTTAACGTCCAGCTTAAAGTCCAGAGAACAGGTTGCGTAGAAGTTGTAGGAGTGCTAAATCGGTCGTACGAATCGACCGAATCAATGATTCAGAATAAATGATCGTGTGTCGATAATATTGCCCATTTTTACTTAATCGCAGTGAAGGCGTTGGCGATTTTAGTGCAATCCACCTTCTCAAGAAAGTGATTGGTTCGTTCGGCAATAGCCATAAGTATAGGCTAGGTTGCATGAAAAGGTTGCTCAATGATACCTAAATAAAGGTGCTCATGCGCAACGTATGGCTCAGAGTACATTGATCTTTCAAAACGCTTTAGCATTATCGATTTCAAATTGTTGCGAAGGCTGTGAAGCTTACCTTCCCTGACTATTGCAACAAATGTCGTTGACGTCCAACCCGCTTCTCGTTCCACGCTTAAATCCCTTCTATCAGTGCTAAACAATTTCAGTGATGAGCCAATCGTGAGATCTTTGTGATCGAAGAAAAGGCTGACTGAACATAACATCATAAATTAATTCTTAATATCATAAATTCATAAATTCTTTGCAGCTTATAACGACTCAAGCTATTAGCAATCGGTAAAATTACCGCAAAAGCAATGTCCTGGCAGTGAATTGTTTCAACATCGAATAACTTCATAAACGAGCGAATGAATAATTAAATTAACGCTTGCAAACATAAGTTTAGATTATGAACTCGTAATAACTAAAACAGTTAGAACATTAAAAATGCCAACTGTAAGAGTAACCTTCGATAATTTTGAATCATCAAGACTCATCGAGCCCAAGCCGGTGATATGGAGCGATTTAAGACCAAAACATTCTGCACCACAGTATTTTTGTTTCTATTCTGATTCTGAGCGCTGCACACTGAAATCGTCCTCGAAATGGCATTGTGCGAAATCACTACTGAAGGAAACCTAATCAGTGCGCATGGATCACCACTACAATTAAATTCCATCATATCCTAGCTTCACAAAAGTTTCATGGATTTCCGAAACGATGCACATTTTACGGCAGCGGAGTAGCAATTCAAATATCTACATAACAATTTCCGTCTGATGAACGTTCAAAATTAAACTGCAGCAAATACGATTGGCAACAGGCAGAAAATTATTTTATTTTTTTAAAGAAAAGATTATTTTTTATTATTTATTGAAAATTTTATTAAGAATTATTATTTATTAGGAGAATTTATTTATTAAATTATTTATTGGGAATTTTTCATTAACAATTAATTTTTTAAGATTATTTATCGAATTAATAAAGAAAATGTTAACAAAAAATTATTTATTAAGAAAAAAATTTAAGGAAAAAAATTAAGGAAAAATTATCATATTTTTACAAATTATTTTAAGAATAGTGGAAAAGCAAAGATGCATGCCCGAAAGCATCTGTGGTTTCTTTGTACAACAGCTACAGTTTTTGGTTGGCCGAAGAAAAGTTTTCTGTCCAGCATTCGGGTTTATGTCGCCCTTGAATAAGGGGAAGACGGTGGCTGGGCATTCATTTTCGAGTACTGTGTCCTGTTTTTATAACATTCTCTAGTTGGTACGTGTGCCGTCCAAACCGTGCACCAATGACTTCTAGAATTCTTACTACTATTTGCTGATATGTCTAGCCAACTGCATTGACTGAGTAGTGGAGTTGTTTTGCATGGCGTTTCTGTTTTACCCATATGAATACACATATATAATTATTTTACGTGATTCCTTCTTCACACTTTACCTTCTTATATTCTCTGATTATGTCACAGATTATTGACAGCACAACTGATGAAGGAAAATTAGCTGATGTCAGCAGGTGTGACGCAACTCATGACTGACCAGCATGATAGACCACTACTTCCCACAGTGGAAAGTGTTTCAAGTAAATAAAAAGTGTAAGCATGTGTTAGGTTTACTTGATGAACGGAACTGCAAAAACGACACGTACTTTGTCAATCGCACCAGTCAGACACACCGATTTTACTGATTAACGAGTCGTGGAAAATTGCATTCGAGTACAAATTGCGCACATAGCTTGCACAATTCTTCAAAACAGGATTCACTTGTATGGGGCAGATACAATCCAGCCGGCTGAAAAGTGGTCCAGCTGAACGTTGTACTGGAGAGGCTGCTCGTTTTATTGTGAGCCAATAATCGCTTAAAGTTCTTGCTTGATTTTCCTTTTCTTTTTGTTGTTGCTTATAGTTCTCTTTTGGAACAAGTGATAAACGACATTCACAAGCGTAAAACGGTAGACTGCGTTCGACCAAGGGGCTGACTGCTACATTCCATGCCTTTGTCTTGGAAATGGAGGATGGACTTCAAGCACACGTTGGAAATTTAGCAGTGAGCGTAAAGTATCCCATTATTTATTGTTCACTTCTTGACTACGGACGTACCAAGTGAACTTCATTTCCACGGCGATGTGGCTCCTTTGCAAGATCATCATCCGTCGATGTTAACGTGCTGCTTGACGTTGCTGAACGTCAACAATGTTCCTCCGTTATATATCATGTTCGCCGCTATCGACAGATGCAACTTGCAGTGTGCTGTTAGCAGTTTATTCGAACCGTCACGATATGTACAGGAAAAACAAATGAAACAAGGGCTGGAATATTGCGTTTGGTGTTATCGGTCCCTTTGCGGATCCAATAAACACTATTTCAAGGATGTGGATGGACGATGAAGGTAAAACGAAGTGAGATTCTGAAGGCAGTCGGTCGAGGAGCATTGAAAAACACGCGTCGTCCGCACGCGCACAACGCATGCACACCGTGACGGCTGACCTGTGAACATGGAGCATACTTAGAAGCATTTGCGGTGCACAATTGATGGTCCTGACTCGTCGTACTCTTGCTTCGAGATCCACATCTGCAACCAATGGTTTGATTCGCTGCACAGTATTGGTGAGCTCAAGAGGTAACAACTAGTTGGAGATAGCAGTGACGAAGAAGCAGAAGACCGTGAGTTCGGATCTCGCCATACTCTTGTTGATGGTGTTGTCTTATGGTAGAAAAGTCGGCGGATGCACTAAACCTTTTACGCCATAGCCAGGCTCAGTTTGCAGTGCTCATTTTCAAATTCAAATGCAACTGCGAGAA
Organism: Toxocara canis; assembly: GCA_000803305.1. Classification (NCBI taxonomy): domain Eukaryota; kingdom Metazoa; phylum Nematoda; class Chromadorea; order Rhabditida; family Toxocaridae; genus Toxocara; species Toxocara canis. The sequence continues at coordinate 20,913 of JPKZ01003287.1, read as the reverse complement.
ACCTCTGCAAACAAGTAGGGTGCAAAGGGAACCAGCAGGAAGGGACATTAGCACGCCATTTTTAAAGCATGCCGCTGAAAAAGAAGGTGCAGGATGGAGGTGGATAATGAACGGCACAGCCGCCGCGAAAACGAAAGTGAAAAAAATCGCTACGCCCTAGATGAATGCTGTAAACGCATGAACGGACAAACCTGTTGGAAGGTTGACAGGGAAGCGAGGATAGAGCCACCGATCCAGACAGAATATTTTCTCTCAGGGGGTGCGATGATCTTAATCTTCATCGTGCTCGGCGCCAGTGCCGTGATCTCCTTCTGAAGCAGCAAAAACATGTCGAGCTGGAGAGTTAAGTTAATGAGTATTTCATATTCCTTCAGCATACGTTGATCTCGTAACGAAATAAAGATTGAATAATAAGAAGTGAGGATTATTTCATGGAAACAAATGTTAACTCCAAATTCGTAATAAAGGAGACCAGGATTGGACGGTTTGATTAGTACTTGCCTGCATACGGTCTGCGATTCCTGGGTACATTGTGCTGCCACCGGACAGGACGTTGTTTGCGTAGAGATCCTTACGAATATCAATATCGCATTTCATGATGCTGTTGTATGTCGTCTCATGGATACCAGCAGATTCCATCCCGATGAACGATGGCTAAAATTTGGATTTTTATTTAAGTTTCCGACAGGGACTTAGTACAGATCGCACACTGTTACGCTTACGATGGAATCAGCGGTAATTTCCTACGAAGTAGATCATTCCGATTCCTGTGCAAAAAGTTCTCAACATAAATGAAGAAAACCCCACCTGGAAGAGAGCCTCGGGGCATCGGAATCGCTCGTTACCGACGGTGATGACTTGTCCGTCAGGAAGCTCATACGACTTTTCGAGGGAGGAGGATGAAGCTGCAGTGGCCATCTCCTGCTCGAAGTCAAGAGCCACGTAACACAGCTTCTCCTTGATGTCTCGAACGATCTCACGTTCGGCGGTGGTCACGAATGAGTAGCCGCGCTCAGTAAGGATCTTCATGAGGTAATCAGTGAGATCGCGACCTGCCAAATCGAGACGCAGAATGGCGTGGGGCAGGGCATAACTGGAAGAGAGCCTCGGGGCATCGGAATCGCTCGTTGCCGACGGTGATGACTTGTCCGTCAGGAAGCTCATAGGATTTCTCGAGGGAGGAGGATGAAGCTGCAGTGGCCATTTCCTGCTCGAAGTCAAGAGCCACGTAGCACAGCTTCTCCTTGATGTCACGAACGATCTCACGTTCTGCCGTGGTCACAAATGAGTAGCCACGCTCAGTAAGGATCTTCATGAGGTAATCAGTGAGATCGCGACCTGCCAAATCGAGACGCAGAATGGCGTGGGGCAGGGCATAACCTTCATAGATGGGCACCGTATGGGTGACACCATCTCCTGAGTCAAGCACCACTCCAGTTGTGCGGCCAGAAGCGTACAGCGAGAGCACTGCCTGGATGGCGACGTACATGGCGGGTGTGTTGAACGTCTCAAACATAATCTGGGTCATCTTCTCTCTGTTCGCCTTCGGGTTGAGAGGAGGCTCGGTGAGCAGCACGGGGTGCTCCTCGGGCGCAACTCTTAACTCGTTGTAAAACGTGTGGTGCCAGATCTTCTCCATGTCGTCCCAGTTGGTCACGATGCCGTGCTCAATCGGATACTTCAGCGTCAGGATACCTCTCTTGGACTGCGCCTCGTCACCCACATACGAGTCCTTCTGGCCCATACCCACCATCACACCCTGAAATTACTTCGCTTTAAATTTGCAGTGTAGTTTGCGCGTGCTGCTGTTTAGTGTGGTTGCGTGCCAAGGTAACACTGCCTGACCTCCGTGAGGAGCGTTTTTTGAATATGCGACTGACCCGTGTCAGCTTTTCCTTTTTTTGCCTCTGCTTTTCGACAATTACCGAGAAAAAGAGTTGCACGGTTGTCTACGAATGTATCTGCACTAGGTGAAGGATGGCGGTGAAATAGTAATTTGGGGCTACAGTTTACCTGATGCCTGGGTCTCCCAACAATGGACGGGAACACAGCTCGAGGAGCGTCATCTCCCGCGAACCCAGCTTTGCACATTCCGGAGCCATTGTCCACTACAAGAGCTGCAACCTCTTCGTCGCACATGTTTGCGTTTAGTCCTTTTGGAAGTAGTGCTAAAAAAACTCACATGATCTTTGTTGAGCACAGTGAAGATGTTCATGAATTAACGCTGGCTTTTGCGAAGAACAACCAATTCAGGATTGCTTTCAAAATTTATGATGCTTATTTCCGCTAACTTGAAAGGATTCTGCTTTCCTCTTTGAATCAGCTTCACGGAAAACTAAAGAAAAATGCGAGCGAGATTCTCACGGAAAAATTGGAAATGTGGAAAGATCAAATTGGTTGGGGATCACTTCTCATTCCCTTCCATTCCTCTGAAAGAGATTTTCGGGACATCGGAAGTACGAATTGTGGGGCCAGATATAAAAGCTGCAGCTTCAAGCAATTCGAAAACGCGTTCTCCAAACATAGCACAGAAGGAATCTTGACAATATTTCGAAACCTTGAAATTTAGAAGTTTTGCGCTAGGTTCATACAGACAACGCTATATGAAGCCACTATTAACACAAAAACCGAAGTTCCGTTATAAGTGTACCCATGCAAAAATCAGGTGACGAGCTAGGGCACTGAATAGATGAATGCTGTATTGGAATAAAAAAGAAGAAGATTTTGGAATTGGCAATCCATCTCCTCA
>JPKZ01003286.1:73403-133813 GCA_000803305.1 Toxocara canis | reverse complement strand
TGCCATTTTGAAAAATGCAAGCTAGGGAAATTTCCGCTTCAAACCGCAAATTCGATAAACGATTTTGCGCATTTCATGTGAATGCGATCACGCACTCGTTTCCTAATAGTGTAATTTGAATAGAACGGTTCTGAACTTTTTAAAGAAAATGCAGAATGATATAATGTAACTAACTGGAACAATTTGAGATATGGCTTCAGCTAAATGCACCGCGAATGTTGCAAATGAAATCGAATTTAGTTTTTGGATTGAAAAGCGATGATGACGAAAATTAATAGAAGATATGTAATTTCCGTCTTATACGATTAAATTTCACATCTCATCAATTTTTATATAACAATCTTTTTCCCAACTTGCGTCATATTTGCACGAACAACCGCTAATTTAGGTTTGGCATATTGAATTTTCTCCATAACGCTTTCCGTGAATTACTTCGCTGGAAAATTTTCGAGGAATTGTTTGCCTGAATACGAGAGAAACAACGCTTTCTCTCCCGCTGATTGCTTCACCTTTTGCAAGAAAAAAAAAGAACTCAGATCCGCTTAGAGTGCTTTTAAATCTCAAAAAACCTATTCTTGGTCAAGGTTAACGATCGTCGTCGTCTTATACGATTAAATTTCACATCTCATCAATTTTTATATAACAATCTTTTTCCCAACTTGCGTCATATTTGCACGAACAACCGCTAATTTAGGTTTGGCATATTGAATTTTCTCCATAACGCTTTCCGTGAATTACTTCGCTGGAAAATTTTCGAGGAATTGTTTGCCTGAATACGAGAGAAACAACGCTTTCTCTCCCGCTGATTGCTTCACCTTTTGCAAGAAAAAAAAAGAACTCAGATCCGTTTAGAGTGCTTTTAAATCTCAAAAAAACCTATTCTTGGTCAAGGTTAACGATCGTCGCTGATTGCCCTTTCATCCGTACAGCTAAGCAGAGAAGCCATTCTCCACGTTGTGTTGCTTTGCTAACGAATTTTTTCGCATGAGGCCACCACTATGCATAGCACCAAAGCTTTGCTGTCTATTATGTTTCTGAACCACATATGGCTTAAAAATAACGTGAATAGAATTTCGTGTCAGTCAAAAGAATATTGCTTGAATAGTTATTGAGCTTAAGCTAATAATGAAAACGGCGGTCATCAACGAGGTGAAATGAATTTTTTTTTTGCAAAGGAAAGGTGGATTCTAACTGGGGTTAATCGCCGTGAAACTCTTATTGTCAGGCGCACTAGTCAAAAATCTTGAGAAAAATCCGGACTTCCACTAAACAGTATCAAGGGAAGTGCTTCACAATATGTCAGTTTCTCACTACAGTTGTAGGTCAGATGAATTGTGAAGTCAGCAGCCTTCAGATGTGCCTCGTGCTTTGCAGAACGCTGACATTCTCATTCACTGAATGTGACGTTAAAGTGCAAACAAAGGCGATAGAGGAAAATTACTCTGCGTCTGTATTATGGGTTAACCTAACAACTTTATTGCAGCGTTTTATATGAGATCCATCTACGTATATATGCGGAGTGCGAATTTCTTGATTTCGGTTATTTTATGGTTGCTGCATAATACTGATGCCTATATAAAGCGTGTTTCTTACGAAACATTCGGTAAAATAATTTACTGTTTTCTGAAATATCCTCGTCGAAAATTTGATATTTTTGGGAATTTTTTTTGGATAAAGGTTCAACTTGATGCTGTCGTTTTTTGTTCATCCTCTTATAGGTAAAGAGTGGGGAAATTTTTTAACGAGTGATTTTTGGATTTCTAACTCATAACGCCGTGAAACTCTTATTGTCAGGCGCACTAGTCAAAAATCTTGAGAAAAATCCGGACTTCCACTAAACAGTATCAAGGGAAGTGCTTCACAATATGTCAGTTTCTCACTACAGTTGTAGGTCAGATGAATTGTGAAGTCAGCAGCCTTCAGATGTGCCTCGTGCTTTGCAGAACGCTGACATTCTCATTCACTGAATGTGACGTTAAAGTGCAAACAAAGGCGATAGAGGAAAATTACTCTGCGTCTGTATTATGGGTTAACCTAACAACTTTATTGCAGCGTTTTATATGAGATCCATCTACGTATATATGCGGAGTGCGAATTTCTTGATTTCGGTTATTTTATGGTTGCTGCATAATACTGATGCCTATATAAAGCGTGTTTCTTACGAAACATTCGGTAAAATAATTTACTGTTTTCTGAAATATCCTCGTCGAAAATTTGATATTTTTGGGAATTTTTTTTGGATAAAGGTTCAACTTCATGCTGTCGTTTTTTGTTCATCCTCTTATATAGGTAAAGAGTGGGGAAATTTTTTAACGAGTGATTTTTGGATTTTTAACTCATAAGCAAAGTTGGAAATCAATCTTTTTTTTAATGCATAAGGATACTGTCTAACAAAAATGTATCGTCGACAAAAAGTAGTCGCCCTGTTAGTGAGCAAGAGAGCAACATGTGAAATGTGAACTGCTCGTAGTTTATCTTTGTGAGTATCGCTGCATTGACACAAAATTTCCGATCTTCTTCGTTAAAAGCTTTTTTGCAAATACTCCTCAATGAGTTCTTTGGCCGTTAAACAAATATGAAAATTGCAATACGCAACACACTATACGTAACGAATGGGACGGCTATTCTTTGGAACTTCAGTTTTTCTAAAATTTTTATAAAATGGTTTCGTATTCGTTAAGTAAATTCAGTTGTCTTAAATAATCACAGAAAAATATTCAAACGAAAAACAAATCGTGAAATATCCTTTGGGTGCGATAGTTTCAGAATGTAATTCTTCTCTTCGCTTTTTCACTAGCCCTTCAACCATGATGCGCCGCCAAAATATATCGTTAGTTTCGTGAAATCTTTTCAGCTTCATTCAAACAGCAGTCTATAACCATGCCACATTAGTTAGCAGCGAAAGCCGTTGCTCATGCGTTCAGGACTGTTGACTTATGGCTGCGTTCAATCAACGAAATGCTCTTTCGCATCAATCAATACCCAATAATTGTGCAACTTTGATCATCACATTTCGATCTCTTGCGTCTTCTCATGCTTTTCGTATCATTTCGTTTTGATGAATATAAACACTCTTCTTTGTAACCTTTGGGGCAGAAAATAAATGTTCGGAGACCAGGGGCACCTTCGAGATTGTCTTCATTAAGAAATCTGGAAAACGAAAGGTTCAGTTGAGGGCCTTTGATTCTTTGTCAGATCGTATTTTTTTTGCTCAGAGTCATTGTTGGCAATCATAATTATGCTTGTCTCATCCCTTACAGATCATTCTTGTCTCTAACTGAGTGCTTTTTAATCTTTTGATCTTCGTTGAATGATGTTTTTTCTCCAAAATTAATTCTCATTCATAGTTCTGTTTGGCTTATTAGCGCAGGTGATTTTCGCTGAAAGTGCGATTTGAAGTTGGGTTTTTCGTCAGCATTTGTATAGCCTTTGCTCTCTGAAGCAGTCACCTGGATACAAAGATAAAAGTGATCATAAGCAATTCGTACTTGTCGTCGCTTAAAGTAACTGCTTTTATCTATGGTCCATTGGTTTTTTTTGTAAAGATAGGGATGAATTTCGGCTTATGAGAGATAACCCTCCCCCCTTCTAATTTCCTCTTTCTCATTTATTCAAATTAAGTTAGAAACCTGCTAAAAATTGTACAGTCATCCGGCACAATTAAATTAACTATTGCACGGTGATCGGTCATATTGTCGGTCTCTGAACGGAAACTTTCGAGGAGAATTTTATAGACAAATTCATCAATCCCTCACCACTTTATGGTATATTCGCGATTTAAAAGCGTTCTGCGCGCAGTACTCAACGCAAACATCTTTGCACCCAAACTACTTCAGCAAATTGATGTCGCCCACTCGTTTTCGCAATCGAAGTGAATGCTGCATCGAATAGAGTTCGCTCATCTGACATTGTTTTCGAAACGAAAACAAACATTGATAGTAATACAGCTTTTCGTGTAATTTGTTTTTTTTTCCTGCGGACATCTATTGGTGAGTAAATTAACGACGATATGACGTATACCGAATTGGCATAGCGGCTTATTAGTGGAAGGTGTCGATGCCATTTACGTGCCCTCAACTCCTTTAGCTCGCTACCTTTTCAAATACACTGAACAACTGTTCCCAATGAAATCTTCGTAATTACTCGATTGAGGACCATCCTGAATGCTATAGGAAATTGCGATCGTGAACTCTTTTTTCCTTCCTGTTCGATACCCTAATGCACTAAAGGAGTTCTCTCTTTTTTTTTCGTCTCATCTTCTTTCTTTCTCACTTTCTTTCTTTCCCTCTTTCCTTCTTTCCTTCTTTCTTTCTTTCTCTCCTTCTCTCTTTCTCTTCTTCTTCCTTTTTTTCTTTCTTTCTTTCATTTTCATTTCCCGTCCTTAATTTTTTCTTCATAAAATTCTCTCTCCGATTTCAATGCGTTCGCCATCCCTTCACTCCTTTCTTTTCCCCTTCGCTGTGCGCTTCTTGAACTCACGCCCTTTATGGCCCCTTGCAGAAAGGGATCATGGCTAATTGCAACATTAAGCGCAGCTTTCTAAAATTGCTTGCGGCTAGATGTTTCTATTAGAAAATGAATGCTTTTAGCTTTTTTTTTTCAGCAGTCGATATCGAATGCTTCACATTGCCATGTTGCCTAGAAGCTTTTCGCCATCTTGCGGGGAGGAGCCAGCAGTGTTTTAGTAACATATCATAGAATTGCCTTGCGTTTTTCTTCAGGAAAGAAAAGCAAACTTCGATAAACGTTACCGGAGCAAAGTGATTTTTTTTTGCTATGTAATCGACGATCGCCAACCAATGGCCTATTCTTCTTCTCGTCCATTCCATAACTCGATGTGTTGTTGGTACGAATATTAAAAAATGCGTCGTCTGTTTGTTTTCGAAACGAAAACAAACATTGATAGTAATACAGCTTTTCGTGTAATTTGTTTTTTTTTCCTGCGGACATCTATTGGTGAGTAAATTAACGACGATATGACGTATACCGAATTGGCATAGCGGCTTATTAGTGGAAGGTGTCGATGCCATTTACGTGCCCTCAACTCCTTTAGCTCGCTACCTTTTCAAATACACTGAACAACTGTTCCCAATGAAATCTTCGTAATTACTCGATTGAGGACCATCCTGAATGCTATAGGAAATTGCGATCGTGAACTCTTTTTTCCTTCCTGTTCGATACCCTAATGCACTAAAGGAGTTCTCTCTTTTTTTTTCGTCTCATCTTCCTTTCTTTCTCACTTTCTTTCTTTCCCTCTTTCTTTCTTTCCTTCTTTCTTTCTTTCTCTCCTTCTCTCTTTCTCTTCTTCTTCCTTTTTTTCTTTCTTTCTTTCATTTTCATTTCCCGTCCTTAATTTTTTCTTCATAAAATTCTCTCTCCGATTTCAATGCGTTCGCCATCCCTTCACTCCTTTCTTTTCCCCTTCGCTGTGCGCTTCTTGAACTCACGCCCTTTATGGCCCCTTGCAGAAAGGGATCATGGCTAATTGCAACATTAAGCGCAGCTTTCTAAAATTGCTTGCGGCTAGATGTTTCTATTAGAAAATGAATGCTTTTAGCTTTTTTTTTTCAGCAGTCGATATCGAATGCTTCACATTGCCATGTTGCCTAGAAGCTTTTCGCCATCTTGCGGGGAGGAGCCAGCAGTGTTTTAGTAACATATCATAGAATTGCCTTGCGTTTTTCTTCTGGAAAGAAAAGCAAACTTCGATAAACGTTACCGGAGCAAAGTGATTTTTTTTTTGCTATGTAATCGACAATCGCCAACCAATGGCCTATTCTTCTTCTCGTCCATTCCATAACTCGATGTGTTGTTGGTACGAATATTAAAAAATGCGTCGTCTGTGTGTTTCGTAGGCAAAAGTCGTTGCAATACAAATGGAATAAACCATGCAAATGTGAGGTGCGATGTTACGAGAGTCGGTTGGCTAGTCATTGTTTGCTGAGAAATTCGTACAAACATTGCGCTCGAGCAGCCGCATATTAGCTTCTCAGTCGTATGCTTTCGCCAACCATCGTTGCACCTCTAACACATTCAACTTTTCGCACATATGCCAATACTTCTTTAGAATGAGTCACCGTTTTTTTTTTTTGCGAATTAATTAACTGATTGAGTTATACTGGATATTGTTGATTATATTTTTAGGGCAATTCTTATACCCTCACAAATTATGTCACAATTTTGACGGTTTGTTAGACTGAACAATGAGGAATGTTGTAGCTGGCGAATACACGAGGGTACACGTTCGAAGTTCTAGGGCTTTGACGTTTTCATTTCATTGATGAGTGGCCATGAAACGTTCCAACAGATTTGTAAACAGATCTTGGTGTTCGGCCAACAAGGTTCTGCAATAACTAGCTGTTCCAAAAGTGCACAAAATGGTAAGCGACATGCAACCGCAAAAATCGAGAAAGCATGCAAATCGGGTCTGCTAAAATTCTGGTTTTCCTTAATGTATTGCTTCAGCAACTTAACGCTCACATTGAGTCAGTGTCTTGTCACCTCATCAACAAGGAAATGCTTAACTTATTTGGAAATGAAAAAATTCGAAAATCTTCCTCCTTTTTATTTCGTGCATGAACAGAAGAAAATTAGCATGATGTTGAATGCAAAGCGATTATGAAGCAACGGGAAACGCGCGCATATCATTTTCCTCGTTGGCTACTGGAGATATTTTTGGGGTTTTTACTGTTACTAGTAAGTGAGCGCAGTACGTCTGCTTAATATTAAATATAATGTGATTAGAGGAAAACTTCTTCGGCTGCTTCTCTTTTCACGCTTTTCACCTCATTCCATTTACTTCTTTTCAAACTATGGAATTTTTTTTGCTAAGATAAAAAATTTAATGTGCAACAGCTTTTCATCCAATTTGCTTGCGATTTGTTTTTGAACTATCTCTAGCTTATTTAGATAAAAATGTCCAGCTTGTTTAGATAACGACTTTCAATCACATGTAATGGAAGAGGTTTTATAATCGACCTATTAGGCGCTAACTTGTAAGTTTGAATGAATCGTAGTGCACTCAAGTTCACATATGTTCTAATTTATGAAATTAGCTTAGAGAATAAAACTGTGTGAGTGTTCTATATTTAGAGGATGGAAAATGAATAAATGCTGCTTTTCTCTTAATTTTAAATGAACACTTGAGAAAAATTACAGCATGTAGGCGAGCGTAGAGTAGGGCATTCTTTACTTTGATGCATTCGCTTTGTTTCGCTGGATGCATACGTACCACGTTGAAAAAAAATCCTGAACTGTACTCTATGGTACTTGCTTTCAGGCGAAGCAATGTACTAATTGTGGACGGAATAGTCCGTTGCTTAACCGTCCTTATAGCCTTCATTGAGTCCTGTCTTTAAGTTAAAGGATTTTCCTTTCTAGATCCTTTCTAACTTTATAAGTTCTTTCTAACTTATGCATCGTTTTGGAGCGTTTATAATTGCTCTTCACAGCACACCTATTTTATGTTGGCATCGTTGTGCATAGGGGCTAAGCTATTAGCATTGTTTTTATCGCTCTTATGCTTTTATCTTTGTTTTGGATCCACGATTCCTAAGTCAATAGGAATACCTTCGAAAGGCATACCTTGCGAAATACTTAAACACCGTTGAATAAACAAGTGAAATGTATGCCAGGGAGGCTACGACGGCATACACAAGTCACTTCTCGCTCACCAAATCAGTCGCTTTCATAAGCTGATCGCAAATGACAAAATTCGAACGTTGTTCTACTCGATTGTTTGCACAAATGTTACATTGAATGTTTACTGTATGAGAACTGACCGGTTGAATGTTGAATCGGATTGATAAAAAAGCACGAAAAGAATTTGCCGCCTTTCAGCGATTCGAATGGTCGAGTACGCATGCCAGTCGGCTGGAAATTCGTGCAGTCTTTCACTCCCTCTAAAGGGGTATATTTTGCCACAAACTGATTTAAACTTGGAGGTGGAAGATGATCTTGACGTTTAGACTAGAACTAAGAAATTTTGTAACGATACAACAGTAGTGTAGTCGTTCTCGAGTTGGAACTATCGCAAGGCAGAAAGACAGGCACAAGCGCATGCTTGGGCAGAGGCGATGTCGCCATAATGCATTTTACGGATTAGAAACTTGCCAAAGCACGTGATTAGATCGCAGTAATACCATTCAAAAAACTTGAAAATTTAGTTATTTTAGTTAATGCCCTCCATCGTGAGCCTGACTTGTGATCCCTCCATATATTTTGATGTTTCTACACTTAATTAATAGTGATTTTTTGTGGGAAAATCATTCCGCTATGCATCATATTTCGCGACGCCCCCTCTACCAATACAAATGAGTTCTTCAGTTTTTCGAGAACTGTCAAAATTATTCGCTCACGTCGTTCATCATATTCGCTTCTCTCGCTCTATTCCACTTGCCTTCGTTCGAGTGCTTGTTGCAGTGTGATTTTACAAGAATCGGTTTACTGCCTAGTCGTTCATATAGAAATCACCAAGCCGCAGTTATTTATAGTCTGGAAATTTTGAAAATTATCTCTAAAAAGTTATTCGCAACCAATAATTTGCAGAGTTAGCATGTCTGAACAACGATGAACTCATTCTGTCTACACAAAGAACGATTGCGATTTGTAGTATCCTGAGCTTTATTTACGGAAAAAATATATTCCTCTGGGGCAGTTGTTCGGAATTCTTATGAAGGCTTTTATCTAGAATCGATGACCAAGACTCAGTAGCGTTTTTTTTAAATTGAAGAATAGGTTTTCTAAAATAGCGTAAAAATCAATTTCTTGGGAACAAATTTAATAATGCTGAATGAGAAACAAAAGGACCCCTAAATCAAAGTGATTAACCTTACCCACTTGTATAATCTTTGTCGTGTGCGTCGTGCAGTCTTAAGAATACCGTTCATATGCTGTCATGTGCATGCGGATGTTAGAAAGCTTTTTGTTATGGTATGGAATCTTTTTTTGCATATTTTCTGAAACGTTGCTCGATCGCTTTTTTATGAAGGCTTTTATCTAGAACAGCTTGTAGCACTGCATTTTGGGTTTTTGTTGCGGCGAATCCGAATCGAATGTCCGTTTGCAGTTTCATTCGATTTCTTTGATAACAATATAATCGACTGATAACTTCTGCATTAGGGCATTCCTGTTTGTTGAAAAAAAAAGTCATTCTATGCGCACGAAGTTGCGATAAAACCGTAAAACTCAGTTTATAAGGGTCAAGAAAGATGGAATAACAATTCCTCCATCTCCCTGTTAAATAATGGGAAAAAATCTTATTAGGAAGATAATTTCTAGGAAAGAATTGGGAAGGATAACGGGAGAAGATGGGAAAATTGCAAAGAAATTGATTGAGCAAAAATAATTGAAAGAGACCAAAACTTCTCATTCACTTGTTGGGTAAATAGAGTGGAGAAAATTTTATATTGATGTTTCCTTGATATTCATTTTCTTCTGTCCTCCTCTCCCCCATATTTGTCAAGAACGGTGGTATGGAATCTTTTTTTGCATATTTTCTGAAACGTTGCTCGATCGCTTTTTTATGAAGGCTTTTATCTAGAACAGCTTGTAGCACTGCATTTTGGGTTTTTGTTGCGGCGAATCCGAATCGAATGTCCGTTTGCAGTTTCATTCGATTTCTTTGATAACAATATAATCGACTGATAACTTCTGCATTAGGGCATTCCTGTTTGTTGAAAAAAAAAGTCATTCTATGCGCACGAAGTTGCGATAAAACCGTAAAACTCAGTTTATAAGGGTCAAGAAAGATGGAATAACAATTCCTCCATCTCCCTGTTAAATAATGGGAAAAAATCTTATTAGGAAGATAATTTCTAGGAAAGAATTGGGAAGGATAACGGGAGAAGATGGGAAAATTGCAAAGAAATTTATTGAGCAAAAATAATTGAAAGAGACCAAAACTTCTCATTCACTTGTTGGGTAAATAGAGTGGAGAAAATTTTATATTGATGTTTCCTTGATATTCATTTTCTTCTGTCCTCCTCTCCCCCATATTTGTCAAGAACGGTGTAAATTTCGCATGCGATATCGGGGTATCCCGATCCCTTTAATATTTTGCCAAAAACTCATAGCTCCCCTTAGTTTTGCCTATTTTTTCCCCTTCAAAACTGACATAGCCTGAGGCCAATGTCATGCATTTCTGGTAAACCTCCACCCTTCACTTCATAAACAGCTTCCAATGCGAATCATGTCCAATTCAGTTGAGATGGCGCAACATTTACGTTGTTGGAGCCCGCAAATCCAATGGCAAACAAAACATGAGATGTAGTAAGCTTCGTTCATCGGAGAACCTTTCCACCTTGTTCACCCTTTTCACAGCACACAGTCTTTTCCAGTAGTGTTGTGAGACTGGCTGCTCGATGAAGCGACACAACCAACTGAAGTGATGGGTCGCATCCCTGAAGTATTTTTACTGACTTTTTCCATCGTTGTTCGTATACTGTCACGGAGCCTTGCGATAATTTATCATTTTCTGGAGCTATCCAGACTACAGTCATGATCCATTAGTCTTGAAACTAAAACAGAATGTAAAACACTCTTTAAAATCTTGACTCTTACTACTGGTTTGCGGTCCTAATAGTAAGGACTGTTTAACATAGTAGGACCGCATGCAGTCTTTTCGAGCATACTTGCATGTTGCTGAATTTTTACTATAATCGCTAACAGCAAGGCAATGAAGATGATGCCAGAACACAGCAGAATGTCTGCAAAAAAGAGTTTTGCTGATGTTAATTTTGGATATATTAGCGTTTTCGCGAAATTGTACGTAAAAACAAAAGAAAGATTTCACTGCAAATTCCTATTTGGCTATTCGCAAAAAAAGTATTCATCTAGAGCAGTTTGCTAAAATTTACTCGCATACAACAATCATCAAACAGCCATATTTCGTTTTGGCTGATTTAGAGAACTGCGCATATTAGCTGGTCGTATAATTTTTAATCCTAGCTTTGTACAATGCTCGGCAAGCAAGCGGACAATCATAGTAAACAGTTCATTAGCGGGGGGGAGGGGGGGAGGTGAGGGGTGGGGGAATGGAGGAGAGATCGGTTGGTTTTCGAGGATATTTGTTTTAATTGAAACATTTTATGAGATGCGCATTCGTTGTTCTCATAAGCATCAGCCAGATGTGTTGCATTTAGAATTCGATTTGTTTGCTCTTCCATCTTGCAATACACGTCTCTTGTGGACGCTGCTTTTCGACTGGAATTTTGTAATGCGCCTGTTTTGAGATCTCCAGTTGCTTTCCTTCACACTTGAAAAAGTCCAAGTCATTTTAATTTTTTTTTGCTTATATATTTCGAATTTATTCCTGAAAATTCAAAACAAATCAGAAATACACATACTTCTCGTCGCTAAAGCTCATGCCAGGAAGCGAGAAAGGTTGCGTCTTTTGAGCGTTGCAGCGATGTCTATCAGTATTGAAAGCGACTTTCCCCGTGAACACCTAGTTCTTAAGGTTACTTTTTTTTTTAAAAGTATGCAACGTTTATTTCTTAAATTTTTTTCTCATTGGAATGCATCCGAATAATTTATTATTTAAGAGTGCTTCATGCCAAATGTTCTCGACCTGATTTTATCTGAATTATGTGGTTATGGCGTCTTTGAAACAATTTGAAACGATGCAGTTAAAAGCGACCTTCCGAGAACTAGTTTCCAAACAGAGCTCATAAAAGATTGTGGTATCGCATCACTTACGGCTAATTAGCCTAAATTGGTCTTCTCAGGTTTCCTTATGAAATGGAGCATATTTCCCCATTCATGAGATGTAGCGTTCACATTTTTCGAAAAGAATGCACATGTTAAGACTAAATCGGAATTTCGTCTTTTATATGTTGCTGTTCCAATTGTTTTTCGGCTTTTGAAATCTTAGAAGCAGGCACCAGGTACTACCAGAAGTCTATTCTGATTTTCGCACCAGATCTTTGAATTTCCAATGTTATTCCCACTTACAGCTGCAGCCCTTGACAAGTTTTCCGATGCAGCCGCAGTACATGTGTTCACTTTGGAAAAGTGCTGAACTTTTGTCGTCTAAATACTTTTATCGCCCTCAATACTAATTTTCTGGGAATGTTTTTAGCAGCCGTTTTGTCACTAATCGAGCATCTGTTAGCAATGGTCATCGAGGATGGCAACGTAATAGCTCTCATTCGAAGCCTAATGTAGTAGTTATCGGCATCGAAAGATTGCCTTTCGAGATATGCTCTACTAGCTTTGTTTGTCTTCAGTCGAGTCACATCCTCAATGCGCCTTTCAAATATAGCGTTCGTTTATCACTAC
Organism: Toxocara canis; assembly: GCA_000803305.1. Taxonomy (NCBI): domain Eukaryota; kingdom Metazoa; phylum Nematoda; class Chromadorea; order Rhabditida; family Toxocaridae; genus Toxocara; species Toxocara canis. The sequence continues at coordinate 121,534 of JPKZ01003286.1, read as the reverse complement.
AAGAAGTTTGCGAATGGATTACTGTGAAGTTTTGTTTGAGATAAAGCGAAACTAAAATTGAGCCTTCCCTGAGAGGTCCTTTGGTGAATTCGATGAAGTGTGTAGAAGGATGGTGACATGTCAGTTGTGAGCAAGTAGAAATTTATTTCAAAAAATCTTTATAGCTGATGCAGAAATCTCTATTATATAATGCGCGTTCATGTTTACTTTAGATTGATCTACTTTACTGGTGTGCGATTTTATAAGGGAGTATCAAGAATAGCCCAAATTGTGTCACTTTACTTGGTAGTATTTCGTGATATTTTTAAAAATTCTCACCTGACAATCAGGTTAGTTGATCTAAACAGCGTAGTTCAATCAGTTTCTCTGGAACACTATGAACATCACATAGGTTGGCATCCTGGAAATTCCAAAATGAAATTAACAAAAATTAACGAAAGTTTTCTTGGTTTATTTGCTTTTGCAAAGTCATTCAAAGGTATTAAACCACGTCGTCTGCAAGGATTCTAAAGAGATATATTCACTTTATTTCTTTAGAATTTTGGTGCTATAATCGATGGTAGTCAAACAGCCTAAGAGTCGTAACTGACTGAGAATTGATATTTTAGTTGATTTGTTCCCGCAGCATTTTTTTTTTTTAAAATCAGCCGGTGCAGCGTATGTCTCTGGTGAAATTTGACTGATGTTGGTAGCTCAACCAACTTTTGAAGGAGCACTTTGTTGTTTTATGTGAGACCCACCATCAATCATTTGTTGTTAAATTACCTTTGAGGATCTCGTATGTAATAATGATGTTATAAGTACGACGCATTTATATATATATATATATATATATAATTATTAAAATTATTTTTAAATTCACATTCAGTAATTAATGAAGGTGCATAAGCATTGATTTTTCGTTCGTCACAGCACAGAGTGTGTGAAATTTTGTTAAATAAGCGAAATGGTGATCTGTTTTCTAAATTAGGTTCATCATTATTTCGGCCAAACACATATGACTGCGTTTGATTTGGGCTAAGATTTTCATTTTTCTCTCAAAAGTTTCGCAAGCATAAAATTCTCCGTTTATTTAAGCAAAAAACATGTACAACTAACATACATTTCTGAAGTTTTACAGCATAAGGATGTTAGATAATCGAGTTGATTAATTAGTTGCTTCTTTTTATCAAATTCGAGAATTCGAAGTGCGAACGAAATCTCGCGTAGGATTGATCAAATCGTTGTGTTGTTCCATGTCCTTGCACGAGTTCTTCGCATTCTGTTTTAAATTTCTTTCTGAAAATGCGACGTTTATCTCATTGATTTTTAATCTCACTACAAAGAAAAATTAAAATGATATTTTCGGGTGCTATTTCATTTCCAGCAAAACAACGACACATTGAATGTTTTGCCATCAATATGCACAAAACATAGGCAGTCAAAAATCTTTCTTGTGTTAAAGAGCTCTCATACTTTATTTTGAACAGACGTTAACGAATGTTCGAATTTTTCGTGGCATATTAATCTCATAGGGCACTCTCTATCTCGTCTCCCTCCTATCTCACGTTTAGCCTCCTACAGCTTTTAAGGTTTTTAAGGCATGATCTTCAGCCAGTAGTAGGTCAATAGACACTGGAAAGAATTAAAATTTTTGTTCAAACTTCTCAATTAGAATTTTTGTTCAGTTTCTGTCAAGACTCGAAATTTCGATCGCCTTCAGCACGTGCGGGTCGCGGAAAGCCCTTTTTCTTGTGAGGTATTTTCATTTTTTTGCGGCTTTGTTGGCCAATAAATTGTAACGCACAAGGTTTTAGTTCCAAAATAGTGACCCAATAAAAATGCCTGAAAGTGATGACCTGCGAAAATTTGCGTAAACTGGCAGATGGGATGCCATATTTGATACGAATGTGAGTCAGCGATCGGAGTGAAACGTCAACTGAATTGCCGTTGCCTGCGAGTATATCAAACGACAACTGTGATAAATAGCCGAGTGGAGTCCAATGCGCACTATCGACTTTTACATATATGCGTCCTGCTATGTCGACTTGAAAAATGCATGCATCCCCGTTCATTGTTCTTGATTGATCTATCTCTCTCATGTTTCACTCGTTATTTCCTTTCGCTGTGCACATTCATTTGAGTCATTCACCAACGATGGTTTCTAAATTTCTTTAAGAAGTGGGCAGTGGAAAAAATTTCCCAACTGATCAACGCTGAAGATATACAACTTTTGGTGTTAAGTAATGCAACTATTCTTTCGATAAATAATCGATTCTGTGATTACGAAACAAAATATTTTGTGTTAGCGCGCTAGTGACCTTTTTGTTCACTCAGTAAGAAAAGAATGAATTTAAGAACAACTGAACGGTGATCGACGCATAACCGAAGCGGTATTTCGGTATGAGGCCTCTTCCTACGACGAGATAGCAGTCGTTCTCTTATTGAATGCGAGTATGGAGACCCCTTCACCCTTTCCCCTACACTACCCCTGCACTACCCCTCCTCCTTTCCTTCTCCCTCCGCTTCCTCTTCCTCTCCCCTTCCAATGCCCTTTTGGATGAATTGAGGCATGCAAGAACTCATTAAAGCAACGCATAAAATTTGCTCGCAGAAAATGTCTAAGCAAATTTAAAGCAGGAGTTGCAACTGCAGGATATTTGCGATCGAGATAAAATGACAGCGATGTCCGCGTCGTGGTACTTTCTACAGAGGGGGTCGAGAGGGATGAGTCATTCGATTTTTAGTAAACGTACTTGGCGTTTGTTGAAAATGTGGCATTGATGAAGTTTACTGACAAAAATGTCGCCTTTCCTTTCTGATTTGTAAGGGCGCATACTGCTAACGAATAGCGCTAAATTAAATCCTATTTCGCGTGCGTTGCCCATCAGAGGAGCCTTTAGGTCGCGAAAGCTCATCTCCAATGACGTGCGTTACAAATTTTGATATTTTAATGGTACTTTTCAAAAGTACAAAAATTAGTAATCTTTACTGCATCTATGTACTAATAGCTAGCGTGGCCTTTGTTAAGTTGTTCGCATATAGCAAATCAATGTTGCTTCGTTACTTGAGCGTGTTATCTGGCTCATGACTGTGCTCTCTTTCGCTATTTCAGTTTCTCTACTACTTCTACCATTCATCACCATTTATCAATCGCGCGCTGTATCAGCAGTTTTTTGTAGAAAATTTTTCTTTCCTTAATTCTTCTCATCTCTTCGGCGGAGGCAGAACAAATTCGAAAGTGATTTTAAGATACAGGTGAAATCAATTATCAGTTTGTTTAGAGTGGATTTGTCTGTCTCCCCATAGCGTTTTTTTTTCGCACAAATTCTCGCGAAACTTGTGGAGCTGAAATTTGGTACTCGTTGTTGTTTACTTGAAAGAACTCCGGTTTCTCGGTCTAAGCCCGTTTTGCTAGGTTTTGGCTAGCTTCATTAACTTTTTGGTGCCTAGTACAGTCATGCAGTTGGAGCATCGGTCTCTAAGATCGAATTGCTTGTCAGCCCAAGTACCGTTTAAACATATGCTGCAACCTTGTACTTATTACTCCCTTATGCTACTGCGAACTCTTCCATGAAATCTCTAAGTAGCTTTTTACTCTATCAAACATCGAACAAACGGTAAACCTACTAGGCTTGAAAATTAGCAACGATTTATGGTAGTTTGCTAGAAACTTTTTACCGCTCATTCAAGCAGTCGTCTCATATGGGTACCAGGTTTTTCGTATGACCTCTTATTAACTGCATACTCACTTGTGTGCTAAACAGTTATGCCACAAATCTCGTACTCTTTTGATATCGGGCAACCAGTGCAACTTTTTATTCTTTCTTCTAAGTCCGCGTCTTTAATGATTTTATATCGATAGCTTTATGATTTTATATCTTTAATGATTTTACATTTTTCGCGAATAGTATTTGGAAATTTGTTACGCAAAGATGCATATCACGTGAGTTCACCAAATGCGTTCATTCATTAGAGAAAAGGAATACAATGGGATTATTAGAATGATTAGTGCACAAATAACATGCAACAGTGTTATTCATAGTGTTACACTGATTTTTTCTACCAACTTTTTAAGTTCAAATACGTTAGACTTAGGCGCAACGTTAATCGAGTTTTGCTCAAAACGCCTTACGGAGACGTCGTATCTGTGCTTAATTGTACGTGGTTCTGAATGTTTGTCCGCTCATTTCAACTTTGGAGTCAGTGAAACTTGTTTGTATGAAAGCCGGTAAACATCGCCTTCCTCATGAAATCGCCTCCTATACGCAGTTTAAAACCATTTCGTTGATCCCAGGACTATAGCTCCTTTGAAGGTGTTACAGAACGCGAGAGCAATTTGTAGACGCTCAGGTTGCATTTGCCTCCTTTTGGGTCAGAGGAAAATGAGTCTTTACTGGAACGTTTGAACGAGCGATAGGATCAGTTAAAAAATGAATTTTCATTATTTGTGCATACTTTGCGAAACCGGTGGGATTGCCAAAGGTCATTTTATGTCAGCTGTCGTATCCATCTGCAATTGTTGTTGTTGCTTCAATGCACTTATTATATATACTACTTTGTTGTAAAACGCTTATGAAATCGGAAACCTTTCTTTTTTTTCGCAGATACTTTTACGTTCAGCTGCATATCGTGATGTCCTTCCATAAAATTTTACCCTGCCATTGGTCCTGTTCTTCAGATGGATTACGCCAAGAGAATGGGAATTCCTCAAGCGCAGTGAACATTAGCAGGCTAATAGCGATAATTTTTAAACACCAATTCCTCAGTTCTCTTCAGCGCCATAAAAATCGATTAAAAAATTAAGTTTTGGATCAGGACAACTCAGAAGTCAACTGAAAACTTAGGAACCGGTGTTTACGCACTCAAACTTCTTATGCTCTCATTCTGTTGCATCAAAAAGGCCTGCTTCTTTCCGGAAACCTCTACGATGTTATGAAATGAAGCGTAAAATTTCTTAAAGTCTTACTTTTGACTAGTTGAAATCTGTCTTTTTCGAAACTACTATTCATACAATCTTTGTTAATTTTTCTGAAAGAGAGTCTTTTTCCGTCGAAGTCTTGTCAGCTTTTTCTGCACTTTTGAAAATTGAATTGGGCAATGCCAACAAACTGAATGTGCTGCACTAGAACATCAACCCGGAAGGGAAAAAATTCCAGGCGTATAAAATTTGAATAGTAGATTTGAATGGTCTGCCTGAACAAATACCAAACTATGCCTATATTTACCGTTAGCAGTGTTTCTCTTTGTCTCGATGTCATGCAATCACTTATGATAGTAGTGGGTTTGCGTCGGTTGTAACCGTTAAATTTGGCAACATATAGAATGATCGAAGAGTTCTCTTGCATGTTGTTTCAGCGTTTTCGATTATACTGACTACTGGTTGAGTCAATGCGAACAGTGAATAAGTGTGAATTCTTAAGTGAGCCTAAAACGGCTATTTCGGGCTGTAACCTATGCTAATGCACTTTTCCGTTCTTGCAGCAACCGAAAAGCTTTGCAATTTTTGGCCTATCCTGTAATTTAAAGTTCATGTGGTTGCCCCATACTGCAAAGTTTATATGAGCTTACGAAATTCTGGATGCGTGCAAAAAAATTGAGGGGGCCTAGAGCATTGGCAAGGTCCAGACCATAAAGGTGGAGAGGGGAGTGGGATGTGGCTGAGTTGAGTTTTGCTGGATGCGGTTCCGAATTTCTCAGAAGGCAGCCGCGAACTTTTTTCAAATCAAAAATTAAAAGTGTTAAATCGTTTTTATTGGATGCCTTCAAATTTTTTCGTTTCTTCGCTCAGAAGCAGATAACTTACGGCACTTCCATCCCTCCCACTTAAGATAAGTGAGATGGCGGTGCTTCTTGACCTCTGACCCTCCACTTCTGTTTCAGCGCTCCTTAGGAGATCTGATTCAAAGAAATTATCATATTAAAATTGGAAGTGACTTATATAAGAAAGTTTTCCTTAGCCCAAAGAAAATTCGTGCTTCTGAACAACTGCTCTTTCTTCGCCTATCGGCAAATGAATTGTCATAACTCTTTCGCAGATGTAGAATGCTAGTGTACTTGTCCAAAAGGCACCGCACTGCGTCTGACGTTAATCAGAGCGCTCCCTGCTGCCAGGAACAAAAAGAAACCCTTCAAGGAGCGAGCATCGTATCTTGCATACGATTAATGTTCTCATACCACGCTTACCTTGTTTCTGCTCCTTTTGCGAATATTCCTTTGCTCGGTGCGTGTGATTCCCACCGATTGCCCTTTCGCACATTCTCATGCTTGGAACATTGTTTTGCTCGTTTTCTCAACGCTCTTTTAAAGTAGCACCTTTACAACTTTGCAATTGCGTAAAGTTGTACTATAGTATCGAGTTTTCGAAAGATTCCACATGCGTGCACAATCGATGTTTGGTGCACTATATAGTGAATGCCAGTTCCTGACCTTGCATCTTTGTTTTCCTGATCTTATAAGCACCAATTCCTGAACTTATGGCGTAACGGGTACGTGCTTAGAAGTTATTTACATTTATTCTATTCACTGCTGATTCTGTATTCAGAGGAGTAAAACTTATCTTGAAAGCGCGGCTGAGAAGACGATGTAGATGAAGGCAACGGAAGGGTAATCGTAGATACCCGAACATTTTGTGATAGGATATTGTTCTACGAGGAGCGCTTTTCGCGAGAAAAAAGAATCGGGGGGCTGGGGGGGGGAGAGAGAGAGAGAAGGGGGATACTACCGAAAGAAGTCGTTCTGGCAAGAGGAAGAGTCAGTGGAAGAAACGTTATCAAAAAAGTCGCAGAATTTGTTTGTCGTCGCGGCAAGTGAGGTCCTTATGGTGCGCTATTGTGAACCTACTTGGATAGCATCGTCTGAATAAATAATAAGATGCCATAAGAGTCAATATCATTTTTCGAGCAATTCTTGAAGCGTTAGTTTGCATGATGCTGCATTATAATAGCACTGGGATTGTTGTGCTTGGAAGACGCCTTAGCCGATTAAATTTGCCATCGCTGCGCATTGCACTTTTAGCTATTCGACGTGTCATCTTGGCGCTCTTCGCTCGGCTCTCCACTACGATCATTTTGGCCAATCGTACAACGAAGCCTTCTTGATTTGATTTTATTTCGTTTAGCAGGTTTGAGTGCTTTGAGCAATTAGCAGATATCAATATTCCAATCCAAGCATGACAAAATTATGCATTATAGGCGCACTGGTTAAGTGATCTTTTTTGGCGTAGTTTTATCTTGAAGAACCAGAAAAAGTTTTGGCGAGTAAACGGTGCCAAAAATCATTTCCGTATTTTGCAATTCGGTTTTTTAAGTGTATAAAATGTTCTACATAAACAAAGTAAATCAACGGGGATTTATTGGCGTCTTTCATTGGTCCTCGATTTTCACTGTGCGTGCAATTTGTTTGTATTGTGGCAATTTTGTGTTGATTTCGTTCATTTAAAATTTGACCTTTGTTTGTTTTTAAGGAGAATTCAACGTGATTAATTAGGTTATGCGCTCTTTTGATTTTTTCCTCGAAAAAATGCAATTTTTGCTAATATTTTTTCGCGTTTTTTTTGCCGTCGTTCTTATTTGAAAATAATTTACGGAATGGATCTCCTTGTCGTGCTAGATAAGTACGCCATATTCAGTTACGTTGCCTTCACTGCATCTTTACTAGAACTATAAACTAGACCACATAAACGAATATAGTCATTTTTATTGCGAAGTTTGTTATTCTTTACTATGCTTGTTGCATTCTGAGGAAGGAAAAAATCGTTTGTTGATGACCTCTGAAAGAAAATGTGTTTCACTCGTTAATTATCATCGTATAGCGTTTATCTCGTCATGACCTTCATTGAGTTGGTGACATTTTGTGGCATTTAAAAGCTTGCTAGAAATAGTTGAACCAAAGTCCGAACCTGTTATTTCGCGGTCAACATGAATTGTATAAGTGGACCGACCTTTGGCTGCATTTCTTATTTTCAAATTCGATAAGTGGCTGTGCAGTGTTCTCGTATCACTTTTAGAGCGATAATTGATATTCGAGTAAAGTTTAGTTGAAAAGTAGCTTGATTATGCAGGATTTGTTGTTTCTGTTGCTAAGTTACTCCTTTAAAATTATGATTGTTGTTTTCTCGAGCGCAATTTCCAGTTTTGAATTGAGACAAACGAAGGCTTAGCTAGTTTAGAACTATTGTGGTCTGCTTTAACTATAACCAGTACGGTAAAAGGGCATGTTATTTCGAGTTCACTAATTATTTTAGTTGTTCGCTTTAAGAAAAAAGCGCAAAAATTTTCTCATCGCTTTTTTAAGTTATTTCACAGAATGTAAATAAGCTATCCAAATAATAGCATGCAAGATCTAGATTGTTTTAATCGGTCACCAAATGAGTGTCTTGTTCGTTTCAGTAGCGGACTTGGGAAACATGGAATTGTTATGATAAAACGAATTTTTGAACATCTGCGACAACAATTGTTTGAAATGAATTTTGAAAAAAGTGGTTTTCGATTCAAAATTTTTGGCACAATCATCGACTTTTTGGTATCTTTCGAAGCTTTCCTCGACAATAACATTTAGTTTGCTGGCTTGTGTTCGTCACATTTTTGCCAACTTTCTGGAAATATTTTTTTGCCTCCCAAATTTAAGCGCATTTTTCTATGGTATCTGAATTAGTTCAGCGGTAGCTATTATTGCTCTCCTCCTTTGACCTTGACGAATCAGTTTGCGTTCATTCGGTTTTTATTGTACGCGTAAGTGTTGATCGCTAGCTTCAGTAATAGGCGTTCATTTTTGTCTGCAGATTCCGACGTTGTTGCATGCGCGATGCATCCTTGAAGCGCTTTTTGCGCTGCTATATTTTGTGCGGCCAACAGTTTCGCATTGCTACCGAGTTGGGTTTTTCCATTAAACAAGAAGCCCGTTCGATACGCAAAGCACAACGCGACACTTCTAATGTGTTCTTGTCAAGAAAAAAATAATCGCATTCGAAAGTTGAGAAACGCTCAATACGATATCCGAATGTGGAATATCCTGATATCCTAAAAGTATCCCGCTACCAGTATCCAATTATCCTGCAAACACCCTCAGTCAGAGCGCAACGGAAGCTCGACATCCTAGCAAAAACGCTTCCATATTTATCGCGTCACGTTTTGAAGCGTTGCAACGCTACCACATCGGTGTGTTGCGGATTGCCACGTTGCCGTGCAAATCGACCAAATCCTTTTCGCTCGTAATCGTTGGCGTTTATTCAGCACTGCTGGTGCTTTTGCGTCGCATCGCGCAAATGCGATTATATTAGCGTTGCGAGGTTCGTACATATCCTCACTTCGCTGTTAGTTGTAACCAGGGAAAGTTGCGCACATCTTTGTGCAACAGATTCGAGGAAATTGTACAACGAGAGTATATTCGAAGCGAAGCATTTGGAATGCGTCTGCTAAGGAGGCAACGCCATGTGGAACAAGCTAGTACCTCAAATGCCATAACGGTGGAGTATAGAGAAGATATGTTTGAGCCAAATCGATCAGATGAACATCTAATAAGACCTCCAGATGCCTCGATCACTGATTGTATCCCTGTGGCGATTCGGTTCCAACGAAAGCAGAAATGCGTAAAAACGCCATCTTCACTTGGCATATCTGAGAGGCGAACCAGAAATCGTCGACAAGCGATCAGTCATTTTATTGAAACAATAGTGCGTAAAGTTTTCGACACACAGCGCAAGGTAAGCATTCTTTTTTTTGACGTTATTCATCCTAAACTTGGCGATTAGGAGGCAGAAAGACCGGTAAGTATGGTGAGAGTATGTAACAATTCTGCACATTTCATTCGCTGACCTTCTCGAGCTATGGAGTGTCATATTATTTTTTTTGTACCTCATATTGCTTCTCGTCAGTTCAGTCAGAATCGTTTGGCTAAGCCCTCTTGCCAACAGAAACTTGCCGTTCGTATATCTGAACCGTTTATAGGATTTTCGAGTTCATTTGAAATATAATGCTAAAGTTTTTTTCGAAGTTTCTTTAGTCTGTTTTCAAACTATGATTTTATTTCGCCCATTCGATCGCTCCATTTTCAGCAATTCTATTTAGGAGACTACTAATCTTCAGTGAATCACAACACAAAGTCAGTAAGAGTAAATTCTCGGCTGTATCGATTTATTTGTTGCTAATTTGACTGTTCATGAGTGATATCCGACATCTGAAGTTCAAAACTGAGTAACCATCCGAAGAATGTTGCGCGTTAACGCCGCAAAAGACTAGCCCATTGATATTTATTCCATCTTCTCTTACAAACGTTTCTTTTCTGACCGCGCAAGTGGTTTTTTCGATGCATTCTTATGCGATGCTATCGATGCACCGTTGTTAGACCGTTTCTTTATCGCTTTTCGCAGTTCATTTCTTCTCGCTGACACGTCCATCTCGGTCATTTTTTGAACTCCTCAAGTGTTTATATACTCCGTACGCGTGCCATACAATTCGGCCTCGGCAAGTATAGCCAGCGTAAGAGAGATCGCTATTACTCTTTCTGTGGATTCAGATTGTGATTGAAAAGTGATCTCCATGTCGTCCACATTTTACGAATTGATTTGATGCCAAAAACTATAATGCACTGCTCTGTGTTTGGGCTGTATTCGATAACCTTTATAAAGTAAACACTTAAGTCTTAGAAACCACGAGCCAAAAACATGCACTGAAGCGGTCAAGGCGGCTAGTATTCCTTATTCAACGAAATTTCCATGTCCAACTTCGATGTTGCTGCCCGACTCTATTGCCTGAAATAATCGTATACTTACTGAAGAGTAAAGTTCATTGTGATGGAGCCATTTGGTGAGTAAATGTAAGCATTGAACCGATATGTACGATATTAGATTACTAGTTAAGCGGAGGCGCATTTGTTGTGCGATCGCCGGCGAATTACTGTTCATCTTTGCTATTAGCGTAACCATTTTAACACTATTAGCATAGCATTTAGCGTAACACTATTAGCATAGGTAATCTTATCCGTTTTAGAGTTCCGCTTTATCTTTTCGGTACAACACAAACGCTCGGTTTGCGGTATGAAATTTCGTTAAGAAACTACTATTTGCTTAGATAGCACAACAGTAAGTTTTGATATAGCGCTTCTACGCAATAAATTTTCTAATGGATCCAATCAATGGATCTTTTTTTTCTGATTTGATATGTTATTATGAGTACACGAGATAAGACAGCTATGGTATATGTTTTATCACTGCAAGCAGTCTCGGCTTACGCGCTACTTTTTCATTTTCCTTATTACAAGTTAATCATTTGCCTTTCCATTTTTTGGCTTTTACGAATCGGTATCTCAGGCTCCATGCAAAATCTTCACGTTTTTAGTAAAACGTGTCAGTTGTGGAACACATTTCTGTTTTGCCGCATAACCTTACCTTGAATATCTTTAACAGCTGTGATTTCATCGGTTTCATCGTTCTCTCCATCGATGCAGCTGGCAATTTTTCCATCTGTTGCGACCCTGAGCTCGGCGCATCCGAGCAACGCCATATAGACGTTGCAGCAGATCTTCCCACCTTAGTTTCTGCATTATCTTTTAATCTATAACATATTGATTAAAAAACAAAACTAGAGATATATATTGCGCATGGGAAATGCAAATGTGCAAAATTAATCGATAACAGTTGTGTACATCGAATGCTAAAACAATGAACAAAAAAATTCGAAAAAGTTATAACGCGTATAGGGCGGTGTGGACGAGCCTACATTATAATTTTCTATTAATCTGGGGCGCTCATTCATTATTTCAAAACGACATAATGTATTCCAGTTTCAACACTTTAACACAGACTTTGCATGAAAGCTTTGAAAGCTAACACTCAAGGCTGTTGCTTTTCCATTCATTTTGCGTTTTCTCGTATTTCATTGCAGATGCAAACATTTGCAAGCGACAGACTGTGAACAACGATCACAAACTCTTATCAGTCATCAGTTTAGCTAATGAATGCAAAGCGTTTTATTCCCACAAATATTCGCGCACTTTTCGGATTCACCGTAAATACGTGTGTTCGTTCCTTTGCCACATTAGCATTTCGCACAAACAGTTATTTCGAAGTATTCCACTGCGCTTGTGTGCGATGTTCAACATTTTTGTAGTCTTTTGAAATTTTCTTTCCATTTTCTTCGTGCTATCCATTTTCGTATATTCATTTATTTTTTCGCAGCGTCTTCCTTTGTAACGTTCTTGTTTGGTATCTCTCTGTCAGTGGAGAGCTCTGAATAATTGAGCGAATTTGATAACGTTTAAAAAAAACAACTTGAGTAAACTTGAGTCAAACGGTTTGTACGACTGTGGTAAGCGCGTTTCTCGTAAATGCAGAAATATTCTCTCCATGCAAAGTCTCTTTTCCATTTCATCCTCTGTTCTTTTTTCTCTTCATTTTTTTCTTCATATGGATTACCATCATCTCTTTCTGTAGTCTGTCCAAATCGTGCCGACTTGCAAGACTTTCGTGTTGGCAGCGTTTTTAAATGAATGAATCGTTTAAAATATACTAGTACGTTGCTAGTACGGTCTGTGCTAGTACGTATATGAAATCGTTGATTTATTGTTGGCGTGCTCGGTTCAGTTCGCTGAGGATATCTAACTATACGAGCTGGCAAACGGCTTTGTAAATTAGTCGTTTAAAACTGAGAGCGCGTAATTTAGATTTATTTAAAGGCGTGCTGAAAAAAAATAACGCGCTTATGAGATATCCACAGCTGTGCGCTGCTCCGATTAGCCGTTGATATAGCAGTAGTTTACTTCCTTCGTTTAATTAACTTTTTCTCTCTTCCTTCACTGTTGAATATAACATGTGGTTTATCATAGATAGCCTACTTTTAAGCTTATTTGCAATCATAGTAATCGTAAAACATTTGTAATCCGTTCTTCATTAAGCGAGCAGTGTTCGTTCATTGCTGAAAATAAGCTAGTTTATCATAGTAATGTAGTAGCGTGTTCTTTATTGAGCATTTTATCTTGCCATAATTTTGCGTTTCGTTTAAAGGGCGCCTGAAAATAAAGGGCTATCACCACCATTCATCTGAAGAAAAATAAAGGGCTATCACCACCAACTGCTCGTGTAGTAGAAATTTGCTTGTAGATTTAGTGAAACGTTGCTCACTGCTGTGCTAGCCAGCTTTCTACTTCCTCATTTGGAAGCCTTCGTCGGGTTTTGAGTTCAAACGGGTGAGATATTGTTGGTATTCTGCTTTTCTTAATTCGCATGTTTTTAGCTCAAATTCACCGCTTAATCTGATGTTTCTGTCGTTGCCTAGTGGGATGATATCATGTCAGAAAAAGAAGAGCCGCCAAATTGATGCAAAAGTGATTTTACGAGTTGGCAGCGTCGAGCACTGTTGAGTGGATCGTTGACAGAACATGAGCAAATCAAATTGTTCGCGGTGTTCTGAATTAATGCATGAGATCTTTACACACATACACCCAACGAAACGTCCCATGTAGAGTGCGCGCTATTTGTGTAGGCTGAAGGTATTATCGTTCTATTTGATCGTCTCGAGAAACATACCCACCGTTCTTCGAGTCTATCGAATAACACACTCGTTGATTGTTTTTTTTTTCAAGCAGAATATGGGAGCGCATTCCTTTTTTTCTCTACATTCTTGTTAAGCTTTTACATACAATTTGGAACGCTTACATTTATTACTGGAGCAATATGCAACGTTTCGTCCACATTGCCCGTAACAGGCTCAGTTTTACGCCTCGATCACCTGTACAAGTGCAACGGCTTCTGTGCAAGCGTATGACAAAAAGCACGAGCCAGAGAAAAGCCACTGAAATTTAATTCCATATTGCCGAAGTAAACCGATAAATTCCAGTTCATGTAGCTCCTTTGATGATATGGTCGCCTGAACTTTCCGGTCTAAGCGCAAAAATTTTCTTCCATTTCTATTTTCAGCTTGAATATAGATTCGTAAAGCCACTCTCTTACTAAAAGCCTTCAAACATGGTAGTTTAGTTGTTTTTTTGAATTTTTTTGAGCAGTAACTAAACTACACGATCATACTAATAGACTCTAAACGGTTTACGTCTCAACAAACTCGCTGAGCATCTTCCATCGCAATAAACATATTGCAACAAAACGTAAAGTTTGGTATCTCATGAAATGGTCTTTGGAACGAACTAACTGCAAGAGAAGTTGCATGGAATACTTAATTTATATGTATATATGTTTATTTACTTATTTATTTATTTATTTATTCATTTACTTATTTATGTGGTCGAATCGACTGGTATATTGAGTGCGGTCTTTTTTTTTGTGGGGAACAGTTTTATAGCTTCCTCGCTTCGATCTAACGTAAAGCTATTGAGCAACTATCTATTTTTCTTATGTGTTTGTCCTTCTTATCTTTGTTTCTTTAAAAATCAGCTATATTAGCTGTTGAAAAGAGCAGTGTTTTCAGAACAAGTCATCCCTAAAAATAAAGTTTTGGGCTTCCTTAAATAACTTAAATACAGAGCAGCGTTCTTTTTTTTTGCAACAAGTCCGCTCATGTGAAGGGAGCTTAAGCAGTTCAACAGTTCACTAAATGTTCGGAATAATCACAGTTTCGTGCATCGTTATTACAGTTTTTCGCTGTCATGAAGAACTTCAAGATCACGTTTAATAAATGTATACCGTTCATTATTATTGGCGGAAATTCATGCCGATGTGTAATTCGAATAGATCTTCCTCTGGCAAATACGACACTTGTGGTGCATAAGTTTTGGTATTTTTAAATTTCATAAAAATATGGGACTAATAGCTAGCTGTAAACGTCTTGAAAGAGTCACTGGTCAGCAAGTATTCCTCGTGCTATTTCTTCGAACGTTTTGTGGTCGAGTTTTCAGAAAGTATTCGTTTAAAATTTTAGTTCCACTTTCATTTATGAAAATCATTTTTGGCTTTAATCTTTCTTTTATCCTATAACCAATTAATTCTTCTTTCTTATTCATTTTTTCGTTTCTCTTTCTTTCTTATTCGTTTTTCTCGTTTCCACCTGCACGAATACGTTGGCTGATAGGCGATAAATAAAAAAGGCTTTACCAACGTTCAGATGGTATAGTTGGGAATTTCAAAAATTGTACAATCAACTGGATGGTACAATTGGTACAGTTCGGCGAATTCTGTACCTTCTACCATTTTTATATGATTGTTGAATGAAACAAACGAATAGCTTCTAAATGTATAGCAATGAAAGTATTCGAAATAGTAGCAAGAATATCACGAGCTAGACCAAAGAGCACACAGAAAACGTGTAATGTGTGTCGTGAAAATGGGATTTGCGTTTCGAAGAGGGCATCTCGCTTTTCGCCCCTTTCACAACGTTTATTGTCTTCTCGCCGTTCGCCTTCTTTCAAGAATTCGAAATTTCTGTTTAATTCATCAACGCTTTGTCGATTAAGTGGTTTTGTGGGTTGACCGGCAAGTCGATATCGATGGTGCCTTATTTGAATTATGCATGGTTGTAGTTTAATTGATGCAGGAAGAATATTTGCTGCATAGTCTTGTTGAAGTTAAAGCTATGGTATTGTTCATCCGCCGGTTAATTTTCAGCAATTTACATTTCTATGGTTTACGATAGCCTGACTTTTAACGAGTCTTGCCGATAATCTGGACATCGAATGTTCGATTTTTATCGTCTCATTTACGATTGCATTTCCTGCTTTCACACTAGGTACTGTAATAGTTGTGCCCCTGAAAGCTTGTGCTTTAGAGTGCTTGGAGCGGAAGCATGTAGATATACTACTTCTTATGCAAATTATATAAGACATGAAGTTGTTGTTTTCCTCTACGCTATTTAATTTCGTAAATAGAAAATAAATCACTGTTTAACTGTGGCGCAATTGTTTTGCAACGCCATAAATGGGACTCGTTGAATTCAGGGACACTGCATGTTTCCATGCATGGGCTCTTTTTTGTGCGGCAAGAAGGTTTTCTTTTCTTTTTGATCGGATATTTGTTAGCAACATGTAGGGATTAATTGGTTGCTCATTTTGAATCGATTAACACGAATCGAGCAAATCGAATGGAATAGTGCTATATGGAGTGCCATAAAATAAGAACAAAACAGGTCATGATCGCCTGACATCACATTTGTGGCATAAGCAACGTTTAACGATCTTCTTGTCTTATTATTCTGATATGCAATTTTTTGAATTTTTAATTCTTGAGTGATATCGTGAATTAGTGTTTCCACTTCTCTAGCTCCCTTCTCGCTCCCCGTTCTCCCTCTGTCTGTCAAGTTCCATCCTAAATTTGTGCACGTCCGCTATGGCTGCATCATGATTTCGATCTCGGCCCCTGCAAGGCCTTTAACCATCTAAACGAATTCAATCAAAATATTACAGCTTGGGTTCTGATTTCAGCTACTGTAGTTTTTTCGATTAGAAACCATGGGGTATATCCCAACAGTATGTGCTGAACCATGCTGTAAGCTGTTGCTACATCATTTGGCATGTTCGCCTTCATATCTCTTTTGTGGCGTTTTGGATTCTCCATAATTCTCGGTATTGCAGGGGTTCCCGTCTCTTAGCCCATCTGCCAAGCCTTATTTTCACTCCTCTTATGCTTACAACTGATTGGCGCCACTGGTACTGAGACTCTGTGATCACCTTTATTCATTCTTATAGTAATTACTGCGTTGTTTTTCTAGCTTACTTCCGCATTACCGGTACTTAGAACCGGCCTTATGCGGTCATTATTATCTCATCAATGGAGCTGATCTTTTGAGTGATACGGTTTTTAGGTAAACGACGATCTTTATAAATGGTTGAGCGTCCGTTACGCAACTTCAAATTGGTAACAAAATTTCAGGCTATGAATGGTATCTAAAATTCCTTTTTTTCAGAATTAAAAACCTTACTTACGTTCACTTCGGCATAGCGTTTGCTAATGACATGAGAAAATAAGATAAACACAAGGTCCCATGTTATCCTGTTTTACCTATAGCGGAAGTAGTGATCATATTTCTTCGTCTAAGTTTTATTCTCCAAATACGCCCAATTTTTAGTTTGTCATTATCAGTTAGAATACGGGTTATGTTCCTCTTCACCATGTACCTAGACTTCGACACATACTCCATTTCATTTCACGTTTGTTGTGTTGTCGTTATTCTGTGTTGGCTTCGCAGTTGGGCATAAGTGATGATTTGGTTAGATGTGCAGTGTGACAAATCACTCTCTATAGTACACTGAAAGGCACATGCGATAACACATTTTGTTGCCTCCTGGGTACCAGAACCATAAGGTGCGCATCCCCAGCCGTTTGCAATTAGCATTTATTCGCTTTAGAGAGACACCATATGTTCAACACAACCACATACAACCACTTGCCCATAGTATTCGGTCGTTCCCTTTAGTGAAGGTGCGTAATGAAATTTTTTTCTTGCCATTCGTTTGGTACATTCGTTTTTAATTGAAAGAATGCTTTTTTTTCTGTAGTAATACATTTGAGTGATCACTGAGCACGCGTTTTTAAAATATCGATATTTGCTTAAAAAGTTTATTTTAGTTGATATATATAAATGAAGGTTGTGAAATGAATCTCTAAAATGTCTTATCTCCGGCAGCAAATTTTTATCTCAGTTGATTGAGCTGAATGAAAACGTTACCGGAAATTTTTAACATATACAGATCGCATGCGTTGTTGTTTTCGATCCGATATGGATAACACCTTCCTGCTGTATTCTTAAGGCATTTCGAATGAATATGTTTTCTTCATTTGCTCGAATATCCATAATGCATTAAAATATGATTCATTTGTTATGTAATTCATTTGTTACAGCGAATCGTTTCTTTTATATTTCTTCACCCAAACCCACTATAGTTTAACTTTCACAAATAGTTGTAACGGAATCACTTCAGCGGCAAAAACATCTTTATTTTGAGATTTATTAGAGTGTGAGAGATTTTTTGGAGCTATAATCTGATGACTTTGATATGAGGAATTCGAGATGAAACCTGAAGAAGAGGATTCAATAAGTTCTTGAAAGAAACGTGAAACCGTCACTCCGGTCTTCAAAAAATCTCCATTTGGGCTGTTAATGAAGGTCGCCAACTGAAGTGAGCTCATTAACTTGCTGCATTCTGAGGGATCCTTCCGTCCAACCGCTCTCTCTCTCTCTCTCTCTTTAAGCTGAATAAATCGGTCGACTAATAAGCTCAAAAATATGAAGGAATAAACTATAATATTCACAATATTTTTGTTTTGTTTGTTGCTTCGAGATCAAATACATCACTGTTATTAATTCAAAGATGTGATTTTTTTTTTCATTTAATCTGACCATTTTTTTGGCAAATTAATTTTATAAAATGAATGGTTGCGAAAAATAGTTATTTTGGCGTTTACATAGTTGTCTGCACTCATTTAAGCGTTCATTTGGTTATTTAAGGGTTTCTAGAAATTTATTTTCCCTAACGGATTACCACACTGAATAATTTAATTACTTATGTCATTTTCAAAATTTAAGAATACTTTCACAAATCTCAAAGAGAAAACGAACTTAGAGCATCAAAAAATCCACAAATTCACTGAAAGAACTAAAAAGCTGTGAGCTAAAAAAATTTTACTTCTGAATTTCTCAAAATTCGCAAAACGTTTTTTTTTTTGCAGAGATCGGAGGCTTCAATATCACTTTGTGCATATTTTCACCAAATTCATTAAACATATGAATGCGAACTATGGAGAGTGAATGTGCGAAATATGCATATTATTTGACGATCTCATTTGCTGGACTTTTGAAAATAGGTTGTCGTTAATAATTCACCCTCGTTGCATCGCCAGTCCATTCTCGTAATTGAGCATGATCACTTAGCCAGTTCTGAAATGAGTGGTATATACTTCTTGCTGCTGTATGCTTTTAAGCCGCTATGGCAGTAATCTTGTTGATTACAGGGATGTAAAATGTAGATCGATTATCTTTAAAATAACAGTTATATTACTGCTGCGCAAAATCCTTTCGTAGCAAGTTGCCCTTCTACTGCTTCTTAGTGCCCAGGAAATGACTGGTTAGTGACTTCATTTAGAATATTTTATATGAGTAAGTAGTTTTATATATTTCTACACAATATCAGTCTTTTAGTACTCACGATAAAAAAAAGGAACGGACTTAATATTTCAATTATAAGAACGACTAATTATCCGATTTGTTCGAGAATATTGAGTACAGTCTGATGAGTTGTTTTAGCGCGTGCCTGGATAACATAGCTATTCGGTGTACTAACCACATCACTTGCACGTTCAACCCATTGTTACGATGTGCTTTCATTGCTTGCAGTCGTCTTAATAAATGTGCGTTTATGACCTTCTTGGTCAGACTGACGCAGTTATATCTCCTCAGTTTTATTGTGCTCGGCCAAATCGTACTTTGAAATCTTTCACAAACTTGCTTAGTTAACGAAATTTTTCAACCGTCACAGTGGGGTTTGAAATACCGCAAAAGTTCCCCATAAATCATCTTTGAATATTTCCAGTCGCAGTTGTCGCATTCTCATTACGAGATGATCGCTGTATGTATGGAAGTAGAAGCGAACCCAAATGAATGCAGTTGACGCAGCTTGTGCCTAAAGCATCCTCTTTCCTCTCTACTGTAGGCGAATATATTAAAGTGTAATGAGTTAGACTCACTTTTTACTTTTGTGAAATATTCTTGGCAGGACAAGGTACGGCATTTGCAAGGAACATCTTGCGTAATGGTATTGGAAGTTGCCTATGTTCCCAATGTAGGGCGAACGTCGTCACGGGCTGTTAATGTGTGTGTGCTTATGTTTAGCAGCATCCCTCATAAACGTGTCAATGTTGCAAGCTTCAGTAATCGTCGTTGAACTCAGTATTGTGTTATATTCACACAGCACACTCTAACATCAAACAATGTGTGCATTGGCAACGCTTTGTTCGCATTCGAATATTTTACTCGATAACACCGAATTGAATCTTTCTCTAAAGGTGATTCTTCTTTATGTAGTCGTCACCTCATATTTGTTGTCGATCCTCATATGATTTAGTAAATCAGAATCTGACCTTATCAACTCTTTTTGTAGTTTTACTTATCCAGCCCTTCTTAACAATTGCCACGACTTTCGCTTAACACATACCATACTTTCTTACGGCCCCTTTCATTTCAGTTTCAAAGATGACTGCCGATTTGTTTATTTACATTCCTAAAAATCGAAATCCTACCGCGACGGATGCTGCCGTAGCGATGAGCCTGCTCTCAAACTATTCTTCTGTATTTCTCAAGTACTGTATAGTCAGCAAACTCGAGTTCATTATAAAATAAAGAAACAGACTATAGTGTAAAAAATTTGTTAATTTGTTTGTTGTTGAAGATTTTGCTTAACGAATAAGGGGCTTGTCACTTTGTCGTATTCAACAGTGGAAGATACTCGAGCAAATCATAACAGAAAAGTTTAGCACGCTTCGTTAATTCTCCGCGCTCAATATTGTTGGGACTCTGAAGGCACTCAAAGCAGTTGATCTGCATCAAGTGTCCTACTTTGTGTTCGCTCAGTTTTGTTTGTATTGCAAGTATAATCCGTAGCATTTGCCAGACTACGCCTAAGTCTTTCAACTGCTCAGAGCTAATTTCGCATTTAAGTTTTATTTTGGTTCAACTGGATAACCAAATACGCGTTAGAATTATCACTAAAACGAACGGCGAAACATTGCGAAGGAGCTAGAGAAATGTTGAGCAGTTCCGTCTGGCAGGTTTCAGATTTGCCCTTGAAGTCTTCTATTTGGAAGGGCATTTCTGCCGTTCAGGACAAATGCAAAGCTTTCATTTGCCAGAAAATGAAGCTTTAACGATGTGACAGGCAGACGCAAGGAATTCATATGGTCAAAAGACTAAAGCCATCCATGTTTCGTTGACTGTTGAAAAAGATTCATCGACCATTCAGAGATCGCGTAATGATTCGTTCTTTTGTTTGCATAATTTTACAACTGATTTTTTGCACGTTTAAATCAACATTTGTTTTACTCGTTATTTCGCGTGGAGCGCACTTTTCCTCTTATTTTCTCCAATTGTTCTAGTTCCTTTCTTAAATACAGTTTCTTTTTCTTTCATTTCGAATACAATAATCGTTTTTCATTCACCTTACCAAGTAGTCGTTTGCGCTTTCTTACTGAGCCAATTCCATTGTTCGCAAAGGATTGTGCTTCTCATTTGTTCTTTTTATGCTCTCTCTAATAAACTAGCAGATGTTTGCAGTTTGTTCGTTTTGAGAATCCAACTCACTGCCTTTTTATTACTATAATCCATTATGTTTCAGTCTATTTCATGTGCTCTTTCTGGAATTTAAAATATGATTGAAATCTTTAATTTAACAATGACCTAGTTATATGTTGTTATCAATCATGGCATTTCACTGTCATGTAAAAAGTGATTTACGAAAAATGAAAAAAAAAAGGAAAAATTTATTTGAATTCATCAGTGCATCTCGATGACCGATAATACCTTACAACATCATTAAGTGTTCTTTGAGTCAGTACAATTCAGTGATCGTATCTGAGGGCTGTCCGGTGAGTAAATTTATTTTTCACCCTTATTTCTTCGCAATATGCGCCTTTTTATGTTCCTTATTTATATATGATTGAAAATTGCAGGAAGATATCTCGTACTACAACAGAGAAAATGCGGCAGCCAAGAATGAAACAGAGGTGACGATGTAAGTTTTTCTTTTTTTCCGTATTATTTCCGCAATATTCGCTCACGATATGTGAGCTGCTTCTGTGGTTTTTGTTTCTTCGTTATAAACAATAGAGCTCTCTGCAAGATTTTACAGTTTTTTCTTTGTTCTCGACTCTTGGCGCTAGATGCGCTATGAAATTAATTTTAATGCTATCGTTATTTTTAAACGTTATTATAAAATTCTGCTGTTATGGAGATCTGTGTTATTATAAAAATGCTCTTTTAAAGAAATGTTACTATAAAGTTCTGTTGTTAAGGAGATCTTGGATTAGAGTTCAGTATGTAGGTGCGAAAAAAATGAAACATATGTTCTTAATGAAATTCCTCTAGAAATTTGCACAAAGGTTTTTTTGCCTAGTTATAAAGATCGTAACCGAATAATTCCGGGAATCGTTCAAATCTTCTTTCTTCGAAAGTGTTTCACTCACTACATTCTCGTTCAGAGAGAGTAGCTAGGGCAATTTTTCTACCTAGTTTGTCGCCACATTCGTCCCTTATTATTAGTGTGGGATTGTCAATATCACGGCAAATTTAAAAACTCTCTCTCTCTCCATCTTTCTTTCTTTTATTCGAGCGCAACTTAACCAGAACAATAAGTAAAACAGTTCGTGTGTGGTTGAACGTTATGGCATTTATGTGAGTACACAAAATTATTTATTTGTTTTTCGGAATTTTTTGCTCTTGTCTGAAGTTCGAAAAGCGAGGGTTTTTTGAAAGCGTGTACGAAATTCTAAATTTGAGAGAAAAATCAAGTCATAAATAAGGCTGCTCGTTTCGATTCCGAATAATGTTAAAAAACGATTATTTGCAGAATTTCGTCAAATTTAGACAAAGTATCGCTTGACTCAATTCAGCCCCGTCGCACAGAGGCCCTCAAAGCCAGGCAAGTGATTCCTACTCTGCGAAGTTTGCTTTCAGTATGTAGCAGTCCGCCAAAGTACGTTAGAGTCATTGAATTTTACGAACGGAAATTAATCGTTGGTGAGTTCATTACAATGAGAATATTTCGCTTTACAACTTTTCAAACAAATCTATATAATTTCTTAGTTTGAGAAGCAAAGGTGATGAAATTCACCGAATAAAATAGGAAATCCGCGAAGCGATCAGATATTAATTTATGTATGAATATGAAAGCGCGATAGAAAGAGTGATTTCAATTAAAAACTACAAATCAAGTAATTGTTAACAACCAGACGTTGGCTAATTGATGAGGATATTCGCGAATAACAGACAGTTTTAGCGACTAATGAATACTGACGTTGCTAAGGTCATCCGAAATTCTTCGTTCTTGGACGACTTTCTAAAGGAATTTTTTGAATTTTTCGTTTTTTTCGTGTTTTTTTCAAATATTTTTATCCCTACCTAATGTTTGCTTCCCTACCAGTTTGGAAATTTTTCTTTGAAAATCCGGAAATTTGCTGGTTACGTCTTTTCGATTGAATGGATTGAGAGCGGGATGTCGAAATGTGATCTAAATACAATTTTTTTTTCAAATATTTTTATCCCTACCTAATGTTTGCTTCCCTACCAGTTTGGAAATTTTTCTTTGAAAATCCGGAAATTTGCTGGTTACGTCTTTTTGAATGGATTGAGAGCGGGATGTCGAAATGTGATCTAAATGCAATTTTTAAAATCAAGTCATGAAGGTGATTGCTTCGATCGAGCGCATTTTATCACTTCAGTAACATTTTGTTGCTAGAAATCATTTGCATATATAAGTTAGACGTTGCGTTGTGAACACACCGGTCCACGTAATACATTTAGCTATGTGAAATCGGTTAGCGGTGATGAGTTCATAGCGTTCTCTTCACTTGATGAACGTCTCAGCATATTTAGCTCACCTATAGTATCATGATGAGCTAGCAGTAGTTCAGTGGTAGAGTTCCCGCTTCGCATGTGGGAAGATTTGGGTTCGATTTCCGGCTGCTTACCCGACGGACCGCCAGCAGGCTGATCACCAGGTGTTCTGACTGGTCAAAACAGTCATGCGTGGGCATGGTTGTCAGCTGCATCTATACGGGAATTCGATGAAATTACAGCTGCATTTGCATCCCTTTGCATAGGATCACAATAAAAATAAATTGTTTTTGATCTTTCATAAATCCGAAGCTGTATAACTTATCTTTAAGCTAATATCTAGATCTATAAACACGCCTCTTTTTCCGACTCTTTTATTTTTTTCAATTACGTCTTTAATTTTATAATTAGCCAACATAGTGACTTTTCTGGTGTTACCCATTTCTCTTTTACAATATCTTTCGTAACAAAAAGACCATTCACATGAAATGGCTTCCTTATAATTGGAGACATTTAGTCACCTCCTAAACCAATTTTTTAGCGTACTCTATAATGCTATTTCCGAATAGAGGAGGATATGAGACTTTCAGCGCGCAAAACAAGGATACCCAACAAGTATCTTCGCCAACATTGGCAGAGCGACGTCTCGAAAAGAATGCAACTGCAACACTGCCTCCTCCTATCAGGACAGATGCCGTTACACCGGTTCGTTATCATCTTCAATCAAACATGGCTTATGATTTTTTCGTTCCACTCATTATCCGTAAATAAGCCGTTGTTTTCAGCTGATCTAATTTGGTTTCAGTATTAACTTTAATTATCCGCTATTTTCTTTTCTAAATGATTTGATGTCCGTTTTTGAAGAAATTTTTCACACGATTCGTCCTCTTGATTAATCCTATTGATTTTTTCTTGTACTCCTTAAAAGTTATTTTGTTATACAAAAGAAGGATGAAAAGTTGTGTAGAAATGTGATCGGATGGGAATCATCTCAATGTTTGCAGTTTGCATGCGATTGACGTGCCAATCCGTATCTCGTCATCTAGTTCGTTCTGTTTCATTCATCTCTTCTGTGCACCGTTTAAGCGTAGCGTTTTTGCAGACAGCATCGAATACAGTGCGCACGCCATCAATGCCCCGTAAAATTCGTCCAGTTGACGTTCCAAGGTAGGCGCTCATGCTTTTTTTACACTCAAAGGTATGCGCTCATGCATTTTTTAAGTTTCTTTTTTTCCACATCTTCAGCTTCTTCATGGAATACATGAAATGTTGCATCGTAAGCATGGACAAGTTTAATTTCTCCGAATTTCTTGGTTTTGATGCAAATATGACTTACAGTCGCCTTTATTTGTGGCCTCATTTCCTTTCTTTCGAATTTTTTTCCTCGTTTCCCTCTCCATTCTTTCTATACAGTTGTTTTCAAGGCGTACTTTACCTCAAAACTGCGCTACGATTCGCGACTTCAACATTGTCTTTCAATTCTTGTGAGTTAGAAGGGATGAGCTCATGCATGGTTGTAAGCTTCCTGGTAAACCAAAGGCTCGCGGCGGCTAGCCCGAAATTAACCGTACAATCAACTTCCACTATTACTTTATTTTTACTTCCCTTCTCTTCCCCCCTCCTCCGCCATTATCTCCATCTTTGCCAGTGGAGCGTTTTAAAGAAATCCGACGACAGCTTCTTTCTGAAAAGCAGCTGTCACCTTGGGTGTTCATGAGTAAGCTATCGTTTGATGATAGCAGAAGGGACGCTGAGCTCTTCTTTGAAACGTTTTCCTGAGCTATAAGTTTTCCGTTGCTTTTTTTCCGAACTGGGAAGTAGCTTTTCATGAAGCAGTGTGCTCATTTTGATTTCAGCAAGCATATGTGGGGCGTAATTGCAGAAATTGGATGCTGTGTTGGAAATCCAAAGTGCTGTTTATCGGTTCATTTTGAACACTGAATTCTGTCGACTACTGCGCATAACGGCACTTGTTCATAAAGAGTTTCGTAGAGACGCGATTCGTTGCGTTAATAAAAGCATTTTTAATAACAACAGTTGTAATAAGGCGTCATTCGATTCTTGCCTTACTAGCGCGTAGTGGGCGAAGCCATTTCCAATATTCATTTGTTGTGTAGAGTCGGCTTAAGAGCAAGTTTTTTGATGATATATTATGTTCAATAAAGACTGCTTAAATACCATATTCATTACCGCCTCAATTCGAATAAAGTCCTGTTATCCACGCAACCGCCTCTGGAATGTCTCTTCCTCCTTTCCTTTCCTGAGCATAAACAAGTTTCTCGATGTATCCTCCGCCTCGAATGAGCCTCTCCGCTCCAAAGAATTTGAACGCTGTTGTCCCTGCGGTCCTTATTCAAGCTAAGACGATATTTTAATGACAGGGCATTAATTTAATTTTCATATAAGGTGGAGTCGACTTACTGGCCTGTTTTTATCCCAAGAGAAAGTAATAGAAAAGAATGAAAGAGTGAAATCTGTTACAGGTTTTACTTCCCAAAAGGAAAGCCAATCTCGATGGCTGAAAATGAAGCCGCACTTCGCAGAGTGAGTGACGTTTTTAACAGGATCGGTGGCAAGGTTAGTTTTCCGTTGTTTTTTGTCCATAATTTTATTTTTATTTCTGGTTGGGTACTCCAGGAAGCTTCTGATTATAATTGAGTACGACGTTCTCTCCATTGCATAAAAATATGAAGTCAAAATGGCAGTTGTCTTATTTCTTGTGCTTCACTTACTGTGAGAAATTGTTGTAACTGGTTCCCTTATCTGTACGTGAAGAGCTAAAGCAGACTATCGAGACATGGGGAGAGGGGTGAGGGAGGGGGGACGACTGCAATGGAATTAGGTAGGTTGAGGGATAAAAACAGGCATCCCTTCCAAAACACCAATGTGATTTTCACCCAGCTAATTGGTTAGCTTCCTCTTCAAAAAATTCCAGTTGGCGCCATTAATGCACGAATGAACACAGTAGACGTTGAACGTACGAAGAATAGTTTGCTTGCAGATAGAGATGCTTGACATGACTGAGGTTTGTAAGGCGGCAGGTATACCGATCTACTGGAAACGAGCCGTATACGATTCATGCTGTGGAACACATCCAAGGCCAATCACTCTTGCCGATTTTTCAGCCTGGTGGAGCAGGTCCATTTCGCATTATAGCAGAGCCAACTTTTTACGGCAATCTTATCTGTTTAGCGTTCAAATTCGCCAATCGACCTTTTATGCAGTTCAGAAATTTAGCATTCTTGTATGATATGATCAATTAATTAGTAAATTTTATTGGCTAATTGTCAGCACCGCCACATCGTCGAATGTTTTTAGTCGCACTCATAAAACAACTACTTTTTTGGCACGGAAACTATTCCGGAGTTTATCTATTCCGATTTCCTAGAAGGCCCACATCAAGGCGGAAATAATTGGGAAAATGTCTATGAAAATGCCTGTGAGCAAGTTTCGTCTCTATTGCAGGATGACAAGTGCAGCACACGACGAAGCAGCACGGTTCATATACACGGTGGCAGGACCGCAGAAGAATTACATCGTCAAAGAAGATTTGGCACCACTGCTGCAGGATCTTATTGAGACCTTTCCTGGTTTGCACTTCCTTCGCGAGGCACAGGAGTTCCATGCAAGATACGTCGAAACTGTGAGCTTTTTTGTGAGCCGTCTAAGCACAAATTTCACTTCACATCTCACTTGCGTTTCATAGATCTTGAATATTTTATTCAATACCTTAATATGTTAGACATTTGCTTCTCTAAAGCTTGACTTAATATCAGCGAACTGAAGTAAACGAGTCAGTAAATCGTCCCACAACAGGTGCATCAAAGATTTATGGTATTGCTTGTGGGACTTCATGCGTCACTGATTAGTGAAAGCTTTATATGACCAATCGACTGAGTAAAAATTTGAGAGCATAGCTAGGTATGCTTTATCATTTGTTGGAAGCTTATGAAGTCGGCTGGTTTGATGGACGGAATCTCCTATCGAATCTCCTATCGAATCAGTGCCGTTTTACACATTTGCATTTGTTCGTTGTCAAATTTGAAAAATCCTTTAACGGAAAATATCACTGCAGGTGACGGTACGAATATTTTGGTCAGTTAATCGCTCGTGGTCAGGCCGTATAAACGCAAATGAACTAAGGAGGTCCAATTTTCTTGAGGTGCATTTCGCTTCCTCCATTTCCTTTTACTGTGCTTTTGTACGCTTTAGCAAATTTGCATTTGTAAAGCCATGTTTGTGCTATACATCTATTTCCTTCTGCCTGTCAGGTGGTTTTAACTCGGAATCTATCGAAGCAAAAGTTACGAACTGCGTTGAGTTTAGACTATTTAGACTACACCATAGAACGAATGAATTAGCTTACTGTAACCGATAGATCAGCGACTTTGAATAGGCATGAGCATTTGAAAAGAAATGTTTGAAAATAAATGCTAGCAAAGCAAACCGATTTGATGCGATGGTAATATCGCGCGAGTAACAGTTATCAAAATCGACCGGTGTGGTCACGCAGCTAGACATTTGTTGGTAAAAATGTGAGCTCGCGTTGCCCATTTCTAGTCCATTCATCGACCAACGAGAAAGCACGCAAGACCGCTGAAAAATTTACGTTCGTCTTGAAATGGATTTCACTTTTCGGCAGTTGGATAACGTAAAATTGAGCGTCTAATGTAAATCTTTGGAAGAAAATATGTATGATCAGTTTAAACATTAATTTTCATAATTCTGGAGAAGCCAGTAAGACCGGCTCGTCTAATAGTAAAGTGCGTATCGTACCAACTCGTTCGCACACATTCCCACTCGTTCAAGTTTGCTTCTGCACGCAGAAAAAACCACCGATTCTGGATGAGAGTAGTAAATTCGAATGCGTGTCGCAGATGGGCAAAACCCAGCTACTTACTAATATCTGTCCCGTTCAATAGAAAAAAAAAGCAAAATCGCTAAACGTAGGTGCTGCAAAAAATAAGGCGCTGAGCCATTTCAGTTGTCACATAGGACACATTTTTACGATAACGTCGCAACTGCATATGTAATATTTGAAAAGTTCGCAATATTTTTCAAAACTTTTATGTATAGTTCAATTCTAGGTCATCTATCCATGTCATTCTATATCATCTATGTAGTTCATTGTTTACAAACTCATATTCCTTTTATTTAATTCAATGAGTACCTCATATTTAATTAGGCATCGCATTTTCATAGATCTTAAGGTGCGTTCTATGTTAATATGGTATAATTTAATTTTGCTCGCGAAAAACTAATTTTTTAGACGGTTCGGAAGTTGGAGACAACGGACGATATAAACACTATAACGGATTACTTCAGCTACGAGCATTTTTACGTTATCTATTGTAAATTTTATGAAATTGACAAAGATCACAATCTGATAATCAACAAAATCGATTTGTCGCAACATGGAAATGGAGGTGGGCATCGTTTGAAAATTGTTTCATATTCTCATTTTGCTTAAAGTCAAATAAACGAAAGATTGTCTAAAGAATGCTCAAAAGATACTCTTATTGCTGGTGCTTAAACTATGATTGCGCGACTTTTGAGCGTACAGCATCGAAAAGGTCTATCGATTTGTTTCCGTTCGTTTGTTCTTTTTTTTCTTCTTTTTCTTAAAGCTAAATATTCATTCGATAAAAGCATCCGATGTTTTTTTTTTCATCTGCTGCGTGTTCCGATATCTGTCTTCCGACCATATCATCGCTTCTGCGATTTTGTAAGCGTTGCAGCATCGCTTCTCGCTTTTCTCAGGCTTTTCCTTTAAAAGAGTCGTCGACGCTTTTGGGCTAGAAACCGCAATAAAGATTGTTGTTGAATATGGTGACTATGGAGCGCTCGAAAAAAAAAAAACGACTTTTTAAATAGATCCAACTCAGACTAGGGAACATTATCAACAAATTTTCCAGTTCTTTTAACAGTAAGTACTCTTTATAGCGATACCACCGCGAGTCATCGACAGAATATTCAGCGGAGCGGTTACAAGGGGGCCAGGTGGAAGACGAGTTCGTGAGCCACTCGAAACTATTTCTTATACAGATTTTGTGGCGTTTCTTTTGGCTGAAGAAGACAAAAAACACCCCACAAGGTAGTATCTGTTTCGTTTACTTTCACAGTTCCAGGTGGAGCTTTGTGAGGCACTCGTGTTCCCTAATGACCATGAGCGAACGATCAAGAAAAAAACACGTCAAGCAACGAGATCCATCCCAACATGATCCTGCGTTTTCTTGTTACCTTTTGGCTATTAATACGTTTGTCATTGCCGTAACTCATTTCATATTTGTAATGAATAAATTCTATACAACCACTTTCATCCTGTAATTAGTTTTTTTGTTGTGCGCTGTCGGTTGCGATTGCCATTTGTCACTCATCAAGGTTGGGAAAAACTTGATCGTTAACTTTCCTGGTACTTTTCCGCTTGCAGGAACTTTCAAAAATTTGATGAGTGGATCTTATTGTAAGCAGTTAGGTTAACAGTGTCGGCAATATAAGCAAGGCACATCGAGATAGTTTCTTCTCAGATTATGCCAATGGTAAAAGCAATAATGTGGTTGATTGGAAGGAATCAGTGGCAAAGTGTAAAGGTCTTCTGTGAAACCACTAAGTCATTAAAACGTGGTCAGGATAATTAAGAACCGAAAGGTTTGAGCATTCCTATTTATGCCGAAATGTTGAAGTGATATTACTCAGTTATACTGGTTTGATTTCTGGCTTTTAGGCTATGACTAGTACGCCCCTTCGCTCTCTTCCCCCCTCCTCCACCCGCACTCTCCCCCTCCCCCACAGCGAAAAATGGTTTGCTGTCGAGTTTTGCAGAGTAATGACAAAGATACATTCCTGAACTCGTTCGACTGTCCCATAGCAGTATTTATGTGCCATATTTTCAGCATAGAATATTGGTTTCGTATTTTGGACCTGGATGGAGACGGATTTCTGTCACTTTATGAGATGGAGTATTTCTATAACGGTGTGAAAAGTAAAATGGATCAGCACAATATCGATTCGATGCGATTCGATGATGTTGTTTGTAATGTAACTCTTTTTGTAATCATTTTATAAAAATTGAGTTTCAATCGAACAGTGTAATTTATGTTCATTTTATATGAAAATAACTAGCTTGGTACGCAACAGCGTAAGCAGAGGGGGGGGGGAAGGAGGGAGAGAGGGAGGAGGAGAAGGGAACAGTGACCGTTCTTGAGAATATAGGAATCTTATTCAAATCAAACGACATTTGATTGCCATTCTGTCCAAATTTACACACTAAGTCACTTCCTCTCATCTGAAAAACTTTTATCTATATCACTATTGATGCCATGTCCCATCACAACTGGAGAAATTTCTAGCGCTATCAACAACCTGAAATTTTGAACTGAAACTAAACAAGGGTGTTGTTTACATAGCTCGTTAAGGGCGACCAGTGCAGACAGTGAATCAATGATGTAAACTATTATAATTAATTAAGTAAAATTCCAATGCCCAGCATCAGATGTATTTGAAAATAAAACTTAAAACAGTTCCTGTCGCCAAATGCTATGGAAATGAAAATCAGGTAGCGAATGGAAGAGATGAG
This sequence comes from Toxocara canis, assembly GCA_000803305.1. Lineage (NCBI taxonomy): Eukaryota > Metazoa > Nematoda > Chromadorea > Rhabditida > Toxocaridae > Toxocara > Toxocara canis. The sequence continues at coordinate 90,499 of JPKZ01003286.1, read as the reverse complement.
AACAACAGTTCGCTCGTGCAAAAAATACTTGCAACAGTTAGCAGCATTCAGGCGAACCCAAGTGGCTAAAGTATTGCAGCCCTATTGACTTACGAAGAATATAAAGATGTAAAAGTACCTCCTATTTTCACAACGAGCGGCCATTGTATTTGGCCATAATCCTATGGTGACATTGCTGTTATATCAGTTGATACATTGTTTGCGTTCCGTTGTGCATCTTTGAAAATATTTCTGCGTTGATCATTGGACCATACTATGATGTACACAGTGCTAAGGGTGGAAAGGGGAAGCTTAGAGGCAAAGTTTGGACGTGGTTGAATCTTATATTGTTTTGCGTAGGTCTAATTACACGAGTTAATTATGCATGTTCTAGTTTCGCGAAGAAATATCATTTTAATATATGAACGCGTTTTATAGCTGCTTGATTTGGTTCGACCACAACAACCAAATGTGATCACGTTATCGGATTTGAAGAAATGTTTGATGTGTACACGATTCTTTAATACTTTCGTCAACTGGGTTAAATACTACGAGCAGGAATCGAGCGAGGGTGAACGAGCCACTGTGGTCAGTTGCTTATAAGATTTGTAACTATTTTCATATTAAGCTGTTAAGAGTTTTTAATATTATTTCAAATCGACCCTTGAGTTGCTTTTGCGGGCATTTTTGAATTTTGGTTGAAATTTCCACTTCAAAGGTTCATTTCCCGATATCATTGGCTAGACAATCCATCAAGAAAGACTTCAGTATAGTTTTGTTCAATTTGTTTGCTCTCTATTTGAAAATCGACGTCTAAAGTTTATATGCAAAACGTACCGTGCGTGCCCTGTGCTCACTTAGCGCTGCTTATAATTTGAACAGCACGTCTGAAGTGATTGTAAATTTGCTCGAAACGTTGTACTAGGTGCGCTCTGATGGTCTGTACATACATTTCGCTTCTCTGCCGTAATGAGTATAGCAAATTATCACGCTTTTATTACTTTATCATCTTTGTCTTATGGCATTTCTTACTTCATCTTTCCTCCTTTTTTCTTATATCATTTTCTCAGTTTTTTTGTCTTGTAACGTTCTTTGTCATATCATTTCTTCTTACGCCACTTTGCCTCATTTTCGTCTCGCAACATTTTTGTCTTGCGGCAACACTGTACGTTGTCCGCGTACGCCAACTTTCCTATCGGAAAAAATTAATTCCTATCGGAAAAAATTAATTCCTATCGGAAAAAATTAATTCCTATCGGAAAAAATTAATTCCTATCGGAAAAAATTAATAAAAAAAGTTAAAAAATTTAAAAAAAATTGACATACGCAATACCAGATGAATAGTTTGAGCCAGAATGTATCTGCTCGATACATTCTGGCTCAAACTATTCATTTGGTATCGCGTATGTCAATACAGTGTTATGTAGGTGAAGCTGAAGGAAAATGTTTCAGACGGATGGCGAAGAGGAGCTAAGCGATTGGGATCGTTACTGCCTTGAGGAGTACGAAGCGCTTATGGCCGATGATCAGGAGAACGAAGAACCTGAAGATATGTATGTGCTATAATATTTTTTGTTTAATAAAATAGGCTTTGGTATTTAAAGCATCTTCATTGAAAAATCGAAATAAATTACCTTGAAGATATATGAAGATATACTTTGAAGCAAAAATCAGCTTTTAAATTGGACTCCAACGTTAGCTGGAGAGCGCAAAAATCGTTGACGAGAGCACAAAACTTACCTAAATTGTTTATGTGTTGCAGTTGGTCCTCAGTAATTCTCACTGCAGTTTATTGCTCCATTAATCTTGAATAGCTTTCAGTGAAACAATACAATAGTTTTTCTGATGTTGACTCAGCTGATTTAAGCGACTCACTGATTACAAAAAAAGAAAGGCAGAAGAGTTTAAAATGGTTCCGAATAATGCGACATAAAAATTAAACGGTCCGATTATAAAGCATTTTCAAATTCTGATAGCACATCTTTGGAAAGCTGCAAAATGGTATGTCTGCAAAATTTTTGAAAAGTGCAAAATGGTTTGTCTGCAAAATCTTTGAGAGGCGCGAAATGGCCTTTCTGCAAAATTTTTGCGAAGTGCAAAATGGTGCGTCTGCAAATTCTTTGAAAACTGCAAAATGGTATGTCTGCAAAATCCTTGAAAAGTGCAAAATGGTTTGTCTGCAAAATCCTTGAAAACTGCAAAATGGTATGTCTGCGAAATTTTTAAAGTGTGCAAAACAGCTTGTCTTCAAAATTTTAGAAAATCCGCAGAATGGTTTTTCTTTCATTTGCAATGAATAATATACTGTTTGCAGGAAATTTTTCTGTTTTTGTAATTCTCAATCCGTTTTTTTTTTCAAATAATTTTCCGATAACGTGCACAACAATATGTGGGTGGTAACATTATCTATTCAATTCATATTTGCAAAAATATTGTAGAAATTTGAATTTGGACGAGGATGACGATACGGTCAACGGTGCGAATGTGAACATGACCGTCAACATGCCGTTAAATGATTTCAACGATGCGCATCATTCGACCGCACTCGAGGCTCTATAACATTCTCACGAATTGCCTCTCTTATGTGCATATGTGTCTAGATTTCGAGTTAAAATTATCGTTACGTGCCAAATGAACGTAACATTCGGACTGCTGCGTTCAGTTTCAACATTCTTCCAGTACAGCACAAAATCGTAAATTCCACTGTCTGTTATACTATATTGGAGATGCATATGGGTAGGTGTGCAAGAAGTATATGCGAAAAAATTTAGCCTTCTGTTTTATGAATGACAATATCCCAGTTGCACTTTGTGTCAACTAATTTCTTTTAAGAAAACTGACTAGCTCACTTTTCAATGAATACGTCTAAACTGAATGAATATTTCATTTAGCCATATAATCAAATCTCGAGCGGGAAAGAAATTGATCGTATCTATTTTATTTAATAATATCCCTGGGAAAGCAGTCGGAGTAATGCGTTCATCTCGAAAGATATAATTGTAGTATATTTTAAGTGCGCCTATTATTTTATCACGTCAAATCAACTATCACTTAAACAAGTATGAATGTTGTAAACAAAGCAAGATAGCCGTCAGATGAGCCCAGTGAAGGCCAAAAATTACCGTTAATTTTACTGTGCCGTCAAATAACTCTACATATGTCTCAAACGTTATATTCTCGTGCATTTCTGATGTGCAAATATCACGTCAGCGTAGAGGGATTTGGATTTTCGTTTCGATATTCCAATATATTTTTTGGTGCGCTCCGCTTAATTACAATGTTTATGGCATGTAGTTCTCTACTTCTACTCTTCGTTGATACCTACTTGATGAAAGATATTGAAAAAGGAGCTCATAAATTCTGGATTAAATCTATAATCTTAAGATGCACCCACTGTTCACATAAATGAAAATGTATTCGGCGAAAATATTTCCTAAAATCAAATAAGCGCATGACCTTGATGATTGTAGGCATGACATAACCGTATTTTTTTCAGAAATAAGCGATAACTCTAATTTGGCGTTGATATGCAACTATTGGTTGATTTTGATAATTTATTGTTTATAAATGTATTCAAATGTTAAGTGTTAAAGTTTGCTCACCTAGGCGATTTTTCTACTTCATATTAAGTAATTGAATTTTGTTGATGTTTTCGACTGTGGTTTAACTGTGCTGTTGAGGAGTTGCTAAACGGCTTTATTCTTTCTAGTCTCTTAATAACACTAGTTAATTAAGTAGTCTTTAGTGGCGGAAATAGGACGACGAAAAAGGGTATTGTTTGAAAATTTTGAGATCTCAATTCAACAACATGATAATTTTGAAGTTTAAAAAATTCAGAATGTTCAGTTGATGGGAGCATCTCGTACCTCATTCACGCATCACTCATTTAACTTCTTCTAGCTCTATCCATGACTGATCTCTGTTAAAATGTCTCTAATTGAACAAAAAAATCCCTTCGATAACTTACTTCTCCGGAATTCGCTGGCATATTGAGAGATAGAGATGGATGAGAAGGGAGGTGGGGTGAGGTGGGGTGTACAGGGTCCATAATTTTACATTTAGAGACTATTAATTCCGTTTCGTGCGTCTGAGAAAAAAATTCTAAAGCTTAAGTTGGCTTCTTTTTTTTTTCGAGAATTCCTGACTTTTATCAAGAAAACGCACTACTTCTTTTATTATTTTATTTTCCTCAAAATTTCGTAGTCAATATTCTCGGCTGCCTCCATTTGAAAAGTGATCACTCTTATGACTCGATCACTCATCGAATTTTTCCTTTATTCACCTCTACTGCAATCAGCCAGGTGCACTGACTCGTTAAATGCTTTATTAATAAGGTGTTATTTCTCTTTAACAGTGCTCATAAAAACGTCATCCTTTTTCAGTAATGTCTTCTAAGCACTCGTGCACACTAATGCTGTACTGCAATTGCAACTACTTACTTATTCAATATATGCAAAATTCGTTTTGTCGAGTTGCTCTATTTGTTCGTTTATTAACGCTGAAAATGTTCGCACCTGTAAAGTGTGTTGTTTGTTTGTTTGTTTTTTTTCTTGAAAAATACGCATGCGGCTCATGAAGGCGATAAAATGTATGTTGAGTTGACGAAGAAAAAAACTTAAAAATATGTGTTACGATTATGCACATAATATTTTGAAGTATATGATCTCTACTTTCATATTAGAAACCTCGATGGCCGTACCATGTGACCCCAAATAAAGCCCCTCCTCTCAAATAAACCCCCTATTGGGGCTTTGCGAAAAATATAGCCCCTTTCCGATCTGTGAAGTTACTTGTACAGTATTGTCTCTTCTCTCGAAAACATCACGAAGTTCTATAGACTTCCGTATAAGAACTGACAGGTAACAAAAGCTGGGAAAAATAACCCACTTCAGGATATAGCTACCTTCTTGAACAAAAACTCTCCCCTTTGTGAAGCTGTGAACCTTACAAGGTCTGGGCTGTTTTCGAGGTAATAAGGTATCTCGGTCACAAAAATTTCAGTTATGTTTCAGCCATCTTCCATCGCTTTTAGTTCGGAGACGGTTATCCTTCAAACTGAATGTAACGTAAGTGAACTGAACTCTATTGCCTTCTACTAACAAGGACACAATTTCCAAAGGCAGAAGAGAAGAGAACAAAAATAAGATGGGCTCGCGCTAATAAGTAATATCACTGTACGGAACATAAAATGAAAGCAGGAGACGTCGACGCGACCCGTCACATATTACGATTAATTACGATTAATTACGATTAAGATATTACGGTTATTATTATTATTATTAAGATACTGAGATATTACGATTGACGTTCGTAAGATTTTACCATATTCGGGAAACTTGTTTATTGATCCAAATCTCATTTCGACCTCTGATGAGCGCTGCACACACCGACACTCGTCTTTTGGTGTTGCCTGAATTGAGTGGTGCTCGTGGTTGTTGTTCCTCGTACGTTCAAAGGTCAAGAGAACGAGGACTCAGATATTTGCACTTTGTTAAAACTTGGAAAAAAAATTCCTTTTCAATGAATTGCACAGGTTGGTGATAGATACCCCATACCTTATATGCCACCTCGAAAACATGCTACTTCCAATATTTCATGAAAGTAGACGTTCAGATGACAAGAAAGGTTGATGCCATATTTGCCGAGGATTTCTTATCAACAATTAACGCTAAGTAGCGGATTGTCTCATGCACTAAGACTTTACCAAGAAAAAAGGAAATGTTTATCGAGAAAAGTTTTTGCAGGATCCAAAATATATCATTACAGCTGCCTTTTTTTGGTGGCTAAATTACTCTTAGGGGCTAAAATATTCCTGTTTATAGCAAGATTTAATTCATTAAGATGTCGACGAAAAGAAACGCCGTATTTCCACTTGGTGTACGCGTGGTAAACACACCACAATAAGGTATGCCAAGTGTTTAACCAAAATACAATATGGCCACGAAAAATAACATTTTTTTAAGCAGCTAAAAATAACACTTTGGCTAGGTGATATTGAGCCGCAAAGGAAATACTTTATTTTAGCTATAGAAACGTCTCTGGCTAAATGGAGGCCCCAAAGCTTATAATTTTGCGGCCGTTGGACATTTAAAAGGACATCTCTTCTTTTGTCGAATCGCTGAAGAAGCCAAAATCTGCCCATTCATGAAACCTTCGTTTATGAAACGATTTTTTGCTTTGATAAACACATTTGCACTTCAACGGATGCCAAAGGACGACAACGTTTCAAAAGTTGTTCACCTCTGAAAGCTCTGAGCAGAGGAGAGATTTTAACATTCGAAAAGGTAGATCGTTTGTCAGCGGGAGGGAAGGGGAGGTGGGGGAGGGGAGGTCGGTCCATTTCCGAAGCGATGCGAGAAGCTTCCGTTCTTTCAAGGGCTGCAGTGGAACGCACGTATTCACAAAGCATTTCATTTCAAGCGGAGGGCTTATATCCGAAGCGATGCGAGAAGCTTCCGTTCTTTCAAGGGCTGCAGTGGAACGCACGTATTCACAAAGCATTTCATTTCAAGCGGAGGGCTTATATCCGAAGCGATGCGAGAAGCTTCCGTTCTTTCAAGGGCTGCAGTGGAACGCACGTATTCACAAAGCATTTCATTTCAAGCGGAGGGCTTATATCCGAAGCGATGCGAGAAGCTTCCGTTCTTTCAAGGGCTGCAGTGGAACGCACGTATTCACAAAGCATTTCATTTCAAGCGGAGGGCTTATATCCGAAGCGATGCGAGAAGCTTCCGTTCTTTCAAGGGCTGCAGTGGAACGCACGTATTCACAAAGCATTTCATTTCAAGCGGAGGGCTTATATCCGAAGCGATGCGAGAAGCTTCCGTTCTTTCAAGGGCTGCAGTGGAACGCACGTATTCACAAAGCATTTCATTTCAAGCGGAGGGCTTATATCCGAAGCGATGCGAGAAGCTTCCGTTCTTTCAAGGGCTGCAGTGGAACGCACGTATTCACAAAGCATTTCATTTCAAGCGGAGGGCTTATATCCGAAGCGATGCGAGAAGCTTCCGTTCTTTCAAGGGCTGCAGTGGAACGCACGTATTCACAAAGCATTTCATTTCAAGCGGAGGGCTTATATCCGAAGCGATGCGAGAAGCTTCCGTTCTTTCAAGGGCTGCAGTGGAACGCACGTATTCACAAAGCATTTCATTTCAAGCGGAGGGCTTATATCCGAAGCGATGCGAGAAGCTTCCGTTCTTTCAAGGGCTGCAGTGGAACGCACGTATTCACAAAGCATTTCATTTCAAGCGGAGGGCTTATATCCGAAGCGATGCGAGAAGCTTCCGTTCTTTCAAGGGCTGCAGTGGAACGCACGTATTCACAAAGCATTTCATTTCAAGCGGAGGGCTTATATAAAGACAAATACGGTACCGCAGTTGAAGAAGAAGAAGAAGAAGAATAGCCTTTATTCATATGAATAAAGAAAACTTCACAAGGCAGTGAGATATACAACAAAACGACACCAACATAAATGCGGTTATACCGGTACACGTGTAGATGCATTGCACATATATACAGAAAGAATCGAGTGTAATGAGCAAGGAATAGGAAGGAAATGAGTGCTAGTAAAGATGAACAAACATGTGTACATTTGCTGTACAAAGTGCAGAAATCCCCACCCCTTCCAATTCGGATCGCCGCAACCAAAAAAACTGCAAGACTATGACGAAAGTGACGTCATGAGAAGCGCGAGATGCAGCGAGACGTGTCCCGAGGCGAACTTTTCAAATTTCGCGGGCTCTTCTCGCGACATATCTCGAACTTTACAGCGGTATAAATTGAGCCCGACCGGATGGAGTTGGCCAGATTCTATGATATCGATCAATATTATTAGTTTGTGTTGGTAACGAGGATTCGTGGATGGTCGATGTTTCATTCTTCATCATTATCAGTTCGCTTTAGTGTTCATGTGGGAAGGAGTGTTGAAAGTGCCAAAAACAAACGTGCTTTTTGGAAAGAATGCTTTGGTTGTATACCTTCCGATGTAAAACGTTGAGAATTGTTACAAGTTTTGTGACTGATGATTTTCGCTTAGTGCGACGGGTGCGTTCATTTTATGGAACACAAATAGTCGTTGCGTGAAAGCTTGCGATTGTTGGAATTGCGTGGAGGTGTGCACCTGTTTGTTAAATGAATGTTTCAGAGAGGGCTGACGTGAAGCGCAGAATGAGCGTAAAGGGAAAGAAGGCATTAGGTACTGTTGTGGAATGCATCGAAACCACAGAAGAGGCATCCGCCCTGCTCAACGTCGATTTCGAATTCAGTTCCCCACAAACGAATCCAACGCTCGACGAAAAAACGGTCGCAACCTTGGAAAGCGAAGAGCTTGCCAGTGCTTCTAGAAGACAGAGTAATATTCTTGAGGAAATCGGTGTCTTTCTTTTATTAAAACAACAGATAAATAAATGTACAATGGTACGGCTTGCCGAGAGCCTCGCCCGTACAACGTGGGAAATCAGTATAGTCAGATGCGTGGGCTGGTATATGATTAAGGAGATAAGTAGGTTGGGGACGACACAAACAGTGAGGTGTGGAATTTGTTTTCAGGAGGAGTGGCGAGAATTTTTTCATGATGTAATTTTTTGTTCCGCTTCCCTCCACCCCTTCAAATTTGCCCATGATATAAAACCATATAGAATGGGCGAACATTACGTGTATCACAAAAGTACGGAGCCATGTTGAGTAAGAGAACCACAAGCTCTATGATCATGAAAATGGTGAAACGCAACCAAAGAGATAAATGCCGAGTCTTTAGTCACATACTCTTGCAAATATCGGTAGTGATCTGGGAAAGATGAGTTATAACCTTCTTAGAAATCTGCCACATTTCATGAAATTTCAGTCCGCACGTCAGCCTTGTTCCTTTTTTCGACACCCCAACAAGTTTGAGCGCTGAATAGAAGAGACTAGCTTAGATTCTTGGATTTGGTCTTCGTTTTGAAGAGCAAATCAATGCTTATGTTTATATTTACGGCGTGCCTTGTGCTTCCGCAACCGTGAATGTTACGACGTCGCTATTACCGAAAAGCTTGCATAAAAAATGAGTATGTAAAACTTTTCGTCTGGAGAACCAGTTAACAGTATTCATGCTAAGTATTTCTCCAATTTTAGAATAAGGATGATGGTACTGTCAAATTCTTCAGAGGCTTGCGAAAGTCATCAGAGAAATTCATGAAATAGAATGAGGCGACAATCCATGTAACACTGCTCATGACACTTCTTACCTTTTATTCTTGCCGGATGCGTTCTATAACGCGATACTGCATCCCATTACTGACCCGCTTAGTCTTACGTTCGTACCTGTCATCTCTGCCGGAATGTATATTCTCCTTTGCTTAGCTTGCAAGTGTAAGACTGATACAAGAAATATCAGTGTAACATTTTTTGGGAGCAACAAAGTTTAGAGGAACGGGAAGGTTTGACAAGAATGGGTTATGATTGTTGCAGAGCCATGCAAGGTCAGCGATATGTTATGATCGCATATTTCACTTTTGTGGTGTTTGCTGCAAAAACATTCATTGTACTTCTTTGTAGGAACAGATGACGTTGGACGAATGTTCCGACCGAATAGGTCGAACGTTAAAACTCGACGACGTGCAACGATCGGTGGGTCGCGATTGAGTTTAACGTCAATCTTCACGTTTGCTTCCAGTCGAAAGAATCCAAAGAATCAACGGTCAGTTTATCTATCCTCTGCTTCTTACAGAACGATTTGATATTTAGTGTGGGTGTGGACTTTGTTTTCATTGCGTGTACGACTCCGGTTTCAGCCGTCGAAGTGGGCCCGTCATTCGTTTTCCTTTAAAGGTGGCGGCTGACGACCTCTCAACAAGGACGTTTCTTATTGCGGAAGTGAATACTTTGGTCTGAAATATAAATCAACTATGCATGCAAAAGGCTTTCATCCGCGTATGATATGCAAAAAATCTTATTTTTCGATACCCCTGACGGAACCCCTTTCCTCATCTGCTCTTGTCCCTCCCCCGTTCGCTAAAAATGATGGAGTGGGAGAATTTTTCTATACATGTTCGTTACCAATATTATATCTTAAGTTATTACATTTCGATGCGTTTCTTTAGTTGTGATCGACCCCATAGTACATTTCCAATCGTTATTTTTTCTGTCTTCGAGTTAATCTCTAAATTACTCATGGAGAATTTTCGAACAAGATTTAGAGGAAAATACGGAAAGGTAACACGGAAAGTGGAAGTCAGTATTCTGCGTTTGCTATTAAAGTTTCGTTTACTTCGATGAAAGTTTTGCCGTTTTCCTCGATGTGCATAGAATTTTTGCAGGGTGCTCCCCCCCATCTCCCTCCTCCGCTAGCCCCGTCTTGCCCCTCCCAGTATGGTCTTGTCATTTATTCATAAATTCCGAGATATTGTAAAGTGCACCTTTGAATGCTTTCAATTAATCATAAATGAAGGCAAGCGGAATGAGGTATATATGAAAACGTCTTAATGTGTGCCATTCCTATTTGACTTCATGAATGCTTGTTTTGTGTCGAACGTAGAGGGACTTTTTTTTGTCTTGCGCTTTGTTGAATCAACACAAAAGGGCTTTTCATGGGAGCATTAGTCGTCCCACTGTATGTGCTTTGTTTTCAGAATTGGTCAAATGTAGCATTAGGCACTGTTATGTTATAAACAATGCTGGTTGGCCACTGGAGAAAAGGAAGTAAGGGGATGAGAAACACTGAATGTGTTGTATGCGCTCTGCGCGAAGTGCATCGTCGATTGCGTCACACATGCATTGCAACAGTGCATACGCGTCTTTTGTAACCGCGTACTTATACTTATTAGAGTATTTGTGTGTGGTGGAAATGTTCCTTAGCAAATGTAATCGTGATAGGAGGTTGCATTGTAAAAGTGCTTATGGCGGATCCCTTTACGCTGCTGGATCCTCTCGTTTCGTTTACTATAAGGCTAAATTTCTTTGTAGTGATCTCAGATAAAGTCACTAGCGATTTTATGGGCTGCTTGCATTCCTAACCAGTGAGCACGTTATCTATTGCTGCGCTGCGCACTAAGGATTTATGCGTATTTTGCGAAGTCGAACTGATGTTACTAGGAGCGATTAGCAAAATTTGTTGGGGTCGATTATGGCCAGGTTTTACGTCAGTTCCCTTCTGATTTTAGCAACCCTGATGGTTTTGAAATTCATACGTATTTTGAATGGGAACCCTCAGGTGCTGTACCAGTTCAGCCGACTTTGCGGAGGAAAGGGAGATGTATTTGCCTGGAAGCTTTCAAAGCAGCGAAAGACGAGTGGGGAAGAGGTCGTTTTTTACTGTGAAAATTTGCTCATCTACCCATGTAAAAGTGCGAGGCATTTGGGTATATGGTTGTATTATATATCATTGTATTCGGCGAGACTTCCAATTCTCTTCTGTTGCAGTATTCGCTTACTTGTTCGCCTTTAAAAAAAAATTTTTTTAAAAACCTTCTTTGGAAACGTGCAAAGGCGCGATTTGGATGCTGATGCACTGTGTAATTCCAAAATTGAACTTTAATGGCCGAATCAGTTCGGAGCATATAGGTGGCATCTGGTGAAGATGCACTTAAGGTAGGAACTGCTGAGGGATGGTTTGCGAAATGAAGACTTGCAAATCTGTCCGTTGAAGATGCCGCGTGTTGCATTCGATGTTCGGCTGTTGTCGAAGTCTGTGTGAAGCAGCTACGCTCCTCTACAGCTGCTGCTGTGATGTAGCGCGTAGGCTTGGTGTTGGTCACAGTGTACCACGTACGGCTAGTCACCTTTTGTACAGACTGAGGAGAACAAATTATTGGGGATGGTGCTCTGTTTTACTTCAAAACGTTTTTTTTTTTCATTTGGAAAGGAGAGCGCTTTTGCATTTCAGCTCTGATAAAATAGAAGCCCGTAAAAATTTGCTGTAACATGAAGGGAAGGGCTGCATTATTTCGCTAACTTCCACAGTGGGATATTCCAGAGAGCAGAGTATATACGTGAGTCTATCTCGTGTTCTTCTCTCCCCCTGTCATCTCTCAGGTCGGGGAATTGATTTTGGCCTCAACTGTCAGCTGCACAGGTCTTCACCCTGTTTTATTTTTCATTTCTTCTCGTTTTTCTCTTCATTTTTTCTTCAGAAATTCCATGTTCGCTTTTCTTTTTCTCCATTTTTCTTAAACTGATTACAGTCCCAGTCAGAAATCAGACTGCAGCTTACCTCTCTCTCCACATGATTGTTGCTGAGAGATGGTAAGTTCTCATATAACAGAGTGCATGCGGTCGACTCGTAAAACGTCCCATTGAACGAACAGAATTGTTGCCATGTCTTCATGTGTCATCCTATGCTCTTCTCTAACGCTTAAGACACAAGTTTTTTTTTAAACTGACGAAGGAATTGCTTACATGTCATATTTTGTGTTCTCATGTCGCTGCAAGTTACAGCTTCATAAGGACCGTATAGTCAGTCTGTACATTGTTGATGCATAATTGATTTAGGATCAGATATTCTGTTTTTGTGTACTACCCGTTTAAAATAATTTCTTGGCATATTTTCAAAAGTCATTGAAAAGGACTTTCAGAACAACACCAAGTGATATCTATCGTCAATAGTTTCCTTCATTTGCGATGTGCTTATTGCTGCTTATCTTTTGCTTTCATGTTTGGCTCTTGCATGACTTTTTCTGTCCCCAAAGTGGGCTAGAACTTAAAGCGTAAGAGATGAAGTTGGTGGGTTTCATCCACGATTCTGTCTGCTGATGGCTGAGTTGGGCGTCAAGCAAAACTGCGAATACGACAACCTCCGCTCCGTTTGGAACCGTGCTATATGGTAAACTGGCTTATTTGGTTACTGCCTACTTCAAACACACATTCGCCTGCTGCTTCTGGTTCTCTTTCTGGCAATAGCGATATCGAAACTTTGATCGTCACTTGTAATATTAATTTATTTTCTGAATAGCAAGAGACACAATTTATGCATGTGATAAGCATAGACGACTAAGAAATGAAAGGTCTGGCCGGCAGCTGTTTTACTTATCTACTTCTTTACCTAGTATGAAACCCTCGGGAATTCCGCCCTTCATGAGATCTTGAGGGCTAGTGAGTATGCGTGAAAAGGGCGCGAGGAGACAAGTCGTTCTATGATTCATTGCGACAAGAATGTCGGCGAACAAATAACTCATTAGAAGAACAGCTTCATTCAAGGTAGGAGCCGTTTTTTTTTTGCAGAGTAGCACAAGGGAATGACTATGAGGTAATTCGTCTTTTTTTGGCTTTGACAGTATAGAATTTTAATGAGCGCCTTTTATCGTTTACCGTACACTTCAAACAAGTCCATCGGCGACATTTATAAACGGATAGCTGATGAAGAGGTGTGATAAACGATTGCAGCGCAGTTTTTATGCATCGACAAATAGCGTTATCGCTAGAGCGATGCATGTTCGGCGCAGTAGAGCACGGTCGTACTTAGTGATTTAGCTGTGCAGCGAAATATGTGCAAAAATCAAAGAATCACACGCACCGACTGTACCACTTGCTTAGTTGTGCTTTAAAGCGCTACAGCAACGTTGCTTGGCGTACTCGGCACTAACGCCGTCCCCCTCCCCCCTTGTTTCGTTCTCTTCCACTCCCCACATCCTGCTGCTTCCATTACTCTCCCGTGAGTAAATATTTGATTGCACTTGAGCGCACTTTTACTTTTTATAGTTTGTTCTGATTTTGAACTGATTCCTTACGATTTGTGTTTGGAGTTCTGTTGCTGTATTTTGATGCAGCCCGTATAAAAAGGCAGCGTTCAATATTTGTTGAAAGGATTGGTTAAGTGGCCGAATAGTTGGGCTAGTGAAAAGAGTTCCCACTTGCGAGCTTTGGCATTACTTCCTCATTGGCCATCATTTTATGATGGAAAGAAGATCGGCTTGTTGTGTCGATCCTTTGCTATATTGCAATTACTAATGAATGTATTTTTTCATTATAGGTTATTGTGATATCTAATTGCGCTTTAATCTTTTCTTTATGTAAGCATAGCTATCTTTCTTTTCTTTGCAGTCGAAAAAACGAGTTAGTGGAGGCACGCTGAAATGCTTGTGTATATGACCGCAGCGCTAATACTCTTCATAGATTTCCCTTCGTTTTGAGATACACATTGCTCAGTTTGCGGTTTCGATGGTGAAAGCCTTTTCATATGTCGTATAATTCTGAGTTGCACCTAATAAATGATATATTAAAACAATAAATAATTAAGAAATAAACGCATAAGACGCATTTGAACTCGACAGATGGAGGCGATTAAATCTGAGAGGGGCGGATTATATGAAGTGACTTCTGTAAGGAATGTGACACTAAATTCAGTGGGGAGCAGAATTTAATGTGGGTTTGCATGAAGTAGCGTACCCAATGAGGAGATTGAATTTGAACAGAGACAACTCGAGTAGATTTTATGCAAGTTGGCCCTCCTGCCGAGGAATGAGAGATTGAATCTGGATTATTTAGAAATACGTATCGAATTGTGTTAGTGCATACCCTCGACGTATACATACTGGTATTGCCATATGGTATTTCGAAGCTATAGTCTGGTGCAGATTTTGAGGAGCATAGTCTTTTTTTTTTTTTTTTTTTTGAGAAAATCGGATTGGAAAGTTGGTTGGCGTTCGTGCAGCTGCATCTCATTGCTTCTCATTGGCTAATGGGCATGAAGCCGCCACGCCGTCGAGTCTTGCTGCTGGGTGTATCACTCTCTTAGTGACTGTAATTGCTGCTAATCGCATTTCTGGAATAAGCTAACCTTTTTTTCCTCTGTTGTGAATGTCGATATGAATTGCTTCTGTTTTTTTGCATATTTTTTCGGCATTAAAAATGAGAGAAGGATATCGCTGCCTGGTCGTGTGCTTATCCGGAGTGAAGCGAGATTGAAGGCTTATGAATAAGTCTTTGTAATTTTTGACGCGCACGCGCCCAGCAAAAAGGTCGGCGTAAAATTGATTTTGCGAACGATTTGGATCAAAGCATGGTATAAATTTCACGAAGCAGTTTCTTCTTCTTCGTTTAATGAGGGACACCCGAATTCTGTCACATCTAATTTTATTACCACTCTTTCAATAGTAGCACAAGGAATCTCATTCGTTGTAGGTAATCTCATTTGTAATGCGAACAAAATTGCTAATAAATTTGTCAGCACGATTACTGCTGTACCCTGGAAACATTTTGATCTCTTGATAAAATTTTTGCTTGCATTTGAAAAGTTTTAAGTTGTCTTATTGTTTTTTTTTCGTCCTATGCTGTTAGGGGAAGGATGTAAGTTGGAGGATTGTAAATTTTATAGATACAGATGACGGAAGTGAACGACTTTATCATCTCATAAATAATGCGGTGAAGAGTTGGTGGCGGTAATGCCAAATATAGAACTTGTGGAATTACCGACAACAGTAATCGCTGACAAGCTTAATACTGGTATCGACACATTTTCTTAAAATGAGCAAGTGATATGTGTTGAGGGTGAAAACGAATAAGTCAGTGGTTTGTTTAATTGGTATAAGTTTTTCATTTCAACAAGTGTTAGAGCCATATGTACTGTACAGGTGAGTTTTTATAAAATCAGTTAAAAAGATTATGGGGTCATTCGAGTTTGAAAAAAAATTCAGCATTGTATGGCAGTGTGAACAGAAAAAACCTACAGAGTATTAAGGAGTGTAGCAAACGTGCTGTCCACAAGGTTGGCGTGCAAGTGATTGTACTTTTTGAACTAAGCATTGTCTGTGCTTTTTTTTCGCAAACGTGATTACGCTTATCTGATTGTTGTTAGTTAAAGAAGCTGATATTGCGTCCGTATATCGATGCTGAAAAACACTTTTGAACTGTATTATGAGGAACGTTAATCGCCGTCTCAATCACGAATTATCAATCCTTGGTGGCCACTTATTTAGGAAATGCTGTTCATTATGAGAAGTAAGAATTGTCATTATATGTATATAAACGTATATATATATATATATATATATATATATATATATATCATTATATATATATAAATATATATATATATATATATATATATATATATATATATATATATATGTAATGTACATATATATACATGTACATATAAACTATAAATGCATATATTCCCATGTATATATATACGTATGTGTATACTTAAATACACGCATATATATACATATATACATTTTGATTACCCATTTAATTTATGCAACTGTGTGATGGAATCGAAACCAGTGTTTGGGCGAGGTTGCTGATGATTATGTTCTGTAATATTTGCCACTATTCTAGGACGCTAATTCGCGTTGTTCAATCACGGAATTCAAGTTGAGAAGCAAATCGTATGATAAAATTGCAGCTTTTTATCATTGTATTGGTTTGTAATCTTTTTGCACGGCAATAAGAGAATGGCAAATGGAATGAGTGGGTTCGGTGGTGCACTTTTGCAGTTATTACAGAGGTAACAATTTTTTCTTTTTGGAATATTCTTTCATTGTTGACGACTGCTTCCTCTTGCACAGCACCTCATTGTTAGTTGAAATATGCCTTGTCTGTAGCTGCGCCGATTTCGACTTATGGAGATTTTGGCATATTGTGCTGACTGTAACTAGGTGGCATACTATGCTGACTGTAACTAGGCAAGTAACTGCTACTGAATGATTAGGAGTGTTGAAATTCTGTGAGAACAGTTCGCATGAACCAGCTGGAGCATGAGCCGACCTTCGTTCTGTTTACGGGTTTCTGATGGAATGCGTAAAATTTACGAACGCGGATGGGGTAGGGGGGAGGTTATATACTCATTTGTAAAGAGGGTTTAATTTAGAAAGAAAAGGGATGGAGAGCTGGAGTTGAAAATTTTTATAAACCATTTTTCTCATCCTTGACTGTTATTGTCAGCCTGAATAAATAACAAGGTAAACCTTTTTAATAAAAGTTGAGACGGAAATGGTGCAGTAACCAAAATCGTATTAACGAGAGTGCTATAAAATGTGATAATTCTGTGCATTTTCGGTTGAAAGCGATTATTGTTGCAAGACGTGCCTGATTTTGAAAAAGATTTTCCTGCTCACGCTGAAAGAGGGTGTTCAAAAGAGACTGCTCAGTCCTCCTCCCTCCTTCCCCCTCCTCCCTCCTCCCTTCCCCCTTCCCCCTTCCCC
>JPKZ01003286.1:43360-73161 GCA_000803305.1 Toxocara canis | reverse complement strand
CCTCCCCCCTTCCCCCTTCCTTCTTTCGCGTCGTCTTTCTTCTCCCCTGTTCTGCTTGGTTCGCATCGAAATCACTGTGATGTATGAAAAATTTAAGCGTTCAACTCTTGGATTCGAGAATGTGGAGTCGTGCTATTATTTATGGTTTTGTATCGTAACGTAATTTGTATGGTTCACCGCTGCGCCGGTCTGGGCGCAGCGTTCAATGCTGGAATCTATTTTGAGAATGGTTTTTTGAATGCCTTTGTCCACCATAGGTTCTTCTTTGTGACAGTTTGTCTTAAATGATTGACTTCTAACACCAAAGTTCTATTATCTTTCGCATGTTATAACACGGTTTTACGGTATTATATAGATCTACTTTTCTGACCGGTCACCATTTATACGTTCAGTTGTGAAGAGTGGTGATCTGACTGATAATTGTTGTCTCGCATAGTCGACGCATAGCGACGTGTACAGCAGAAGAAATCTTTGGTTGCGATTAGCTTATTTGCTGGTGTATGCGTCAGTATCGTGGATCTTTTGTTTCATTCGCGTTGACCAACCCAGTTAGTGGTCTCTTACTTTTTACCTTTTGTCGCAGTTGATTTAGCTTTAATAAAGGGGCTATGTATCCAAACTTAATTAGGGCTAATTAAGGTTTTTTTTTGGAACATGAGTGTTTTGTCGGTGGCGCAGTAAACTTGTCGAAGACAAAAATATCTTCTCCGCATAATGGAAAGTGGATTGAATATTTTATGTGGAATATGGAAAATGTTTTGAATTTGTTGTTTCAAGCGCGCAAACAGTTCAAGTGTATTGTAGCAGTTTTATGGTTTTCAAATTATCTGTTTCATTAGAAATTAGAAGGGGGTGAATTCTACATGGTTTCCAATAGAGTCGGGTCCGATGAGTTTCGAAATATTGATAGGGCGCCTTTTTTTGGCAGTCCCGGTAAGTTTTAAGGTAATCAGGCATGTAGTCCGTTGGGCTTGTTGCTATTGGAAATTTGAGCATCTTTAGAGCTAGTGCGCAACACGGTAATTTGTTGTGAAAGTTGTGACCTAGTGTCTAACCAGTTGATCTCTTTTCGTTAAAAGAATTTTGACCGCTTTTCGTTTAAAAAATTATGTCTTGATCGTTTTTAGGAGCAGCGAATAGTCGCTTTGTGCTTTTGGGACTTCAGAAGGCGATAGAGTGGTTTTTATTCGGTTCAAGCATTTTCCGCGACATTAGCTTGGCTTAGGTGTTACCGTAACTGGAAAATTTTTCTGGAAGGTGGTGATTTAAGTACGAATGAAATCTGCTCTGTTGCCTGGCGATAAATGAGATGAGAAAAGCAATTTGGAGACTCCCTCCCTATTTGCGCTGCCTTCCTGCACATATAAACCGCCATTTTGCATCGAAAATAACTATTTGATTCCATTCGAATGTTCCACATTTTTTTTGCTCCAGACGATTTCTTTTTTCATTCGGCCTTAACTTTTCCGCTTTTCTTTCTTTTCTTTTTTTGTTCATATTGCTACATTTAATTTTTAAAGTCATCTTGTTTAAAAAAACGGTAAAATTTCGAGTTACAGGATGACGTTACCGACGCATATGTAATTGAGGGACTACACCATTGCAGTGGGTTTGAAAGCTAAACTAGCTTCGCAAAAGCAGTTTTCAGTTCTTCGTGCTGGGAGGTTGAAAAGAAAACAGTATAGGTTTGCATTGTTGGTTAGACGTTGCGAAGGGAGCAATACGCGTAACGAAGTTTGCTGCGGGAGTAATCTGCATTTGCATGCTCATATGAATGCTGAATTTCCAATCCGTTTTGAAGTGATTACTTATTTTCAAATGACGTTAAAGTTGCAAATCTATTTTTTAAGGGGCAAATCCTTATCTTTAATATAGAGAAGCAAATGAAGAAAGAAATGAGAAATATTTATTAAATATTTAAGTAAGAGGACATGGGCGCTGTTTTTTATGGGATGAGGCAGTTATGTTTTTTTCGATTGTTTTCTTGGAGCTGATATATGAAGGGGTTTTTTTCTGATCTTCATATGTAATTTCGCCACCTTAATATTTTTCCGTCCGTTTTTCGTTTGCTTTGACCATGCTGCTATTTAGCCCATCTTTTTCCGATTTCATCCCGTACGCTTTCGGTGGTGGCACCCATATAGCATCATAATTTGTCACGGTCATCAACGGTAGCTGAATGATGTTTTTTATCTAAGTTTTTGAGCTGATCTTCAATATCAGAAATGATTTATTATTTAATGGTTTTCTAACGTTTGCTTGTTTGATGGTGCAAATTGTTGTATTTTGCTTTGTGCACTGTTCATTTGAGTTGCAAAATTGGAGTTATTGGAGTTAGCTAGGAACAATTCTTTGGTGGTTATATCGTTTGATGAGAATCATTTGAGACCAGAAGAGAGGTAAATGGATGTAACGTTATTGACAATCTTTTGCGATATTGTCTGTTCGAGCGAGCTTTTTTTCACTGGCTCAGCTTAATAACTCTAACAATGGTTATTTCTGGGTTTATCAGATTCTTCCCGCTTTTAGTGAACATATGACTTATAAATATTGAATGGAATTTTAATTCGGGTGCTCGTTCCGGATATGTCAACGCTTTTATTAGTGTTCGATGATGCATGAATGAAAGGACTGTCTCATGAAAGGGATGGACTGTTTGCACGCAAATAAATTTGATTATTTTTGTGCATTATTTGCTCATCTGGTCTCATTGGGTGCAACCTGGAAAAAGAAAACGAAAACAACGAGAAGATAAGTGAATGTGAGAAAGTGAGGGAATGAATATAAAATGGGGAATAAAACGACATCGAAACAGATGTGATGTGCGTGCTTGAATGCTAGTAATGTGCTTGCCAGCTTAGCGCTATAATAACGGAGTGTACGAGAACCGTTATTGGATGGCTAGAGCTTTGTATGTGAAGGAGATTATTCCACTGAAGCGGATATTCTCCTGCTCGCATGAAAAAGCGATCTTGATAGAAAGCAACTGGTTGTTTAATGGTGGCAAACAATTATCTTTGTTTTTTAATGTTTTAATAACTTTACACTTTGCAAAGTGCACTGTTGTAATGCTGCATCCGTGCATATGCACACGCATGTGCCTATCCATTCTTAGTTTCAGTTTTGTCGTGAAATTTGCTAGATTTGCTCTAAACATCAAGATCCCCTGATCCCCCCGTGCACCCAGTTTCAGACTAGTTCGTCGATCCCGGGCAAAGTTATGCTCTCTTAAGGCGAGATAAGATAACATGCATTTTCATCTGGTCGGATCACAGAGGAACGATACATTAGTAGCAAATGTTTTGCGTGAACAGTTGGATCGGATTAAACTTTAAATTTTGCCATTTGTGAGTGTTTCATAAAACGAGCAGATTTTATGGGTGAGGTGGTAAGGCCTATATTCCCCCTATCCCCCTACTCCCCGCATACTTCCCCTCCTATCCGACTTCCCCTCGCCTTTCCCGGCTGTGATTGTGACTTCAAATATCATTGCATTGGCTGGCGACCGTACTTTTTTTTCTTTGTTTTTTTTCATCCATTCGTTCGCTTCCTTCTCGTTATGTTTTTCACGCTTCGTTTTTTTTGCTCCGCTTCTAGCCATTAATTTGGCTTGTTACACTCGCTGTTTTCGCGCTTATTTATTACTTCATTTGCTCATTATTTGTTTGTTGGTTTGCTGCATTTTTCACTATAATCCTCCTTGAGAAGTCTTAAATTTTATGCTTGAGGTACTTTTTCTAATTCAAAACGCCTCTAACGTGCGCCTTCTACATTTTTTGCCGTTGTCTCAACGTAAGCCTATACTTTTCGTTGGTTTCTTAATGGTTCGGAGCGATTTTCTTTGAGTCTGGTACCATGTTGGCGGAAGGGAAAGGGGGTAAGGAGAGTGCACGGGGTCTCTTTTACAGCCTCTGTTTAGTGTTGCTTCAATAAGGGGCAAGACGATAAATAAGTATGGTTGAGTTTGGATATGCGGGTATCTTTCCTCAAGAGCAGGATTTTTAATGTCTCATTGCTTGACTATAGTTTTACAGCGTTAATCGTTGATGGATGCTAGCTTGTCTATAGGTGAAGTTTGTGGATGCGATTGGCTTTACATTACGCATGCAATCGCCCAGAGAGGAACGACAAATGACAGGCTTGTGCAGTCACTTTTGCCATTTCACATTTTGAGTCGTCTATCAAAAATCGCTCTCCGTTGATCGAATTCGTTGTTCGCGCAGTGTAAAGCGTGCAGCAGTATTGCTTCGGGAGTCCTCGCGTTTGTGCGATTTTTTCATTGCGTTATCTCGTGAAGAAACAGAATTTCGAGGCTATATGTGACAAGTGGACGTCTGAAAAAAACAACAGTGCAGCAGATTGGATTTGAAATATCAGAAGGAAGTAGAAAAACGTGAAGGAAATTTGGAGCAAATGTGCGATTGTGCGGATGCATCTATGCATCATCACTAATCCGCTTCGCTCGAGGTTTTTATGCTCCTCGCATACGGCTATATGCGATTTGAGCTTAATTCTGCATGTTTATTTTGTTGAATCGTTGAAGAGGCGGTCTTTCCCCCAATAGGTTATTTGCTTTTTCGCAACATTTTCTTTTTATTCTTTTTAAAAAATAGTTTTTCCTGTTTTATTGTTTACCGTATGTTTTAAAAAGAAACTTTATCAGTACTGTTTTATTTATTTCTCTTTGTTCTTTTATTTTTTCTCGTTCATCGTAACATTTTCTTACTTTCTTTCTTCTCATTCTTGCCTCGCTATGCACGTTTTCCGTAAATTGCATCATCGAACATTGCGTTGACACTTTTCATGTTTCTTCGTCTCTGCTGCTCCATTATACACTCCTTCGTCTCTCTACCACCTGTACTTGTGCATTTTTTATGGCGAATTAAGAGGGAAGAAATGAAAGCGCTTTTATATTTCCGTGTCATTTGATTTTCAGCGTTTTACTGAGACGTAGATTTAGGGCTAGGACATCAGTGAACGCTTATTCGTTGCGTTGAAAGAAGGAATATTTATTTATTAGCAGGTGTAATAAATTAAATGGAACAAACGTGTGCAGCTGTAATCAAAAGTGCAAAAGTGTGCTGAATGATTAATGTGAGGCAATAAGTGCGGTCTACAGGTAGGGGAAATCACCCGTTGTTACAGCGTTGATGATGCACAATTCAAGCATTCGTGTGCATATGCTATACACATTCGAAGAGTACTGCATTTAATTTGATTATAAGTGATGTTCATTTCAGTAATTGGCATAACGGTGGTGAGCAGTTTACTGGAATGTCGTAGTGGGCATTGTTACGTAAGATTTTCACGACTCTTAATCGACCCTTTCCGAAATGTTTGCGTTTTTTTTAACAGATAAAAATAGGAATTTATTTTTAGTAAGACTTTGACACTTTTTACAGAAGGTTCTTTGTTTCCTGTTCAGTTACCCATTTATCACAGCATTCCTGTTTTGAGCCATAGGAGCCAATAATCCTCCTCCAGTTTGGTTATTTCGGGCGTAGCGATGATTTCTGAAATATTGTCGCTTTTTAGGGTCCGGTTCTGTTGCGTAGTGAAAGCACGAAGCTTATTGCTTATCGTCGGTGCACAAGAGAGTCGACATGCGAGCTGATGTGTTTTGTTGTGATGTCTAGATGCCAGCCATGTTTTCAAATGATTGCTTAGTGCAGTCAGCTGCAAATCAAGCAAGATGATATGCGTGGTTGCTGATGTATCGTTTTTCTAAACGAAACTTTACCAGCGGTTCTTCAGTGGTTTTATCATTCCTGAAAGAAAAAAACCGCGACCTTTCACTTCCGCTGTGTTTAATGACTCTGCAGTTGTTGTTGTTCTCGTTCCATGCGTATATTGCAGCCAATGGGCTAAAGAGATTCGCGATGGATTGATATATCCACTTAAATAAATGTCGCAGCTAACGTCCTCATCACTAAAAATACTTAAATGTAGCCATGAAGCGTATCTGATAAGTTGAAATTTATTGCTTTAAAATTTTCATTACCACAATACATTGATAACTAATGCATCCGAGTGGGAAAGCTTCGGCTTTTCTCATTTTCCCGATAAAACCGCAACCGGAACGGCATAGCAACACTGACCGACCTATCGGTTGTTGTAATCCGCTATCATTTATACCTTTTCTTTGTGATCTCCCTCTCGGTCTCTCCTTCGCTTTCCTTTCACCTCGCCAGCTAATCAGTTTTTTTCCTCGTCTTTGATGAAATGTTATTTTCATAAGTTTGAGTTTGTAGGTGTGCAGAAAAAGGATGCACATCAAAAGCACGTTTGACGCATGTGCTAACAACAGCATGTGTAGTATTGCAACATATATTGAGTGAGTTGCGATCCGGCCGTTATTTACTTCCTTTCATTTTAGGTTGATGTTATCATTGATTTCGTAAGGTACAACTAAAATATATGTTTGGGATCACACTGTATAGTGAATTGCGCGATAAGAGATGAAAAGATGGAGAAAAGAATGGGGGGTGAAATGGGATATATAAGTAACGTTGGCCTAGAACTCCAGCTGCTCGTTATTAAGAAATGTAAAGGGCAACATGTGACGCGCGCACGAGCGGATTAACATATATGGAATGTGTATGGAAAGTATGGATGAGTATGAAAAGACGGCAACGAAATAAATTGGATGCGGTTTTTACGCGTAACGTGCGAACTAAGAATGCTGCTTTCAGGGTTTAGGTAAATGAATCTTGTGAACTAAAAATGAATAATTAGTGTGTTTACGTGGATAGGTTAAAACAACCGAAATCGGCTTGTATTCTAAACTCTCTGCGAACTTATTACTTGCTTTTTATTTCTTTAACATTTGCTTAGTTGTAATCTACGACGGCCTCTATAATGTTCTTTTACAGTAATTCACCTTAATTATAACAGTTGAAGCGTATTGGAATAGACTGAAGAGAAGTTGTAACATTCTTACGAACAGGAGTGTTTTTTTTTTCTGTTTTGAATATTTGCGCACCACGAATATGTTGCTACCATGTCATATCATTTCCACAACTAAATTGATGAAATGAGATTTCAATCCTAACGTCGTTTTCGGCTCATCCCAGTAAACATGCGTGCATCGTTCGAATTATTGAACGTAGTGAGAGTACTGCGTCGGAGCGATGACAAACGAACTCTCTGTGTTGTGGTTCAAAAACATCCGTCATTTCAACATGCTTTGAATTAATCTGTGGCGTTTTGGTCGCAGGGTTCTGTGCAACCATTTAGGGGCCTAAGATCTGCGATAACAACCTTAAGACGTCAGAAGCAATTTTAAACAAAAAAAGAAAACGTATCGAGCATCGCTCGCATTGCTTAAGCGACACCTGCGCGCATCATCTTTTAAACATGCTCGGTCAGATTGTTGTCGTTTTTTTTTGGAGGAATTATGCGTTTAAATATTAAAATATTCCATAATCATTCACCACTTCACAGCAAGCGCGAAAAAATATGTAATAGGCGGTGGGCAATTGATAAAGCGCATACGCCACATATGTGCTGTCGCAAAATGAGCGATACTTTCGTTCTTTTAGTGAAAACAGAGTTTTTTCCTGTTTTGCGCAATTGAAATTGCATGTATGCAGTACAGAAGTGAACGGAATCATCAAATGTGTACAACACGACCATTGCATCGCTTTTGAGCACTCTAAAACCCCTCATGCAGAGCGGGAAGTGCGACGAAGAGTGTGCGCGTCGCGTGTCGCGTGTCATATGATTTGCGTTTGGTATTTTTTCCTTATCTTAAGCGCTGCATAGAACATTTCATATCGCATGCGATGAAGAAACGTTCACATTTGTCAAGGAAAGTAAAGAAGAAGGGCAGGAAGGATTAAAAGACCGGAAACGAAAATGAGAACCCTTTAGACGAAATATCGTTTAGAAGATATGAGACTAGCAGTCATCTGTACGCAGTGTGCTTTCCTCTATCTTTGTATGCTGTTTGCATCTTTCTTTTCTGCGTTATCGCTAGCAAATGGTGATATTCATTCCGGATGGCTTTTTCCCTCATTTAACTTCAGTTTAATATGGAAAACGTTGATGTTTTTGAAATGAGTTATCCTCTTCAGTCTCATAAAAAATATTAAACGGTGATTCATCGTAGGGAGTTCACATCATTTTATCGACTTTTTCTCAAATGTTCTTCATTTTTCTTTGCTTTTGTTTACTTTTCCCAAAGTCGATAGCGGCTTTCTTCATGAAAACTGCTAGTGACATAAGTGGGGCTCTTTTTTGTGTGTTCATATCGGTTTTATTTGCCCCCACTCATTCTTTCATGACGCGCATTTTCAGCAGCGTTTTTATATACGATAAACGTGATTCCATTGAATAATTGCCAGTGTTAATTAATGGGAGCGGAACGCGGATAACGTTGGAATGTTATAATTGAATAGAATGAGTCACAGCAGATTAGAATGCTTTAGCTGGTAGACTGCGAATATTGTTGACACTTATATCTACACATCTCTCTATCTACATATCTTTATCGTAACATGGAATTAATGCGTTCACCATTTGAATTCCTTGATGGAATATATATGTATATGTTAGCATCTTTAGTGCGACCACATTCAGAATAGAATTTTTTTTGCTTCTACAGAAGCAAGTTGTTTTCCAAATGGATTCACCGTTGAAGCGTCTTCAAGATATTGGTGGGATAAAGCAGATCGGAAGAAAACTGCACAGTGATTTGGTAATGGAAGTTTTGGTGCATAAATTAGTCATCTTTGCGTAAAATTGCTTTATGAGCAAAGTCATGCTTTGACTTTGGCTACTGGCACACTGTTTATGCCAAAAGAGGTGAATTACATCACGAGTGGAGATCGCTTCCGGTTTATTTTTAAGAACCGGAAGCGGGATGTATAGGTTTGGTGCCTTTTATTCTTTTTTTGTTCTTTTTTTGCAGTGATTGTCGCTTTTGTTTTTGAGAAGTGAGGGAGGTAGATGGCGCTACATTTTCTTCCAGAGAAGTTGACGTTTTTCATCGTTCAGTGGTAAAATTTCAGTTTTAGTGATTTGGTTTTTATTCGTGTGAGTGTGGGAAAATTTTTGTTTATTTATAAAAAATGTTTTTCGTATTATTATTTCATTTCAACAGAGACCCTTAGTTCAGAGCATTTCAAAAAATTCTTATCCCATAGAGAGCTTATTTCGAGGGAGTTTGATGTTTTGTTTATTTTCAGCCTCTACCAGGTAGCATGTTACTGTTTTTCTCGCTGTGTTCAGGAGAAAGGGGGGGGGAGGATGCGAAGAGGGATGCTCGGAGGTAATGCGTTAGTTCAATATTTGTTCATCGATGTGATTTATATTTATATTTGCGTAGTTTAGTTACTTGTTATTAGGATAAACCGTAGTTTGTTTTTGCTTGCTACTGACAACATTGTGGATGTGATATCGAGAAAGTGATCGTGACTGTGAGACGTTCTATATCAATCCGAATATATGGGTAGTTGGTGTTGGTTTAGTGCTAACTGCTACCATTCGGCGTATTGCAGTAAGCAATAAGACGCTTTGTTGTTTGATTGTTTGTCGCAATTTTATCCATTATATTCCCAGTACACGCTCTTTTTTTTGAAGTTCTTTTTAAGGCAAATATCCGAGATAGAATTACATAGAATTACATACAAATAATTGTATCGTGCCAATCAGCAGAGGTCTTGCCTGTTGTGCTCAGAAAGCAATGTTGCTTATTGCGCATAAATGTTCGCAGCGTTATATTGTGTAGGGGCGCACGAAATCTAGTTACAATAGGCAGTGTTTAATATTTGGCGTGACATTTTCCTTTATAGTCGAATAGAATGCTGTCAAATGAAGATAGCCGTTTTTTTATTGGTGAAGTAAAACTATAGGGTTAAACTTAAGATTTCATGGAAGGGAGGGGAAGAGGGAGAAGAGAGAGAAAGTGAGGCGAAGAGGGAGCTTCATAAGCGTCATGTATTTAGAAGGTCGGCTATTGGAAATTTAATTAGCTTGCTAAAAAAGAACATTTGAAGAAAAGCGCTACTTTGCGCCTGTATATGCGGAGGGACTCGGATTTGTTTTGAATGGGTTGCTGGGTTCATTTTATGGCACTGACGCAATTGCACTGGCTGGTATTTTCAAGAATGGGAACTCATTTGAACTAATAGCAGTTATTATGCACTCACATTTTCGCATTGAATGCGAGTATAGGGCAAGTGTATTACTTCTAGTGGGATACAATGCGTCATTGTTATACGTCATCCCATGGTCTTTTATGCAGTGAAACGTGAAACACATATTGCAGTGATGGTGGACCAAGTTACTCAGTGATGACGTCATGCCCGATTTTTTAAATTACGGAATGCTATGAGGCTTCTTTGATGTTTAACAAGAGAGTGACGTGAAATGTGTGGCTATTTGAGGTGGAATGGGTTGCTGGGTTCATTTTATGGCACTGACGCAATTGCACTGGCTGGTATTTTCAAGAATGGGAACTCATTTGAACTAATAGCAGTTATTATGCACTCACATTTTCGCATTGAATGCGAGTATAGGGCAAGTGTATTACTTCTAGTGGGATACAATGCGTCATTGTTATACGTCATCCCATGGTCTTTTATGCAGTGAAACGTGAAACACATATTGCAGTGATGGTGGACCAAGTTACTCAGTGATGACGTCATGCCCGATTTTTTAAATTACGGAATGCTATGAGGCTTCTTTGATGTTTAACAAGAGAGTGACGTGAAATGTGTGGCTATTTGAGGTGACGATTTTTGAATAAACACAAACGTTTTGCCACTTCTCTGTGGGCGATTGTTGCATATCGCCTCTTATTCATCATGCGTTTTATTTTATTTTATTTTTGGAATTGTTAATTTCGACGTCTCCGATGGAAAGCTTATACAAAAATTTGTGAACAAAGAAAGGAAAGGAAATATTTTAACGAAACACCAGCATAGCAGTACCAGTGTAACGAAGCAACGGTACAATGACAACGGGTAACAGTAAGAGCAGAATATTGCTCGCAAATTGGCGTCGAAGTGATCGTTTGCAAGGATTGCAAATTTCCGTACATATCGCGTACGGTGGAGGTGAAAATGATTCAGCCGGCGCGATCAGGCAAGTGATCGGGTGAAAATCAAAAAATTTATGGCGTCAACGACATTATCAGCAAACACATTCCACATATGCGAAACGCGGAACTGAAAATTTTAGAACACATTGTAAGTGGTGCGACATTTTCGAATTAGCAGCTGTTTATGTCGACAACAAAGAAGGGAGTTCACTCGTCTATAATAAATAATGTGGATCGTCAAATTTGGTTGTTATTGATCGCGGAATACTTCTGTGAAAAAAAAGGCGAGTGAGACGTTTTCGGAAATTTTTAATTAAGCTAATATCGGAGGCTAGGTAAGGCGATTCTGGAACACAACGTTTCCAAAACAGAGCTGTAGCATGTAACGAAGGCTTATCAGTAATATTCAGCACATGTTTTGCCAGCGTAGAGAAAATATTTTGCAATTTTCAAAGCCTCAGTGGCAACACACTGTGACAGTGCAGACTCTGATGAGAATCAGAATCAGTCACAATTCCGAGATCACGATCTTCATCGTTCACAGAGGAAGGAAAGCAACTCACCATTGAGACTGAGAAAACATTGGTGCACAAAGTTTGGTTTGTATAGACGGAAAACAACTGCCACAACTTTGACAGTTAGGGAATACATCAGTACTGTTGTGCAGAACGTGAAAGTCATAGACGGTGTGATGCGATCAATCTGTCGACCTTCAGCAAAGAGATTAATACTGCTTTTTGTATTGTCAGAGAAGTCGTTTACTTACGTCAGCAAAAAAAAAAAACGCTTAAAGTATTCATTAACAGACGCCATCAAAAACTGAGTGCGTGGTTGCGTAGTGATCGTTAATTTTCATCCGAAAGATAAGCTAACGGGAAAATGCTGTAATCTATTGAAGTAAGAAGCGGTATTTGAAAAAAAAATCATATTTTGAAAAGCCTTGCGGCTAGAGGATATCAAACTGATAGAACGGAGTATTTCCTGCCGTCTTAGGGGGCTTATTAAGCAGCGATGAAGCGAATGCTTCCAAAATGAAAGAAAAGCTGGAAAAGGACATCGCCACATCATTATTATAAGCTGCAAGAAAGATTTTTAGTGATTTCATTGAGAAACGGCGACGATTACTATCTGATATGGGTGAAAAGTTGTTACGAAGTTTTTTTTAAAAAAAACCTTGTAAACGCAGGTATTGTTAACGTGTCTGATGCCTAAATGTTTGTTAGTTCGTCCAGGGAGTTGGGCAATAGGTCGTTGTCTTAAGTGAGCGTGAAACTGTTTTTTCAGTGCAGTCGATGTACATTTACGCAAACAGATATAAATGTTGGCCACACATGTAGCCTAAAAATTGCCAATTCCATAATGAGTTAGCGGTTGATATGCATTGCTGTTCTATATTTAGGTGCTTACGTGTCATTTCTGTTTGGCTTTTTTGTAAGTATAGTAAATACGCCATCGAATTCGATGATAGTCTGCGAGGATTAATGTTATAGGTTGCTGAAGTAAGCGTCAGTCAAACCATTAAACGCCTCATGCATATGGGAACTTGAGAAATAATCTGCAAATGGGATGATGCATTTTTGCTGACAGTTCGTAATCGTATTAGGATCTCGCCAACATCATTGTTTAGAGCATGTGTTGCTTTATATTGAGTTCTTAGTTCGCCGTTGATGTTTTCCTGTGATGCTTTCATATTTCTACCGCAAACAGCACGTCTTTATTTTTATATCAGAAATTTTAGCGCATTAATCATGAGCGCATTGACTAAAGGTCTGCAGTCCACTGGTTTTATGTTTTCTCGCATCGAAACGCTGAATTGGCAGCGGCCTAGCCTGAGGGGCATTTTCGTTTAACGTTGAAACCAAGAACCCTACCCAGATTTCGCGAGTCGTTTACTTACGTCAGCAAAAAAAAAAAACGCTTAAAGTATTCATTAACAGACGCCATCAAAAACTGAGTGCGTGGTTGCGTAGTGATCGTTAATTTTCATCCGAAAGATAAGCTAACGGGAAAATGCTGTAATCTATTGAAGTAAGAAGCGGTATTTGAAAAAAAAATCATATTTTGAAAAGCCTTGCGGCTAGAGGATATCAAACTGATAGAACGGAGTATTTCCTGCCGTCTTAGGGGGCTTATTAAGCAGCGATGAAGCGAATGCTTCCAAAATGAAAGAAAAGCTGGAAAAGGACATCGCCACATCATTATTATAAGCTGCAAGAAAGATTTTTAGTGATTTCATTGAGAAACGGCGACGATTACTATCTGATATGGGTGAAAAGTTGTTACGAAGTTTTTTTTAAAAAAAACCTTGTAAACGCAGGTATTGTTAACGTGTCTGATGCCTAAATGTTTGTTAGTTCGTCCAGGGAGTTGGGCAATAGGTCGTTGTCTTAAGTGAGCGTGAAACTGTTTTTTCAGTGCAGTCGATGTA
This sequence comes from Toxocara canis, assembly GCA_000803305.1. NCBI lineage: Eukaryota > Metazoa > Nematoda > Chromadorea > Rhabditida > Toxocaridae > Toxocara > Toxocara canis. Next base: position 59,689 of record JPKZ01003286.1, on the reverse strand, counting down.
CATTTACGCAAACAGATATAAATGTTGGCCACACATGTAGCCTAAAAATTGCCAATTCCATAATGAGTTAGCGGTTGATATGCATTGCTGTTCTATATTTAGGTGCTTACGTGTCATTTCTGTTTGGCTTTTTTGTAAGTATAGTAAATACGCCATCGAATTCGATGATAGTCTGCGAGGATTAATGTTATAGGTTGCTGAAGTAAGCGTCAGTCAAACCATTAAACGCCTCATGCATATGGGAACTTGAGAAATAATCTGCAAATGGGATGATGCATTTTTGCTGACAGTTCGTAATCGTATTAGGATCTCGCCAACATCATTGTTTAGAGCATGTGTTGCTTTATATTGAGTTCTTAGTTCGCCGTTGATGTTTTCCTGTGATGCTTTCATATTTCTACCGCAAACAGCACGTCTTTATTTTTATATCAGAAATTTTAGCGCATTAATCATGAGCGCATTGACTAAAGGTCTGCAGTCCACTGGTTTTATGTTTTCTCGCATCGAAACGCTGAATTGGCAGCGGCCTAGCCTGAGGGGCATTTTCGTTTAACGTTGAAACCAAGAACCCTACCCAGATTTCGCGAGCGTAGAACGCATACCACTGACATAATTATGTTTTATGTACCATACCGCAGCCGTGCGCAATGAATCCATCGTGGTGAGAGGCGAGCAAAGACTGCCACGTAATGTCTGATGGCAGCGGGGTATACGTGGGTCAGGTCATGTGCAGTGTGCTTTCAATCAGCTTACTTGGAAGATTTTCGCCACACATTGTGCAATGGTTGTGGTGTTATGTTGTTGTTACGTCTGTCTCCTCTATTTGCACTTCCATTGAATTCGTATACCCATTGGTGACGAATAATTCAAAGAAAGGAAGGGGACGGGAGACGGGAAGGAAGAGAGAAAAGAGAAACTCGAATGACACAGGTATATCCGAATTGTTATTCTAGCGTTGAACTGGAGCGCAATCTGCAGGTGTCTCAAAATGATTTATTAAAGTAAATGCGCTGGTTGACGGATTCAGATATGCCGTGTAGCGTTGAGTGCGTGCAGTAGCAAATCTTTTCCTCTGATCAGTTCGAGAAACTGAGCGTCAGCCGTTCGTACAGAATAACATACTAGGACGTTTCTTAGTTCATGCCAGTTTAAAGTTTTTTTCAAAACGAAAATTGATGCTTTAATGGTTCGTTTTTGGTGATATCTGCTCACTATTTGATATAGACGATTGGTAGTTGTGCCATACTTTTTGCTGACAGTTTTTTTAGCACGTGAATACATTGCCTTTTTTAATGTTCCTCTCAAAACCTGATGTTTCTTTTGTAGTTTAAGGAGGAAAGCGGCATTTGAACGATCGCGATCCGCATCAATGAGGGAGCGAATGTTGATTTGAGAGTGCTTTTAGAAATTGGAAATACCAAAATCATCTACTGAAGTATTTCTTGAATTCCATCATTGTTGGGATTTTTCATAGAATTCTTCAAAGTGCTCAAAAAAATCAGCTGACATGGCCTGATCCCTCTCGTCAGTACAACTCATCTGAAGACACCGTTTTAAAGCATAAGTTCACGTTAGTGGCATAAGTAGTTATTGACAGCAGCAATCGCTTCTCTCCTCTCTTTTGTTATTTCGGCAGTTTGTTACGTCTAAGTGCGTAGCAGTAGAATGAGATTGTGCAATCGGTGGATTCCGTGATGGCTTAATGTATAAGGTGTGGGTGTTGTTGGTTGGCGTTTGTGAGCGAACAGCCGGCCAGTCGTGATGATCTTGTCGCAGATCTCTGCTCACTATTTCATATAGGCGATTGGTTGTTCGTGGCCGTCGCGGGCGGAGATTGAATGTGTTGTGTTTTGCTATACTCGCTGCCGTTGACTGCAAAAGCAAAATCGAGTTGCTGTTGCAACGCAGAAAGATTCGTATCTGAAGGGACATCTGGAAAGCCGGTTTTTTTTGGACGAGAAGCCTAAGTTTTCGACTGTTTTAAAGTTTCGAAAGATTGCAAAGTTTGATCGCACGACATTTGCGCCTCCATACGCCGACATCTGCGCCTCCCAATGCCGCCATTTACGCCTCTCGGTGCTGACCTGCGCGCTTCCCGGTGCTGATATTTGCGCCTCTCGATGTTGGCCATAAGGTGGAAAAACGCCAGGCTGAATAGTTTGCAGCTTCAGCCCCAGGATTGATTATGCGGCGGTTGTGTCTTTATTTGCTACTAATGTGCACCATTACATTGCTTACAATGAATACTGGTACCGAACAGAAAGTAATTCTGCCTTCTTTCGCCGCTCGCTGCGGTCGTCCGTTTAAAGTATCATTCATACCGTATGTGGAAGGTGCACAGGCCTCAGCAATCGCTTGATTCGTGTGTGCGCTTTATTTTGTCAGAAAATGTGGTTAACTTTGTAGAAGATTACATCGAATGTGATTCAAACGTTATCGCGATCCGGTTATTTCGTTATCAGCTTAAAAACAAAAAACGGAAAACGATCTTCATAAAGAAATTTTGAAACTGCTGTTGTAGTGCATCCATTGCTGTCTATGACGACTTCCGCTGTCGTTACTCATCCCTCACAGTCGTTTGCCTCAAATTGCCTCAAAAGGTCATACGCGACAGTATCCTGCCCAGACGAGTTGGAATAAGCGAGTAATTTATAATTATTGGCAGTTACTAGAATTTACTAGTACAACTTCAACCTCTTTTGCGGAAAAGTGACATTATTAAAATGTTATGCCAAGCAAACCAATAAAACTCTGTTCTCTATTGAGCGGTAAGTAGTAAACTCCTGTAGCTCACGGACGTCCTGCATTTTGCTTTTTGTTAGCTTTCACTCTCTGCGTATCGAAATCAGCTTTATCTAGAACCCTCCGCGTTCGCAATACCTTGAAGCCGTTTGTTAACTGGAATATCTTGTGTGAGTGTTGGTTAATAACAAAAACAGCCATGTGAAACTGCAGCGGCAATAGGCGCAAATGTCGGGCCCGAGCCAGGAGCGCAACTGCGGCGGAACCGTAGAGCTCGATGCGCTTGCGTTGCGTCATATCACCGCAGCACGATCACGCCAATCGCTGTACTTGCGTGCGAGCCGGCCGACCAAGCAGGCAGGCACTCGACGTTCGCCTCAGCGCGCTCTTATCGATTTGTTTGGGCGGCACGCACTGTGCGCTGTTTGCCTCTAGTGCTTCTTGAGATGTACGCAGTGGCTTTTGCTTCTTCCTTTAGCATATGTTGACTGCTTTGGATGCTCGCTGGGATTTTTCCGCTCGCATTCTTGAACGGTTTTTTTTTTGAACGTATGTTGGCATGACAGGTGTAATGAATTTGTGGACCGTTTAATTAGCAAGTTTTGGTGAGTTGATATGCTCTTTTCCTGAATGCTGTTATTCATAAAGAACTCGCAAAGCGAATTTTCTTTTCCATTCTGACGTGGTCTAGTACTTTTATTTCAATAGCTAGCTTAAAATTTTGGCTGAATTGAGAAATATGACTTGAAGGGAAAAGTTAAGGAAAAGCAGGCTTGAGTGTTGTTAGAGGGGTCAAATTTCAATTGAAACCGAGTTTGGAACTATTAGCAATTTTTGGCACATCGGTCTACCTGACTGAATTCAAATCGCGCCATAACGCACCAACTTTTCGAAATTATGGCGTGTGCATATGTGTATCTGGTTGGAGATTTGAATTTGAGTTCGTGGAAGTGCTGCTGCTTGCAGTCATTCAAAAATAGTCCAGTTTCATTGCTGTCAAAGTGTCGCGAGTTTAAGTTGTCTGTAAATGAACAAACTCTCTGGTGTTTGCACCCTTGGTGTCCATGTTTCTGATGCTGTTCTTTATCACGTATGTTGTTTGCCTGTTGCCTTCTGTAGTGATCTGTGTACGTACCCAGTTTTTTGCTGTTTTTTTCCTATATCGTCTTTGGTCAGTTGCATATTGCAGAAGTTGGAGTGCGGTGGGGGAGGAATTAACGAGAGCAACTGGAGAGGTCGACGATACAATGAGTAGGTCGGCGAACGACGTACGTTCTATGGGCGGTTCTAGTTGGGCACCCTCTCGCAATGGCCACGCTAGTTGCTCGGCGAGTATCGAGGAGGACACATCGCAGAATGAGGATGAATCTCACCATCATGGTGTCTATTCCTTTTTATTTTGAGTTATAGGCCGTTTAATCTCGTTCGCGGAGTGCCTTAATAGTTATCACATTATGAGACAATCCACCGTTAAAGGGGCGCAATCCTTTTTCATTTGATTCGATCTTCTCTTTAGTGCGCAGTGACCGAATGAGATTTCATTGGTATTTGGCCGCAGTCCTTTTTCGGTTCTCTAATTAGTGCACTCTTGTTTAGGCTGATCATTGTCCCGTTTTTATCTTCGGCTGTTTAAAGAGCTGAAAAAAGGCTTCAGCCTGGTTGCTTCGCGAGATGGAGCGAGGAAACAAGACAAGCGTGAGAAGAGAGACGGTGGCCTGTTTCTGAAAAATTTAGTTGTGACTTACTGACAGATTGCTAAAATATGCGGAAATTATGATACTTATGGAAAGAGAGTCTAGCGGAGCTGAAATCATATGAGAGGCATAATAAGCAGATTAGTATACAGTAGACGGACATTCTTTATTTGAGCTAATCCAAATTCTTTTCAATGTCGAATAGTAGAAAGTAATTGGTGTGGGCTAATGGATGAGAGGGAGTTCTAATTTGAACTCATTAAACTTGGAGTGGCTGGCCACGCGACCAAGAGCTTTTCCAGAAGGGATTGAGCAAGCTGGGGGTAGTTCGCCGGAGGCGTGTCGCCTCAAAAGCTTCGGCAGCCAGAGTCCTCAGTCGAATTCGTCATGGAAAAGGGAACTGGTTTTTGACCCGGATATTGTGCCGTTGCCCGCTCGAACTCATTCGCAGGCATTCTGAATTGTAGAACGGGACTCATGGGAGCGAAGCTCACGCGGTGAATGCGGCTCGGTATCAGAGAACAGTGAGCAACGTGCTTTGGCTTTTGGACAAGCGCCGTCTGAGTCAAGTATTAGCAACCCCCAACAGCCGACAATGCGGCGAATCGCACAATTATGCAGTCAGGCTGGCTCGACCGCTGGTCTTAAGAAGATGCGTGAATGTCCTCTTTGCTTTATACGGCAGCCGGCTGGCAATTTTCCCAAGTTGACCTGTTGCAGTCATCGCTCGTGTAGGTCGTGCCTTGTTCAGGTTTCTTTTTCATTGCTTCTCTTTCTCATTATGTATTTGCTTTGAAGCTGAAAGTAGCTTGCTGCAGAGACAGGTTTTGTTTTGGGGCCAGAGGAAGCTGGAAGGTAAGAGGTGGGAGGTGGAGAGGAAAAACATGTTTAGGACCGATTGAGTGAGAGTTGATGAATTTGGACGGGGATCTGGGTTACTAGGCTGGGGAGGACAGGCGGTATTGAGTAGAAAGAAATTCGGAGCAATGTCCGGTGCTGGGATTTTCGCACTACACACAGGTTGTAGTTCTTTGTTTTCTTGAGAGACAGAGAGAGGTAGTTTATGTGTGGCAGCTTTGTTTTAATTCAAATGCTTGATTGTATCGAACAGAACGACATGAGGTTTTCCAGTCAGCTGAGCTAATTGAGCGTGATAGGTATTTGCATAGCTGCTTTGTTTGTCTAAAGGATTCCTAGTCAGTATTTTTCATTTAAGCTCGAAAAGAATAGGACTGCAGTATTTGGCCGAGGTACAAGCGAGTGCAACAGCGGATTATATGTTAGGCAAACGTCCTCCTCAGTTTTCCGTTCTTAACTGTTGTTGGCGAGTATAGCTTTTCGATTTTAGATGGCAGTTCGCTTTCGCCATTCGCGAATTAGGTGGAGAGTCTGCTATGTGTAATAAACTATATACGTTCTCCAATGTGACCAGCAGCATTTATTCGTCTTCCGGATTAAGCCTGATTATTTCATCATTTCAGTATCTTCAAGTTGAGATAATGGAGAGTCGTGTGCAAGTGACGTGTCCCGAATGTACTGAACTTCTTCATCCGACGGATGTATACTCTCTTATGGTACATCATCCGGCACTCATCGAAAAATACGAAAGCTTTTCTCTTCGGCGGGTGCTTATGACTGATCCCGACACGAGGTGGTGCCCTGCGCCTGACTGCACGTAAGTCTTAAATACGCCATTTTGCAGATTGTTTGGGGGCGTGTAGTGGTTATCCCTCCCGGATCGCTATAATGCTCCTCTCTAATTTTGTTTTATGGTCAGGAGTGTAGCGCGAATTCCAGGATGATTTTAAGGCTCACAAATAAATTCAAAAAATGCGATGAAGCGGGAGAAGAGATTGAAAGATTCAAAAGTTTAGGGAAAAATGATTGGGTTCAGAATGGTTCCCTTTATTTTTTGTGAATGTGCAGCATGTAATTATCTTTTGATGGTTTGGATAGAAGATAGGAATGGTGAACCGCTAAAGAGATGCACTTTTCTTGCTTAATCTTGGTTTTGAGACTTAAATGTGGTCGTTTTAAACTAATTTGTGTGATTAGCTAATTCTCGATTGCTTTTTCATGGTGAATGCTGTGGTGCATAGAAGATCGATGGTTTATTTAGTTTTTTTTTCTTTTTACTCTTATGCGAAAACTGGAATTTTCATCTTTGAGATAATAGCAGTGCGAGCCGAGCGAACGCAGTGCGTCGCTTTGCGTTCACTCGCTCGTTTTTGTATTTTTAATTGTAAATCGCGCCTTTTGCTTTCTTGCTATTTCCTCTTCTCATTTTTTTCTGTATTCCCGTCATCTGTGCAATTTCTGGTCTTATCATTTGTATGCCACGAACAGTGTTTGAATATTGATAGTGATTGCGTTCTGTATTTATCTAAATTTTGCTAAACCTTTTGACCCTTTTTTTGTTTTATTACTTGCAGTAGATTTTGCAAGCGTGCACGTAAATGCGGCTTCCTAAGCAGGGAGCAGAAACAATTTTCGCGAATCACAAGAACGAGATGACAATATGCAGTGTTACGGAATCACAAATAAGTTCTCATAGGACGCAGAGCATTCGATTCATTTTACTTAACGATAATTTTTCTACTACGGCTTGGAAAGGTTTTGCGCGGTTGTTGTTAACTGCACTAAGCTGATTTTAATGACAAAATGATTTGACGTTAAAAATTTCATATTAACCTGTAGAAGTTTTTGATAGTATTCCGCGTTTTTAGATGCTGTTTTTTTCAACGATTTCATGCGTGATGCTCAATTTTATGAGTATGCGCTGAGTTTCCAGTTCCTTTATTCTCAGTTTATTGCTTGAACCAACCGTAAATCTCAATCGGATGTCTCGGCAGATTCTTTGAGAGGGAAGAGCGCTCATTTCAAAGTTCTCATCGACGTGGGAATTTTCAGTAGTGTATACCATTACGTTTAAGCACTCTATAACAGGTGCAAGGAGTTTGGACCATTTTTTCTTGGCTGCAGCTGTAAGCAGCGAAATTTTGCATAGAGCCCATTTCTAAGCACTAATGTAGCTTATGTTGTGGTTAGCTTTAGAAAGTCGTCAGATTATTAGTTTGACATATTTGTGATTTTCAGCTATTACGTCAAGAGTGCTTTATTGACAACTGTTGGATGCAGTCATTCGTGCGTTCTTTACAGCTTACCTAGAAGTGTTCATTTCATTGGACAAATCTTAAGCATTAATACACTTAACAGTTGTAATGAGTTCAGCGATTTGAATACTACTCATAGAGCAGCTGTGATTTGGATGCTTATGTTTACTTAGCGAATGTTGAATATGCGACTGCAGGAACACTCCTAGGGCCTCTCGCATCAAAGAATAAAATTTGTTATCGTGTAAATGCCTGAAATAGCAAAATCATTTAAATGTGTGCTTTCATTGCTACTGATCTGGAAAATGAGTAGGCGATCGGCTGAGCGGATATTTACCAAATAAATGATTGGATCTGTATATGACTTCACCCTCACGTGTCAGCATGTGGGACGATTATTCATAGGTTATTCCTGCTCCTGTCTCTTGCGCGATTTTCTTCGAAGAGAACTTTCATCAGGATCTGTTTCGTTTTTCGGTTGTTTGTTAAAATAATAAGCAATTCAGGTTGAGATTTGCTCGTGCGATTGATAGCTTACGCAAATTGAAATAATAAGTCTAATGAGAATTCTCAATAGCCTCACAGACTAGCTTTAGCCTCTTTGCAATCCTCTTTGCAGTCCTCTTTGCAATCTCAATGGCCTCTTTGCAGTCCTGGTTGCCCATTTAGGTGCGACCAGGATTGCAAAGAGTGAGTTGCAGAAATTGCTGGCTTGGCTGCTGCAAAGTGCGCAGCCGTTACGCAGCCTGAGTACAGAAATTAAGAAACGCTTATTTGCTTGCCTTGTAGTTCTTTGTTTTCAGTTACGCGGTAATCGCATCGAATTGTGCTGCGTGTCCTCAACTGCGGTGTGAACGTCCAGGTTGTGGCACTTTGTTCTGTTATCACTGCAAGGGACAGTGGCATGCAAGTCAGACTTGTGATGAAGCACGCAAGGAGCGTGGCGGTATTTTTCGACCACCGGTACCCCAGATGGCATCATCTACTGTCGACAACAGCCTGAAGCGTAAGCTTTTTGCCTTTCACTTTCATGCTTTCCTTCCTACATCTGCGGTGCTTTGTGTAGCGTAAGCTTAATGGCATGAGAGTTTAGTCGCCGCATTTGTTATATAATTTCTTTAATGTTATTCCACTAATCAGCGATGTTGTTGTTTTGAGGGCCATATGCAACGTTTAGTTATTGACGACTGGCTGCGCCCTATCCTTTTGACCAAGAAATCGAACTGCAATCTTGAACCGCAGATCAGCGTTTGGACGTGTCTTGCTAGCCGTGATGTTTTGCTTTCGCTACGAGTGCAGTAGTTCGACCAGAATGCTGTATTCCGTGACTGTATTCCATGCTGTTAGCGGTGTTTTATTTACAATATACTGGCCCAGTTAGGTCAAGCTGTGATGAATAAAAGCTGAATTAAGTGCACGAATTTTTAGCGAGGGGTTTCATTAATTTGGTCCTTTAAAAACCGGACACTGGATTTGGCAGTGCACGGATCGTTTTTTTAAAATTTACGATAATGATGGGCAGAACAGGCATTGTTGGTGTTTGTATGGCTCAAGTTCTTAAAATTATACTAAAAATATGCTTGGACTGATTGAATTTATTCCTCTTCCCGCACTTTTTCTTTCTGTTCCATAACAGGTTGCATAACACACCTCTTTTACCATCATTTCAATGAGCCATTGTTTGGATTATGATGCACGCATCGACTGTCTGTGAGGTGGAACTCACAGAATCAAACGATGCTCAGAATCACCAGAAGTCTCCCAGTGTCATGCAGCTCATTCGCTGAGGCTCATTTAAAAATGAAAGCTTTGTAGTTTTGACGGATTCTTCTTCGAAAGGGAAGTGGAAACTGAACATTGAGGTCTGTGTCAAGTACGCTGACTACAGAAAGGAATGATTGGAGAAACAACAGATGGTCAGCGGGAGAAACTTTTTATACAGAAACCATGCATTTTGACTCATTTTGAAAATCTGGCTTAAATGAATGTGGTTTAGGATTCACTTCAAGTTCATCTTGTATATTTTTCATTTTTTGCGTTCTCAAAACCGCTCGTTTGAATTCTTCTGTAGTAGAGGGATAGCTGGCTTTCGACATGTATATATGCATTATATATATATATATATATATATACATATATATATATATGTACATATACATATATATCACCAGAAGTCTCCCAGTGTCATGCAGCTCATTCGCTGAGGCTCATTTAAAAATGAAAGCTTTGTAGTTTTGACGGATTCTTCTTCGAAAGGGAAGTGGAAACTGAACATTGAGGTCTGTGTCAAGTACGCTGACTACAGAAAGGAATGATTGGAGAAACAACAGATGGTCAGCGGGAGAAACTTTTTATACAGAAACCATGCATTTTGACTCATTTTGAAAATCTGGCTTAAATGAATGTGGTTTAGGATTCACTTCAAGTTCATCTTGTATATTTTTCATTTTTTGCGTTCTCAAAACCGCTCGTTTGAATTCTTCTGTAGTAGAGGGATAGCTGGCTTTCGACATGTATATATGCATATATACATATATATATACACGCATATACATGTACATATATATGCATATACATATATATATATGTACATATACATTATGTATGTACATATATATACATATATATTTTTTTAAATTGTGTTTAAGGTGGCGATATCAAGGCGTGTCCGCGATGTCGCACATACATCGTGAAGATGAACGATGGTTCATGCAACCACATGGTGTGTGCGATGTGCAGCACTGAATTCTGTTGGTTGTGCTTAAAAGAGATCAACGACCTGCATTATCTGAGGTTTGCTTGCAATTTTTCTTTTTTTTTTGCCTTCACGAGGGAGTGCTTCAACTTGTTGACATTTGTCTTTCAAATGTCGCTACTGAATGCTGTTAGGCCAAGAGTTGTCCGCAAAATGGAATGTGGCGATGGATTTGATCAAAGAGCGCTTCAATCATCAGTGGTTCCAACTCAGAAGTGAATGAACTTTTGTAAACATTTAACGACGAGGATGAGTGAAGAGATTCATATGCGCTTGCGTCAAATAAATGTTGCGCTTGTCCTCCTTCAAACATTTCCTTATCATATTCTCTACCTCTTCCTCCCACCCTATCCCTTATTTCTCAAGTCTGGTATACTCATCACAGACTGCCTACGACCATTTTGTTTTAAAGATTTTGTTGTAGTGAAATCTATAGTTGCCTTCAGTTGCTTGTCTGATCGATCATTCTCATCCGCGTACTCTCGTTTTATTTTGGACGGTTGTTTTTTAGCTTATAGCAGCTGTAATACGGTAGCACTGTTGTTGTCAGCTGTTGAGTGCACAATAAGTAACGTTTATTTAAAAGTTATGTTGAGTGACTCCTCCACTCGCTTTTGTTTTACGTTTATTTTTTGATTGTAATTCATTTGGTCGCTGTTTATGTATATTCAGTCTATATGAATCTGTTTGAGTTTTCTTGTAAAATAAGGTTTGCTTTGAACCGTTTATCTGTTTGCTATGCTGTGGGCGCATATTAATGTTCAGTATCGAATGCGCTGAACTAGGCCGAATTTACAAGTTGCTTAGATAATCTGTGAATTTTGTTTTCGGAAACATAGTTTGCGGTATCAGGTTCGACGTTTTTATAGCAGCTGAACTGATACCTCTTATTCGGGATCGCCGATTGCGATTAGTTGCGCTTTTTGCAATGAAACTATGTTCACCTATTTTGTGACATTCTGAGGTTTTAGTAATGAAGCATTGTGTCTCTAAATTTTAATTGATCGGTGGTGTAGGAATGTGGAATTATTTTGAGAATTTCTTCTTATACAGTGGATTTTGCAGTAATTGTTTCTGCGTTTTGCACAGTTTTTTGTATGAGACATGATTTCTTGTTGAAAGTATCGTTAGTTGCAGTTATACTGATTGAAGCCGTGAAGATGAATATTTGTTCATTATGACGATCAGGCAAGAAGTAAATAATAGCAGGCAGATGGTTCGATTTTTGCGAAAATGGTCGAGTCATTCCACGGGCGGCTTAATAAAATATGTATTTATAGATTAGATATAAAGCGTTTAAGTCGGTGAAATTGCTCAAAAAGTGATTATAAAAATATGCATCTGAATGTAGGAATCTGTCGTGCATTGGGCTTATTGTGATAGTTGGTGGAATATGTTGTAATAATGTTATTAACGAAAACGGTGGTTGATAATCAAGCGAATGTCGTTTATTTGAAGTTTTGATGGCACTGTGTAGCCATCAAGAACATGAGTAACACAACGTGGCCACAGCTGGTACGGTGGTCAGTAAGTGTATTCTGCTCTATGCGAACAGTAACCATGTGCATTGTGCAGTTATAATTAAGGAAGCTGCCATTGCGCGATTGTATATTTTAAGTGTTCGACGAGAGTAACATTGACGAATTCTTCGTGCAATAACTCATAAAAAATCGTGAGGGAAAAAAGCATCAGTGTACACGTCAATTTATCCAAAGAATAGTAACTTAACTGATAACAGTGGAAGCTCTAAAAGCATCGTCTTACAATAGATTTGGCGTAATCGTTTTCGCTTTTTAGTCCAACGGGATGCACATTTTGGGGCAAGAAACCGTGGACAAGGAAAAAGAAGTTGCTATGGCAAGTTGGTACATTGATTGGCGCACCAGTGGCAATTGCGCTAATTGCTGGACTCGCAATTCCGGGCATAATCTTTGGAGTGCCCGTTTTTGTTGGAAGGTATGTTTGTGGTTGGCTCTTTGTTTGCTAAAAGATATTTCTCTCTCTGGACACCGCACTATTGTGTTCTGTTCTATGTTTTATTTGTTTGCTTCTATTTTAGAATTTGCACCGATTGGTTTAGACATCAGTTGGTCATTATGTACTGATCGGAATTAGTTTAGTAATTAACACAGGAAATCTCATTTTATTTCTAGTCATGCGGCAAAGAGGGGAGGGGGCCGAGGTGGAAGGGGAGAGTAGGTTTTTATTTCAGTTTTTCAGCAGCACTTAAAAATTGACCGTTCAACCTTAGGAACATTTTCCGGCTCGATCCTTGTGCTTTCATTCGTTTCTTACTTTTTCTATTGAACATGAGAAAATGATCATATCCTCGTCCTCCTAAAACTATGGATAGGACAACAGAACGGTGGAAAAAGCTCAACTGCAAGATAAGAGGTTTCAGTGTTCAGTTCAAGTGCGATCACTGTCAGCGAAGTTGAGTTGAGATCTGATAACATTTTATCTAGCGATTTCAAGGGATGTTTCAAAGAGGAAGTTAAATTTCAGGAAAGTGAACCAGCGTTTTGCGCATCACTCGAAAGTGCGCCGACGACTGCTAACAACGAGCAGTGTTATAGGCTCGCTGGTCGTCAGCCCCGTGTTGGCCGTCATGGCCGTCGGTCAGTCTGTTGATATGGACTGTGTTAGGTAGGGCAGCAGGGTTAATCTTTCGGTTTTGGAAGTGACTCTGTGGTTTCCCGCGCCTTTAATTTTAGCGATGTTACTACAGCTACGCAGGTCGCGTTGGGCCATGGCGGGCTGCTTTAGAAAAGGTGAGGAGTCCAGCTGAGAAAAAAGTGATTCGCATGCGCACTGACAAGTACGATCTCCACATGGACAATGTTTTGAAGGCTGATTTCTGCCGCTGCTTTTTTATTTTATACTTTCCTACTCAGGCCAGCAAATTTCTCTGTAAGCCGGGCGTTTATCTGGTACACTTTGTGGCGTGTATGTTTTGCTCCTGAAACACTGAGCATAATCTTCGTTTATTCTCGGGCTTATGCAGAGTCACTTTGTGTTTCGTTCTTCCCCGAGCTCATATGACGTTATTCCCTGCTTTGGGAGTCCTCGGGCTCACACGGTTTCAAACTGTGTCTTCGAGATCTCAGAGCGAGATCTATTATTTTGCCTGAGAAGCCCAGAAACGAATGCTGTTTCATTATTTACATGTGAAGCCTCTAGCTCATGCAATCTCCTCCCTTATCGATGCCCGTGTGCCCGATTTCATGTTGGCAACAGCACTAGTGTAGGTTTCCTGGAGGAATAAATATTCCCGTATTGAGTATTTAAAATTGAAGGGTGAGGAGGATTGCACCGATTATCATGTTGCAGTGTTATCACTTGGCAACCTTCAAGCAGAATTTTTCGTTTTCTTTTGTTTTTCAACGAGATCAAAAAGAAGCACTTATGTTTGAGGCGTTGGTGTGCCAATAATGCTGGCATACGTCTATGGAGTGGTGCCTCTATCGTTGTGTCGTAACGGAGGTTGCGGTGTTGGTGCTGGTTCGTCGGGAGTGGATCTTAACGATATCGATGACGATGAAATATGGCACGAAGTGAATGCTGGTTAGTCGATTTGCTCCTGGTACTCAGGGTGCAGAACACTCTTCAAGCAAAGATTAGTCCAAGATGCAGTGGGAACTGTTGGAGGCACCATCAAGATCAAAGAGTACCGCTGGAGAGATCGAATGTTACGAAAAATGTTGAGCTTAGGTCACTGACATGCGGGGTCGTTCGTACCCTTTAAGCTTGACTCTGTACAGTCTCCTTTGAAAGTTGTGTAGATCCAGGCTTAGGTGGTACCATGTTAGACCTCCGTGACCTAAGGTCAATATTTTTTTTTAACAAAGTGACTCCATTGTAGATCTGGGCTGCGCAGTATTCCCTGAAGAACATGGAACCAGGATCTGCGAAAACGCCGAACACCAGAAACATGCAATAATCTAAAATCGTGATCTAATAGTTTGGGGTCGCTTTTAGTTTGCCGTACGGATTTATTCGCGGTTTCTGTTTTTAAAAAAGTACTATTTGAGTTTCTAAGCTGTAATGCAACATCGCTATTCGTGAATGAAATACAAAAATTCGGATTGTAACGCCATTTCTTCTCCTCTTCGCATGATTATCTGGTGCGATGTCTAGAACTTAGGCACGTTTTTGAGGTAGTACCTTCTGTCATGCAAATATAGCGGTGTATGACGGTGAATTAATGGGGAATCCTCGATTAGAGGGTGGGTGGGGTTTGAGGGTTTGGGCCAAGGATCTGACGGGAGCTTCTGGAGCAACCTTAGCTTATAGGAGACCAAGAGAAGTCGCGTTTGTTGAACGATGTTGAGCGGCAGGATGGCACGTCGGTCGTGACCGGCTTGTCGATCAATAGTGGCTTATCATCAGGACAACAGCCACACAGCCGACTGCAGGTTCAAGCGGAGCTTTGTCGCCGTAGACCGAGCGTGGAATCCGGTAATTTTTGTTTTTGTTAGTTGTTTGTTATTTTTTGTTAAATTAAATGTTGCACGCATTGTTATAATGCGTCTGGTTTTTATTGGTGATTTTTTAAAACTTGGATACGATATATTTGTTCGTACTTATAATCTGTTAGAGTTCGAAATGGGTAGGCGTCCCAGGAAAGTAATTTTTAACTTTGTTTTCGCCTTCACTGCTTGATGCAGTTGTTCAATAAGCAGAACGATGAGTGCATCGATTAGCCTAATTTTGTGAGTTGTCCAAACGGTTTGATTGTTTTGGTAGAGTGGGAGCATCACTTTGTGATGCGGCTCTTTTTCAGGAGTAATGAGCTTAGGTGAAAAGTGCAATTATGAGGAGGCAAGTACGAAAGCGATGGCAGGATCTCAGTACTGTGATGACAAGGTACAGCCTTGCACCACGCTTGATTCATTTCATCGTTTGAATTTTGAATGAAAAAGCTGATGCATCGACTGCGCCACTAGCAACTTTTGCTTTTGAAAATTGCGCACGTTTGTTGAAGCGTTTCGACTGCGTTTTTTACGACAGGTTGCGGTTCCAACCTCAGAGGAATGGAGGAATGCCTTCCATTGGCATTTCAAAAATATCTCCATACTTTCCGGCTATGAATGGTTTCTGAACAGAAGTTGATCGTTTATTGAAGTAATCAAAAATTCAACACGCAAATTGCACACTGTTACCACATAATGTTAAATAATGCCCCCTGTTCTCGAGACACAGTCAGGCTCTCTCAAAAGCATAGCGAAAAAACGCAATTCCGCCAAATACAAAAAAACTCTTCCTCTTCCCCGTTTCTCAGCATGGCTTCCTCCCTCGAATCTCTCTGAAAGTTGATCTTCCGGAGGCTTAATCGAATCATTGCGATGCATTTGTTAATGCACTTTCTTCGTCCCTGTTAATTCTGCGCTCTCTTTAAGATAAAGTGATTTAACTTATTTTTTCTAGCTTCCACTCGATTTCATTCATTTTATTTCTGTATGATTCTTTAAAAGGGAACGCTTGTAGAGTGTGCATACTATATGTTCCGGACAGGAGGCGGTGAGTTATTGTGAGGAGGTGGCGAGTACGGTAGCATTGGCCGGGTCAGTGATCGATGCTAAGTCACTAACCGATAGTGCTAGTGGTCGTATGGTGATCGCACAGCTCTGTTGCAAGGATAGGGACCTTAGCCCTACTTCGCATCACGCTCTTACCGCTGGCGAACTCGCAAAAATTGGTATGTGAGGCTGTTTTCTTTCTGTAAAGTGGGGGAAAAAATCGTTCTATTTGAACATGAAAAATTCTACGTGGATCAGTTATGCACCACCGAGAAGATCTTGTTGCTTGTCTGCTCTGTCGCACTTTTCTCGATCGCTCCACTCTGCGGCGGAGCGCAGCCAGAAATAGCATTTGGTATACCACAGAAACTGGTTCATCCAAAAGGAGCAGTTCCTCGAATTCTATATAACCCTTCCAGTAGAAGCGTTTTCCATTGCTGACCGAGGCGGAAAAGGTCACTTAGTTGGAGGACATATTGCCGTTTGGTTCTTTTCTTTTTTCATAT
>JPKZ01003286.1:16794-43283 GCA_000803305.1 Toxocara canis | reverse complement strand
TTTTTTTTTTTTTTTTTTTTTGGGGGGGGGGGGGGAGAGAGAAGGGGAGGGTAGAGGAACGGAGAGAAGAGGACGAAAGGGTTTCGAAAGGTGAAACGTGTCGTAGACTGTGCACCCTAAGCACAGCACTCGATATTGTTCTGAAAGAAAGAGGGAGTTGGGGTGAATTTAGTTGGTTTTGGTGCGACGAATATGAGATCTTTTACAGTCACTGTAGTAAGGCGTTAAATGGATTATCAGAAATCACCACCACCGGATTATACTTCAGTGTATACACGATTTGTTCCAATGAAAAGATGAGTGGTTGTATCTGCACGCTGCACGCAGCGCCGTGCTGAATCAGCGCGTATGTCACCGTCGTAGCGTATGGATGGAATGATTACAGCCGTTTATGATAGTGAAACCATGAGTAGCAGGAATGTTTTCGAATCATTTGCAAGGTTTCGTGGTGACAAAGGCAGCCCATGGCAGGGCGCATCAAAAACAATTGGAAAAGAAGAAAACGTAAGCGATCACTTTTATTTGGATGTTTTGAGTCGTTTGTGAGGCAAAATTTTGCTGTGCGAGGCTCCCGATTTGCAAAGTTGTAGGCGAATCTTGATCAGAGAAGCGTTGTTATGCTTGAGCATCAGCCCTGTTCTCTTAATTTAGCTCCCGCTGTCTTCGCAGCGATGTGCTGAGTCGAAGGGAGAATATTTCAAATAAGCAATAATAAAAACCATGAAGTAACGCCCTTCGTTTTATTTGACATCAGTCGCCCTTTCGCTGGCTATAAACATTCTGCAGGGAATAGAAAAGCTGTTCTGCCATATGGTTGCTGTGGAAGCTTAACTGGGCAAGAGGGCTGCATTTTTTCCGGTGAAATGCTTATTGAAAAGAAAGCATGTCATCGGATTCATTTGTGCTTGCCAAAAGGAAATTTACTTTTAGGGAGAGGCTGAATTTGATGATGATCGGAGGAGAAGGGGAAGGGGATGTTTCTGCACGGGGAACTGAATTCAATACAGGATGGAATTCAGGAAAAGTTCGTATGGACTGGCATGTCGGAAGGGCGATATTCATTTTGAGAAAGCACTGGGGACAGAAGGGAAAGGGAACTGGACAGGTGGCTTGGATTGGATTGAGCTCAGGAGTCTTTATTCACATGAAAAAAGAAAACTGCACAAGGCGATGAAGATATATACACCGCCTTAATTATATACTTACAGACACGTGTAAAGATGGTTGCGCGTGTTCACATTAAAGGAGCAAAACCAATAAGCGATGAACAGTAAATTTTTGGGACTCAAAGATAAGAAAAAGAAACGCTTATAAGATTTGAAGAAAGAATGAGAGAGAGAGAGATGCACATGGTGCTTGGTAAACAAATTCAGAGAAGCCTCGCAAATCAAATAAACTAAGCCGACCGTCCAGTAGCGAAGCGTTGTGCGCCACAGCTTTGACCTAATGAAGACTGTTCCAAATACGAATAACAGTGAGGTGCAAACTTTGAAAGGCGCTGTTTATTGAGCCAACGAAGGAAAAGAAAAAATGCTTTTGAATGATATTTCAGAAGAGCGCCTCACGATTTTATGACACAGGCAAAGATGAGATGTCACCCTACGATACGCTAACGTTTCATGACCGAAAATCTTTGAACAAGTCTAGCAGTCGTCAGAGAAACAAATAGAGAAAGGCGACGTAGGTTGAGTATGCGAACGCTTTCAACGGTCAAGAAACGAAGTACGTAGATCGTACCCTAGTGCAGTATTCTAAAATGGATAATTAACGGCTACGTAAGCTTTACGAAGATGCGCGATGCATCCGTCTGGCAAGGTTCGCGGGGTGCAGTTTTGCAGCTTCAAAGGCGTTCAGAGCAAGTTCAGAGCGCGCAAATTCCAGTGCAGTTTGGGGACTGATTTCCACACCAGGTTCTTGGACTCCATCTTCGGCAAGTAGCAAAATTGAGTCATCCATGATGAAAACTCACGTGAAATACGCAGCACTTTTCATGAGATATGTTTAACTGCCACAATTTCGACCATTCGCAGATTTTATCGATTTGTTTGGAGAGCATTATAGTCGACAGGAGGATCGTGCAGTAGTTGATATATTTTCATATCCTTCGCAGATATTTACTTGCATTTACTTGAGAGGTTATTCGTAACATCGTTTATATTCTAAAGCAAGGGGAGAAATGGTTCCAGTACATTTCTTTTGGGGGTGCCGCTGGTAATTGGTGGGGTAATGAAAGAGATTCGCCCAGTCTTAACTCGGAAAGAACGGTTTATAAATATAGTGCAACCAGTGCAGTAGCGACACATCGTAAGCATGGAAGTTGTATAGAAGTTCCATGTGACGCATGACATCAAAAACTTTTGCACAGTCCGTATACACTGCGTCAGTTTGCAATTTCTGATTAAGTGCAGTGATCCAGTTACTTACAGATAAGTTAGGACGAAAGAGCAGATCGACCTGACAGAAAAGCCACATTGTGCACGGCTAATATGTTTCTCGGATATCGGATAATGCAGAACACTATTCCTTAGAATAAATTCCACAATTTTGCACGCAAGGGGTATCGAGCTTACTGGCCGATAACTTTCTGCTTACCAAACTGAAGGGATTGAGCGGCAAGAAATGATGATCCTCTGGAAAATTTTACTTAAAGAGATCGAAATCGTGGCTGCTGTTTTTTTAGATGAAATATGATTTCAGTGCTATCTGGAGTTAGGGAATTTTATTGCTTTGTTTGGTAATAGCCTTCGTCGTTGATTCTACGTTGACGGCTCTTGTGCTTATCGAGTGTTTTATTCTGTTGGGGGGATCGAGCAAAAGGCCATTATCTTGCTTAAAAACAAGTGCTTGCATGAACTGTCGTTTTTGAAAGAACGGGACCTCCATTTCTGTTGTAAGGGAATCAAATTTAAGAGCTTATGAATATTTACGATGTGTTATAGAATCTTGCTGTCCCAAAAATTGAAGGATGGAATAATCGAGGAAAGATAGACTCGTTGATCGTTTGAGTCAGCCAGACTTACCAAATCGAACGCCGTGAAAGTTAAGCTAGAGCTGTGCAGTTTGGGAACGTGTTTTTGGAATGAGATTTTTTTCTAGGCGACGATCGTGCATGTAGCAGTGGTTATCATCACCAGCATCAAGAGTCGTCTGGTCACGCCCACTGCAGGTATGGTCTCAATGTGCGATATCGTTGTGCCGAATTTTGAAAACGTTGTGATCCTTTGTGACTGTTTTTTCGCAGTTTTAATGTAATTAAATATAAAACTGCGAATTTCTCGAGCTTTGATTTGCTATTCTGTACGACTTTTCTTTGCTGTTACCTCCTCTTATTAAGGGACATTAACAGTATGTGAGTTTCGTATATGTCGCATTGCCGCGCAACGCTGTAGTTGAAGAGCTCGTTCTTTTTTGAGGTTATAATTTATCTTGATGAGTGTTTTTACATATTCTGGTACATGTGAAAGGATGCAAAAAACGAAACAGTAAACAAATTAGGATTGCGCGCTAACGAGCGTATTTCTTGACGACTCACTTATCAAGGCAGCCAGTTTTATAAACAGTTCGCAAATGACGAAAATTCAAGTTTTTTTTTCGGCCCGATCGCTTACCCGGACCTGCTAAAGATTCTCTTTTCTGCTGCTTGGCTGTTGAAAATATGCGCAAATTTTTTCTCCAACTCTGAAGAGGTGCAAGTTTCAATGTTAAAGGATTTTAATTGGAAATAAGCACAGATGTCTCTAGGGGTTCATTATACTATCAGGATTCAGAAATCTTCGTTCACTGGTTTCTGGATAACAGGTAGACACGCACGCACATAATCACCTACTCTGTCACCATAATGCACTTTGCAAAGTTCGCGTTTGTGGAAACGTTAAAACAGCAATTAATATTGAGAAAAAGAGAAAGTAAATAATAGTTTAGAAGTAGGACGTATGTAAATGGGGAGGAGGCGACGCGCAGGAGGATTTTTTTTTTCGCTTTTTAAATATTAAAGGGCTGTATTGCAGGGAAGATGCGACCTCGTGTGGTAGTTGTAAGCGGCGTACCCGTGCAACAAGCACAGCTTCAGCAGGCAGCGGTCGTACACACCGAGTCTCGCCACATTCCAACTCACAGCAGTTCGTGAACCTTGTCCTGGCAACTAACAATGGTGAGTTTCTGTATTGGTAAAACTTGTTAGCTTGTTATTTCGGAAAAGGTTATTCTTGCGATTTGAAACAGAATTAAGAATGTAGTACAGTAAATCGGCAGGTGTGGTGCGGCATTCAATGAAGGGTCACGTATAGATGGCGATCTCCTTTGTTTAGTATGGTTCGTTTAGACGCCCACTTTTGCTTAGTCTTTTCCGTTCGCATCACGCACTCATCCATTTCTTGTTATACAGCAGGAGATACAACCGATTTTAATTTGTGAAAGAACTTTAAAATAGATAACCTTTTCAATGGTAATTGATTGCCCAAATAATAGCCAATGGTAATTGCGCATTCGTTAAATTCATGCCCAAAAGAGCGCAACAATCTTACGGCCGCTGTTTCGACTGGAAACGCCAGCAAAAGAAACATTCGACGAAAGCGTCGCACTTTTTAAGTTTTTACTTATTTCTTTTTAACGACTCATGAGCGAAATTGAATATTTTGACGTTCTCAACGTTAAGCAAGGAATTGGTTTTTTTAATAGCAAAATTGGAATTCTAAAAACGTGAGCTTAAGCCAAAGGAAAAAACCGTTTATCGAGTGGTGCTTTGCTTGCCACTTATGTTTGTCGTTGTCCACTCTCTCCGTTCTTTTCCCTTCCTTCTATAGTTTTGCTATGGAAAAGTGACCTTTTTATGAAATCTTCATACAGTTTTTTTCGCCACGCCTCAATGATTGGATAGAAAAAGCAGTATGGATCGATTGCTTTCTGTGTAAATTGACTTTGCCGTTTTGATTGAATTTAAAGTTTTTGTCAAAAAAAGAATTTAAAACCGGGTTTTTCAGCTTTTCAGCTTGTTTGCATCTTTTTTTGTATTCCATGTTTGATGATTTATCACTACGATTTTTAAATTTGCGGAAGAACCGGGAGTAAGTTTTTATCACCTTATCGTGTTTTTTTTCCAGAAGGAGATTCAGAAGAGGTGATGCTGATGACTGAGGATGCGGTGATGCAAATCGCAAACGAAGATGCCAGAAGTCGGCCTTCCACCTCAGGCGTCTCGCGACCTCAAGTCGAAGCAGGCCTTGTGTGTCTTCAATCGAATTTCTTTGTTCTCTAAAGTTTTTTGTCACTGTCTGATGGTTGCGATTCATCCAAGAAGAGAAAAGTGCGAATGATGGCCACAAAGGGAAGGAAATGAGGGAAGGAAA
Source organism: Toxocara canis (assembly GCA_000803305.1). Taxonomy (NCBI): domain Eukaryota; kingdom Metazoa; phylum Nematoda; class Chromadorea; order Rhabditida; family Toxocaridae; genus Toxocara; species Toxocara canis. The sequence goes on along the minus strand of JPKZ01003286.1, from coordinate 37,938 downwards.
GTAGTGATCTGGGAATTTGTTTATAATATGAAGACATTCTTTTTATATGTGATACGACTCTGATTTGCTTGCGTAAAGCCGTTAAAGTGACGAAGGAGTGAAAAACTGAATGCAAGAATTTTATGCGAATTTCCTCCCTCATTGAGTATTATGAGGAGCGCGGTTTATTCTGGATCCATCATTGTTGTCTAGCCACTTCAAGACTTGAGATTTAAAGTTTTGCGCGAAGCTCTGTTGAAAGAAATGCTGAAAAATGTTTTTAGAGCACTTGGAAAGGGATGAAAGAAGGAGTTGCCTAAAATTGAGGTAATGGAAACGCATTCAGAATTCCTCGATAGTTAGGAAGAAAAATAGCAGTGTTTTTCGGTAAGTTTTTGGGCTTGCTTTTAGGTGTCGTCGTCACAGAACGGAGGATCAGTGGTATGGGGAGCGCACGTCGGTGATGGCGATCCGCCGCATGATCGATTCCACATCAGAGCGTTGTTCGACGCTATGAAACAGATCGTGTCCGATGATGTGGCTATCGAAGATGACAACGAGTTAGTTATCGTTGTAGCCGTTTTTTGATGTATCTGAGCTTAACTTTGCGGGCCCAAGGTGACAGTTGCAGTAGTTTGCGACCTCATCGTATGTCTCTGCTCTTATTTCTTTTTTTCTTTTTTTTCAAAACAGTTGCAGTCACTGATCGAAACCGGGCTGCTGTTGGGACTACTATTCTCTTCCTTGACTGAAGGGGCTGATGGTGGCATTGAGGCGGGAAGCTCATCAGTGGGCCTGAGGCAGTGTGATCTTCTAAATTTGTGTGGCTTGGAAAGATTCTTTTGAATTTCCTGGCAAATGCTGGTAGAAGGCGTTTATCGCATTTTGACTGAAAATGAGAGGAACTTTTTTTGAAATGTGCGTCAGCATTTAAACGTCGCGTGTTCGGTATAAAAAATGAGCACGCGCTCGGCATGCGCATTTACACTGCTTAAGAAGGAAACGTACCTGACGGTTGTCTTATTGAGGGGATTCGAAGTTCGCTTAGTAAATGTTTGAAACAAACAAGAAAAAGATATGAAATCAAAATAGTAATAGTAAATGTATAGTAATAATGGACGGTGAGCGTTTATAAAAGTTTTTTTTGGATGCTACAGGGCAGTCTCGACCCATGCTCGTGCATCGTCAAACGGAATTCGTTTTGCCGCACATCATTCAGGGAGCGTAAGGAGTGTCACCCAGTTCACACTCGATAGCGCGAGCGGGACCGATTTTTGCAAAGGTAGACTTTTTCCTGCTTTTTTTTGAAAAAATTTATAGCGAAAATAGTTTGCGGAAAATGATTACGGCCAAATTTGCACTATTGTTGCTGCCCAATCCAGTCTAATTTTCTTGCGCCCAGATTGCTAAATGGGAAGGGAGCTATTGATACTTAGGATGTTAAAGCGAATGAGGAGGGGAATTTTGCGAAAAAGGCTTCGAAAGAATAATTAGTAGAAGCAAGCTAATTTCCTAGAAACTAGCAAATTGTTGCTGTTTCAAGGGGTGGGGAGTGAAAATTTTGCAGGCTAATAGCGCAAGATAAAAAGTGCGCATGTTTTAGTGAAAAAATAGAGCATAGGATCTCATGGACAACTAGAATAATTTGCATAGCTGCTTGTAAGAGTTGATAAAGGCGAAGAGAGAAGGCATGACTGAGGCTAGGGGATGCGATAACAAGGAATAACGATAGGTGAATAAAGATTATGAGAAATGTCTTCGAAAACCAGCGGAAGAGAGAACGTCTTCGTCGTCAGCTAGCAATAATTAGCGCTATAAGCGTGTCCAATGCACTCCAGAAAGTAAAGGAAGATGGGAATGTTTTTGTTGAAGAAGCTAAAATAAATTATCGAAGTCGTTTACCTGTTGCAAGTATGACGAATTATCAAGTCAATATCATTGCTGAGAAGGAATTAATTGATACATAAAACTACAGCGATCAGCAAACACTGAGGCAGCGCTCATAAAAGCGAATGGGAATCTTTGCTGAGTGGAGTGGAGAGAGGAGGAGTGGTGGGGGGGGGGGGGGGGGGGGGGGGGGGGGCAAACGAACGGTAAAATTGTCGGCCGGAGGAAGTGAGCGGCACTTTTTTGAGATTTTCGAATTAGTCTGAATTGTGAGTGAATGAAGAACGAGTTTCAGGCATTGTGCTAGCAGCACTTAGCTGCTCGTTTATATGCCGCGGTTTTAGCAGATATGAGTTCATCACCGTCAGACGTGCCCGTGATCTGTTCGCAGCTCGTTGAAAAAAGTAAAAGAGCGGATGTGAAAATGGAGTAAGAAAAAATCGAGAAAGAACTGATGAATTGCAACAAAGATGAGGTTGAAGGGAACTTCTGAAATTGGAGGCGAGAGACAAGGAGAAGGCCATAAGCTATTTATAGCAAGTTTATGCTTTAGATAAATAACACGTTTTCAGTATCGCGCAATCGAACGTCGTCTTCAAGCGGTAGTGAGCAGCACCGTGTCGCTGCTCATCCTACGGATGCTAATTCGTCCACATCTTTATCGAACAATTCCGGCTCTCCTGGCAATAACGCATCCAGGAAAGGAGGCTTTTTCTCCAACTTCCTGAGGAGAAGTCGCCGCCATTGATGCAATTCATTGCAACAGCCATAGACTTTCGAGTCAACAATTCAAATTTCTTTGGTTGTTTTCTCCCTCTGCGGGTATATTCCATTGTGTTTTATGAATAATGACATCTTTTTTGTCCTTTGCGTCAGTTTTGAGCTACTTTATTGGTCTCATCTGGCGTTCTGTGAGGAAGTTTTCGCTTTGTTTTGTTCTGTCTTTGAAGAGGGGGGGGGGGGGGGAAGAGGAGATTCTATGAATGCAGCGTACGCAAGAGATCCTTAAAGTCCACCGCACAGTATTGGAGTGGTCATGGTTGTTCTGTTATGCTTGAAATTGTGCAGTTTGCGATTCGTTAACGGAACATGGGCGGGCTTTAAGAAGAAAACGTAATTTCAGGTTTAATAGAATCGATAGGAAAGGGAGAGGGGAGAAGAGGTGCGTGGTTTGTATGAATGCAAGTTAGAGGCTTTGTCATTGCAAGAGGATTTGTTAAACAGTGATATTTTTCAATATTTATTTATTGACGCGCTAACCGTTGGTACGGTAATCAGAATCTGCTGTCTTATTTCGTCACTTTGGAAATAAACTAATGGCGACTGTTGTCTTTATGTTGGCCATACTTTTTCGTCGGACTTTCCTGTCATTAAATCAATTCTTTTTTTTTTCGCTTACTTTTATGGGCGGTCACTTCTAATGGGAAGTTCACCATCTATCGTTCGCCTGTCTGTGTGAGCCTTTTCCAGTTGAGTAATTGTTTTGCTTTTTTGCATTCAGATTTCGGATTCCTCTGATCGTGTAGGTATGCTGTTGTCCGTGGATACGACCGATTGTGTACGGGCACCTTGTTTGGGAGGGGGAAGGTAAACAAGAGAGCGAAACAAATATCGATGAGGCAACAAATATCTTATTCATATTTGGAACTGGAAGCTGGGAAGTATATTTCCGAAGGATTTCATCTGCATTTTTTTTCATGCGATTTTTCCGGTCAGCGTTGCTTTCAAGTTTTAAATAATTTTTTGAGATTTGAGAATGCGGTAATTTGGGATCTTTTCTTGACGCGATCATCGTCTGGCCTCTGTTTGGGTACTCTAGTTGGTGTTTAGCGATTGGAGTGTTTTTTTTTCTAGTTTCTTTTTCCACTGAAGTTTATTTCTTCCCATTTCCTTTGTTCTTTTTTTCTTTCCTCATTCATTCCTTCCATCATTCTTTTTTCTTTAAATGATTCTCATTCATCGTTCAAATCATCGATGAGTTTCTTCGCATCGCCGAAAAAATGACTGGTTAAGATTGTACGTAACATTCTGCGGACTTTTTTTTTACTTTTCACAAATTTTCAGTTCGCCATAATTCTTTCTTTTCATTTTTCACATCATTTCATGTATCTGTTCACAGAATCGCAAATTTTGGGAAACGGATGAGCTCATGTGCTCCTATGAAATTAACTCTTTTTGCAGTTACAGTTAGTGATTGGGCTGGAACTGTTTGCGTCGTTTGGTTACGATGCTTTTCATGTTTGTTGTGCTGGGACTGTTGTCTGCTGCAGAGGGCATTTTTAAGAAAAGAAATTCGACTTGATTACCTTATTGCCTTACGCACAAGCGTGAGCGCAAAATATCCTCCGTATCGAATAGCCACTCCTTCCGCTTCTTGTTTACTTTGAAAAGCCGTGAAATTACAGCTGGCGGGCTTTTATCCGATGTGTTAAGGTATATTTTTGTTTCGTAATGCGTTTTTGTTTGCAGATGAGCTGCATGCTGAGAGTTGAAATGTAAAGCCAGGAGAGTTAGTTGCTCAATCTTTCGAAATGGCATTACTGTGGTGGAACTAGCTGTTGTTTAGTGATGATATGTATTTGATAACGTTAATTGCAAGTCTCTGCTAATTGCAATTTTTCACTTTCCTATGTTTTGCTTGAAAACTGTGGGAAGGAAAAATACTGGAAAGCATGCCAAAAATTTGGAATATGCGCAATTTACAACAAAATGTCATTGTTGAAAAACTTTTTTTTTTTCAGAAATGAAGTTCACTAAGAAAAACATTGGCTGCATAATGAAGTTCCATGCGTGTATGTTATGAAGAAATATGTCCGTAGCAAAGTATGTGAGGTTTTTTTCTTTTTCATGCGATTTTTCCGGTCAGCGTTGCTTTCAAGTTTTAAATAATTTTTTGAGATTTGAGAATGCGGTAATTTGGGATCTTTTCTTGACGCGATCATCGTCTGGCCTCTGTTTGGGTACTCTAGTTGGTGTTTAGCGATTGGAGTGTTTTTTTTTCTAGTTTCTTTTTCCACTGAAGTTTATTTCTTCCCATTTCCTTTGTTCTTTTTTTCTTTCCTCATTCATTCCTTCCATCATTCTTTTTTCTTTAAATGATTCTCATTCATCGTTCAAATCATCGATGAGTTTCTTCGCATCGCCGAAAAAATGACTGGTTAAGATTGTACGTAACATTCTGCGGACTTTTTTTTTACTTTTCACAAATTTTCAGTTCGCCATAATTCTTTCTTTTCATTTTTCACATCATTTCATGTATCTGTTCACAGATTCGCAAATTTTGGGAAACGGATGAGCTCATGTGCTCCTATGAAATTAACTCTTTTTGCAGTTACAGTTAGTGATTGGGCTGGAACTGTTTGCGTCGTTTGGTTACGATGCTTTTCATGTTTGTTGTGCTGGGACTGTTGTCTGCTGCAGAGGGCATTTTTAAGAAAAGAAATTCGACTTGATTACCTTATTGCCTTACGCACAAGCGTGAGCGCAAAATATCCTCCGTATCGAATAGCCACTCCTTCCGCTTCTTGTTTACTTTGAAAAGCCGTGAAATTACAGCTGGCGGGCTTTTATCCGATGTGTTAAGGTATATTTTTGTTTCGTAATGCGTTTTTGTTTGCAGATGAGCTGCATGCTGAGAGTTGAAATGTAAAGCCAGGAGAGTTAGTTGCTCAATCTTTCGAAATGGCATTACTGTGGTGGAACTAGCTGTTGTTTAGTGATGATATGTATTTGATAACGTTAATTGCAAGTCTCTGCTAATTGCAATTTTTCACTTTCCTATGTTTTGCTTGAAAACTGTGGGAAGGAAAAATACTGGAAAGCATGCCAAAAATTTGGAATATGCGCAATTTATAACAAAATGTCATTGTTGAAAAACTTTTTTTTTTCAGAAATGAAGTTCACTAAGAAAAACATTGCCTGCATAATGAAGTTACATGCGTGTATGTTATGAAGAAATATGTCCGTAGCAAAGTATGTGAGGTTTTCTTCTTTTTATAGAATTTCTTCAGTGGTAATCGAGAAACACCGCACATTGATGTTCAACGTCTAGTTTTCTTAAGCGAAGAACGGGGAAAAAGATTACACGTTTTGAGTAAAACAAGAAAAATAACTCAGATTAGGTTAATGAATCCATAAAGCTATTTTATTTCCCTAAATTCATCGCTAAGCATTAAAAGAAACTGATGTGAAATTCAACACTAAAGGAGTTCTAAGCATAGAATACTTCGTTGTTTCAGTGTGAGTTTCGGTGGAGCACTCATTGTATTGGGAATTTGTGGAGGGTTTTAGGGATGATGTGCCAGAAGTGAGCATTACTTTGGGATATGAGTGAACTACATTTTTATTAGTGGAAAATTATATGCGCCGTAGAAATTCACATGGCTTCAATGAAAACCATGATTTTTTTTGATAATCAGCCGGATCGAAATTGATAGAATAATGTTCTGCTTGTTTCTATCGATGTTCAACTCATCATTCCTCGACCGCGTCGACAAAAGTCGTTATGATCGTTATTCATTGCATGTTTGTGCGACACTTGTTGATGAACGTTCCATGACGTGCACATTTTGAAAATGAAAACGACGTTGCCATTTCGTCTAAAGCATTTTATACTATGCTGTTTTAAAGTGGTGGCATCCTGTATAGAGCTACATATTTATTTCGCCGTTGGGACTATTGTATTGTGCTGAAAATTAACGTCCGTTCGTATCGCCAAGAAAAACTACGCGCACGGTTATGCAGTTGTTGTGTGTGGTGAATGCTTACGGTGTAGGCTATTTAGAGCGATTTCAGCGTGAAAGATATTGCTAAACACAGCTTAAGAGGATGAAACCATTCGTAACATTAGGACGCAACGATGATTTTGTAATCGTCAAAAATGTCGACTGGTCGGTTCATTCAGGTGAAAAGTTGGCGCAACCGTTGCAACGAAAATTGGTGCAATTGCGATTGAAGATTTTACGCTCCGAATGTCGGTTCGGCTTCCTTGCGCGTTTTTGCTAGCAGTGATGCTAAGGTTATCGTCCCACTGAAAGCGGATAGGAAAATTTGCTTAATATCGCGAAACAGTGCAACAGTTTGTAGGGATGTCTTTTTGGGAAACTATAGCGAATGGTGCGATGTGTATGGAGGTATGCAAATTCAAGGGGATGCATTTCTGCAAAAAAAATTTCGCATTTCGACGCCATCGCAAACTGCCGTCGTCTCGTTTTCAGCGATCAGAGTGGTCCTAAACTGAATGTTTACTTCCCCCAAGCTTCCAATGTGCATCGTAAACTTGACTTCTCTTAGTTAGACGATAGTGACTGGTATAACGCAACACCTCTTAGTTAGACGATAGTGACCGATATAGCGCAACACTTCTCGTAGTTAGGCGATAGTGACCGATATAGCGCAACACTTCTCTTAGTTAGGCGATAGTGACCGATATAGCGCAGCACTTCTCTTAGTTAGGCGATAGTGACATAGCGCAACACTTCTCTTAGTTAGGCGATAGTGACCGATATAGCGCAACACTTCTCTTAGTTAGACGATAGTGATCGATATAGCGCAACACTTCTCTTAGTTAGGCGATAGTGACCGATATAGCGCAACACTTCTCTCAGTTAGGCGATAGTGAGAGGTATAGCGCAACACTTCTCTTAGACGGTAGTGGCTGGTATAGCGCGGCACTTCTCTTAGTTAGACGATGCTGACTAGTTTAGCGCAACACGTCTGTTAGTTAGATGATAGTGACCAATACAGCGCAACTTCGAAGTGGAGGGGCTTCCTTGGGATTATTATGGATTGGCTGCGGTCGGTCGCTCAGCATTTATTCATTATCAATGTTGAAGTGCATATTTAACGACCATATAATATGTAATTGAAGCGATGAACTGTTTTCTAGTATAGCGCTGCTCTGAAGTCATGCTTCATTAGGCACTGCGACAGTTGCATCCATGGCCAAGCCCCCAACATTTCCACAGCGCTTTGTTGCTGTGGAAATCTGACATGGCTGTTTTTGGTACCAGTCAACAGCAAATGAGATCTAGGTAGAGCTCTAAATGCAAAAGTTTACAGATTAGGTTGATGTCAATGCATGGGAAGACGATGGTAATTAGTAATAGAAGTGGGAAACTTTGCGAGGTATAAACACTTGTGGGAATGAATTGGATCAGAATTGGTGACCGAAAAGCAGTTGTTAGCATACCGTTGTTTGCAGGTGAAGAGAAAGACCGTACTGAAATGGATGAGAGCATATTTTACTCATTTTGTTTGTTGCTCATGAAGTCAAGGCATTACTAAATTAGAAGTTATCTGTTCGTCTTTGTAGGCAAGATGTCGTCATGACGGGCCAACGCTTATTGGTGACCAGCACAGACAGCACCAGGTGTGACAAAAATGGATGTAGTTTTTGGAAAACAACAGCAACTGAGCATTTATTTTTGAAGTTCGATTCAAAGTTAACCGAGGAGCTCATAGCGAGGTGCTCACGACGCTTGATTTATAAACGAGGGATTGTTGTTCAAAAGAACAGCTATTTGAGTTCATGTCATGAATTCTGTGGAAATCACTTGATTTTAGAATCTTGTGTGACTTTCTTAAGAGGTATTGTCTTTTTAGGGGGGGCCGAAAGAAGGCGTAGGACTGCTTTGTTTTCTGGTGTCTGTCACATGCAGTGGAATGCGGCTTAGCGACCTTCTGCTCATAATTACTTAACAACACTGAAAAGCGCAAATGTCGAGAGTACGCGTGTTGAAGAGCGGTTGCTGAGCGTTCATTTTTTTGGTGTGGGGGAGGGGGATTGTGAGAGCGCTATCATTGAAGTGTGTAGTTGTATGGCATAATTGTCGTGTAGCTAACTGCTCATTGTTTGTAACGCCAGAAGTTCATATGACGAAATTACATTTAGACTGATTTGCTCCACTTTTTTTGGCCATTTCCAGTTAAAGTCTTCTGAGCCAAAAAGTGCCTTCAATCGATGCTCACCGCGTCCCCTTTTTATTTATTATGGCTTGCTGTTCCGAAGAAGGAGCCCGATTGGAAGTGAATGAGCTGAAATTGTCGTCGACCTCGGCGCTCAATACTCTGAGCAAGCAAGTGTGCCCTTCATGCTCACGTAAAAGGATGTTCTTCTGCTACGATTGTCGCATTTACATGCAAGGTGTTGAGGAACTCGCTCCTCATCTCAACGTATGCGATCTTACATTTAGTTCAGAAGGAACTATTCATTGAGAGTCTCTCTGTAATTGTTTTTTTGTACTTGCATACCTATTAAGCTTGTTTTTACATATTAGTTTGCCTTGTTATCTAGCCTGACATCCCGAGAAGCTGCATGTTTTGCAGCTTCCTAGAAATGGGAACAATTCAAGGGAGAAGTAATTTCAGAAGGGCTTGTTTTTTTTGGTCGGCTTCAAGCTAAGCGGTTCCTCGCTAGGCTGGTTAGCTTCGAGGTTCCCCGAGCTTGCTGTGCTGGTAGCTTCGAGGTTTCACTCGAAGCTAACCAGCTTAGCGAGCTCCTGCTACACATAATGCTTACCATTCCGATGTTTCTTAGAGACTTGTAATTATGCGAAGGTACTACATCAATGTAAGTTTGACGTAAAGGAAAAGGTAACGCAACAAAAACAGCTATATTCGTTAAAGCTTCAGATTGACCTAACGTATTAGGAATTTTCGTATCTGCATTGTGTACGTTATGGAGATCTCTCTGTGCATTAATAACTAGCTTTTACAGTTGCCGATAAGCGTCGATATAATCAAGCATCCACGCGAGAAGAACGGCAAGAGTACAGCTCTGCATTGTGTTCTAATCGCACCGACATCAACTCGGCTCTTTGACGCTCCCAATGTTTTCGATTACCGTACCACTGACGATCGGCGAAATACGGTAAATCTGAGGTGTTTTCTTCAAATGTAATATAGCTGGAAAAGGCTTCATTGAATTTTATTTTTTCCTGTATTTATTTCATCCACAAAACAATCAGATTTGGTCCAAGTTTTATAATTTTTTCCTTCACAAGAATGTTTATTCACGAAATCGATGGGTTACGAATTGAAAATACGTTGATAGCTATCTAAATTTTTCTCATCTAATCTTTCTCGTTTCATTGTTCGACGACGGTTCTTAATTTTCCGACAATGCATATGCACAAAACGGTTTAAGGATAGCGCGTGCTCATGGAAAATTCGAACGAGTGCAGCAAAACGCCAGCTTTTTTTTTCTGGAAAGAAAATCGTTAAAACTTCCACTCCCAGAAACTTAAAAACTTTCCATTATTTTAAGAGGCTGCTGGATGCGTTAAGATCGTTTCTCTCCTCTGTACGATGTTCGCGAGTTCGATTGTTTCAGTTCTGCTATTTTTCGAGCGTTTCATCATAATTTGCTACTAAAGCGGGAACCGTAGAATAGTGTTCGTATATTTTTAGAGCAGTTGAAGTCGAATGTATCACGAAGAAAGAATCGTGGGACAAATATGTCGAAAGTATATTTAGAGGTTGTGTTGTGTGCTCATTCCCTCTTTTTGTTCCTCTAAAATTTTTCCGGTGCGCTCAATTTCAAGTTGAAAATACAGTTGTGTTATATGTTTTTTGTAGAATTCAGGTATTGGTTTATCCATGCAAGGAAGCGATTTCCATAAGGGAATTTATTTCTCGAAATGGACCTATACGACGATTCGTTTTTCTTGACGCTACTTGGTTTCAGGTACGTAATCATCTCACTACATTGCTTAGTGTTCTTTAATTGTAATCTTATCTGGACCGACGTGTACGCGCTGCTATGTGCTGGACTGTTAGCATTTCTTCGACGCGAACAACGATCTTTCGTAATGCGCCCACTTCGTCACCGGTTCCCGCCTACTTCTCCCCTCTCCCCTCCACATTTACTGCGCCTCCTTCGTCCACCCCCCACCCCTTTACCACTATGAGATTTTGAAGTTACTTGATCGTTCAGCTTCCAGTTCCGTCACCCGGTTTCTGCTCTTTTTTTTTTCACGCTTTTTTATATTTTCCGATCGAGATCAGGCGGCTGCTTGCGACTACCATCTTCGGCATCTGAGGGAGGAGGGAGGGGAAGGGGGTTGCTGGAATTCTGATATATTCTTTAATTGATTAGCTGTACTAGAAAGTGTTTATGATTTTCTAGAAATTTGTTCTTTCAGCAAGAAAGTGGAGTAAGATCACAATAACTTTAAAAAGTTCTATATTCAGTTGTAAATTTTTATTAGCAAACTTTCATCGTTTTCCAAGAATTTCCTCTCTCATCTTCCCACCGTCTCTTTTGATCCTTCTGGGAACACTTTTAGTGTTGGTTATCATTGTTTGGCGATAATCTCAAGAACTGTGCACGTGGCTGTTCGCCGTACGTTGCCACACTTCAGCCATTGCGCGTAGTTTGGTTTTGATATTGTTGGATGTGATCTAGGATCTTGAATAACAATTAATAGTTATCATAGACTGCAAAGATCGCCATTAGTTGTTTAATTAACTCTTCGCTCGATTTTACGAAATGCGTAAAAGGAACTAACGCGATGCTAGATAAGCTCACTTCAATTTAATTTATGTAAGTGATGCAGTATTGAAATAGTACTTATTTGAACAAATTTCAGGTCGGTGGATTAAGGATGTTACCGGAAATTGAAGAGTTGCCAGCAGTTACGTTACGATCTTATAGAACGCAGTACTGGAGGCCACAGGTATGTGCAAACGTTTGGGGAGTAAAACTTTAAGATTAAAAGACTGCAAATCCATCCCATATCCTAGAGAAAGGGACGAAGAATGTTCAGACCAAAACTTTTGTCCTCTTCGGAGTTGTATTCAGTGAGTGCATGAATTGGAAGGTGCTGTTTGTCAAGATGCTCATCATTTTCTGCTCTTATTTTATTTACTTTCTAATTTGTTTTACGCGATGCTAGATAAGCTCACTTCAATTTAATTTATGTAAGTGATGCAGTATTGAAATAGTACTTATTTGAACAAATTTCAGGTCGGTGGATTAAGGATGTTACCGGAAATTGAAGAGTTGCCAGCAGTTACGTTACGATCTTATAGAACGCAGTACTGGAGGCCACAGGTATGTGCAAACGTTTGGGGAGTAAAACTTTAAGATTAAAAGACTGCAAATCCATCCCATATCCTAGAGAAAGGGACGAAGAATGTTCAGACCAAAACTTTTGTCCTCTTCGGAGTTGTATTCAGTGAGTGCATGAATTGGAAGGTGCTGTTTGTCAAGATGCTCATCATTTTCTGCTCTTATTTTATTTACTTTCTAATTTGTTTTATTCACTCGATAAAAATAGCACTGTCCTTGTCAAATACAGAGTGCAGTTGAGTTGGAATTAATTGAATGGAGACAATAGCCAGGTGGGGGGAGGGGGGCTAGGTGAAAATTTATTTTTGAGGTAGACGTTCAAGGTTAATTTGCATAAATTGAGGTTTAAGTAAGTAAGATTAGGTTCAAGTGAGATTATTGTCGTTTTGGTAAACGGTGCTATTTGATAGAATTGAAATATTGGTATAAATTCTTTTATGCACATCGCGAAAAACTGTAAAGAAAAAATTTCTTTCGCTCTTCTTAAAGCTGCTGTGTTAGAAAGATGTGTCGGTTCTATTTTGGCAAGTATTGGGTGGTTACATTACCGACAAGAGTATAATACGTATCGCGTGTACTTTTTAATCTCACTTTCACTTACTGCCACATTCTCGCTTGTTCGTTATGAAAGAAATTGTGTAATGTCTGTTATTTGCTTTTATTAGAAAAAGAAAGAGATTTACTTAATAATCGTACGTACAACGTAGTTATCATAAGCACATGTCCGAAGCACCAAAATATGATTCAAACAGTGTCATTTATTTTGTTTTAGTTTTTATTCGTAGTAATGAGCTAACTTTATAATTCCCTTTTAGTTTGAAAACCTCGTTCTCTCAATCGCTTCAAAATTTCCCTCTTTCTCTTTTTCTTCCTCTCCTCTCTCTTTATCTCTCTCTGTCTCTCTGTTCCAGTAGGCTGCTTTCAGAAAGGATATTCACACGAGCACCTGGCAACAATAGAAGCGATCTATTATGCTTTGAGGGAAGCATTCGAAGCAAGCACCACGCAATCCTACGAGGGACAATTCGACGACCTTCTCTTTTGGTTTTTCTATTTTCGTTCGAAAGTAGCCGAAGAAGTGTTCAAGAAAAATTCGAATTATCGCGAAGCTGATCCCAGTTAACGTGTTTCGACCCGCTGTCGTTGTGTAACGGTTGCCCGAAGTATGCATTGGAATAGTTTTTCACTCTTCCAATGTTTCGAAATTTTATTCGCATTTCGCTTAGCGTAATGAACATCACCGCTTCAAAAGAATCCAGATCACTGAAGCTATTCTCTATTGTTGACGCTGAGAGTTGAGACATCGTCACATTACTGCTAATTATTATTCCTCGAAAACGTTTTATTTATTTGATGGGAGGAAAAAACCGATAAAACAAGCAGTGCCGATAGAGTGCAGCGAATAATATCTCCAGCAACTATTATAACCAGATTTATTCCATCCAAAACAACTATCATAGTCACGTTTAGTCCTTCCGAAAAGACTCATAGCCAGATTTAGGCCGTCCGGAACGACTATCACAGCCAGATTTAGTCCGTCCAAAGGGACAGTCGTAGTCACATTTAGGCCGTCCGGAACGACTGTCATAGCCAGAGTTAGTCCATCCGGAAAGACTGTCATAGACAATTTAGTCCGTCCGGAACGACTGTCATAGCCAGATTTGGTCTGTGCGAAACGATTATCATAGCCAGATTTAGGCCGTCCGGAATAATTGTCATATCAGGTTTGATGTCGCTGTTTTCATTATTGCTCAATGAAAAAATTATATTGCTTATTGTATCGATAGCACTCAGCAGAAGTACTGTCGCGTACACTGACAAACACTCCAGGTGTATAACAAGACGGTTTGCCGCTTATATTGCATAACTTATCAAAATAAACACTGCCAACATAGATACAGCTCTAAAATAGTAAAATTTTCTTAAAGATCACAAACGGATGTGCAGATAAAGTAAAAGTGGAATTGAGCACAAAACTTTAGTCGAACTCTTTATGTTTTGTTCGTCTAAGTCAAGTTCTTTCACATTCATGATTAGAAGAAAAGTAGTTTTGAGGAAGCCTAGTGGTGGTACCTGAAGACAGGTCGCAACAGTTTTACCTACTGAGTGCATTCGAACCACACATGTTGTTCGGCCTAGTTCTGAAAAAAAAAACAGAAAACAATTTAAATCCAAAGTTAGAAGGTTAAGAGTTTCCGCATCAAATTCACCTGCTGAATATTTGCAGCTCTAAAGTAGTTATGAATGATTTCTAGGCCAAAATTTGGCGACAATGATTTTTGGCGCAAGACTGCACTGTGTGGGGTTATGGCGCTAAAAATGGCTCCTAGTAGCGGAAATGCGAATGAACCAAAGACGCTGTAAATTTTCGTCTTTAGTCGATTTTATTTAGAGGCTGTTTTGAATTTACAATTGATTTCCATTGTTTACGAACCTGGCGGTTGTGGGTTGGTCCTTAGGAATCCTTAAGTTTGCGTGTGACCCCTTCCCCAGTTTGGGAAGAGGAGGAAGGACTAGTTCATTTCTGATTTGAACTTTTTAAGTGACAACACTTTCTCGCTAACGTTTTTCATACAATTAGGATAATGAGAGTGACGTAAACATTCCCCGTCTACAACAAAAACAAACAGAAATGACCGTCCTTATTATCATAAAATGTGCATCTTTTTCAAACATACAATTGTGCGAAATTCAAATTCTGGATAAGTTTTTATAGTAGCTTCTTGCAAATATGCTTGATGCAAAGAGAGGTCCTATTCCGAGAAATGGATGAAATCAGGAGTACTGNTGGAGGGCAGACGGGAAGAGAGCGCTCGCTGTCACTTCCAATGGTTTAAGTGCAAGATAGAACTGAGTGCTTTCACTGCAAAAGAGCATCAGGTCCGTCTCTATGTGTGTTGCGCGGTGACGACGTTTTGTTCGTCCTCAGCACCCTCTTCATCAGGTGGTTGAAAGAGATGACTGAGGAGTAGTTCTCGTTTGTAACGGTGTATGAGTTCGTATTCGTTGTCACGAATCATCTTGAGTCGCTTCTCACGCATCGCCAGAGGCCATGCAAGCAGATTGGCTCGGATCAACAGTGCATTCCAGATGAAGAAGAAGCATGTAACCAACGTAACTATGCCCATAACGGCCATCATTTGCCATAGCATTACGAAATCGGCTACTGGACCAATCGCCTGAGTCTTCGAAGAGTCTGAAAATTTCCGTACCGATGTGATGATGTAATTTTGCTTGCATTTTTTGCAGAATTTACCGGAAAGAAAAGAAGGAGATAAATGATATAAACTTTGGCGGTAATGGGGGCAGGGGAAGGGGAAGTGATAAATAAAAGAAATCAAATACTTCAAGGCTTCCAAACGTAACCGTATGTAACATTTCTAATGTAGTCAAATGGAACGTTTATATATGTGTGCGATTAACGATCTGATTTATCGCACACATACATAAACGGTGTTGTCCATGATATTAAAATAAAATAAAAGGTAAACATTTACTCAGCAGATGCTGAAAAAAAACTCGCAGGTTTGAAGAACAGTCTAAAGAACAGTCATCTTACATTAAAAACTTTGGAAGCGAATCTCACCGTGCATGACAGTTGTTATTGGAGTACAACTTTAACGATGAGCACTTAGACACCCTTTTGGTAATACCAATGAAGGTCGATATCTGAAGTGGGTGTATCTCTCCTGAAAATGAACGCAGTTCGACAGCTTTGTCGTAACAATTATCGTTGCCAGTTTACTGCTGTTGCGAATTTATTTTTTAAATCTGTCAAATAACTGGCAGTTTTTTTTTACAGAATTACATTCTTCGCAAAAACGAACGGTTGGCTGGCAAAATTTGCTAAATTTTAAATTGGCAACATAAGTAACAGCGATAAGTAAATTACACAACAAATATATGCCAGTTAATCAGTAACTGCCCTATCGGTGGAAGTGTTTTGCTTTAAAAAAGAGCAGTATGACTCTCTTTCCGTTGCGCGTTATGGACATATAAAAAACAACGTGAAGATGTCGATATGATGTGCCACTGTTGAAGAACGTTAGCCGCATTGTGATTCTTGCAGAAATAATTCATTTTAATCTTAAGATGAGCGGATGGCAGGAAGACGAGTCATTTCTAGTGAACGTCCTTCACATAACGACGACTAACTCCACTCAGCACATTCTTCACTTATGCGTGCGTATTAATCACCTCAAATGTACCCAAATAACATCGCCCTAATCGCGATTGATGGGACAAAAAAATGATCGGACCACCCCTCACCAGCGCTGCACAACGATTTGCTTCGCAGATGGTGGGTCAACAGAAGCAGATGCAGAATTTCATATATGAGGACTTTCTGAACCCTCAAAAGGTATTCGAAATGAAACTGCGGTCGTTTGATTCCAAAGAAGTATCCCATCACTGGACAAATTACCGAAGTTCCTATCCCGATTATTTCCCCAAACCACAGTTTAGGAAAATAAGGAAAATAATCTTCCAACCGGTCGTCGTGGAGTGACGGGAAAGAATCCCAATTTGTGTCATCTAACCTGAAGGCGAGCTCACTCCGCAAGTGCCAAATTAGAATAAGAGTAAGGTATGCCCAGCCACAGCGGAACCATGCGATTTGCTGACACATTATTTTGCGGGTTTGTGAGAACGCATTATGGAAGGGGTCATACTACGTTACGCATGCAATGTGTTACGTGTCTTTACTTTCAAGTAACGGTCACATGGCAACATTCTTTTGACATTTACCTCGTTCTCTTCTTCGCGGTAAATTACCCAGCCCTCCCACAAATTTTAACAGACAACTCCGAAACTTTTTTTTTGAATGCTCTAACTTTACAAAGAGACATTGAGCTGGAGGGTTTATAGCTGTTGTTGTTCATTTTGATCATTTTGAACTGACATACTTTCGTGCTGAGGTGTCGCATTTTCAGTTGTCATGAAAAATTGCAGTCAACTTCAAGAATTCCTATAAGCGGTTGTCGTGAGTGGTGGTGGAGGGTGGTCAGTTAATGGTTGGCGTCTTTGGAGGTTGTAGGGGCGAGGCGATCTTTGAGTTTTCTGTTGAACGAGTTTGTGAGGCTGGAAGGCTGAGTTATTATGCGCTTTGAGAAATTTGCCGTTGCGAAGCCAGTGTAAGGGTAGTGGTGAGGTCGTATCCGCGCGTAGTGGGGAGAGGGCATTCTAGGCACCTGAGGCTGCCAAAAAATTGCCTAAGTTTTGCAATCGTTCGAGTCGGGAGTCACGAGATAGAGCTCGAAGTCGGCAAAAGTGAACCTTCGGAACATTTATATGGGACTTTTTTTCTCGAGAAATTTTTCAAATTTCTTGAAAAACATTTTCAAAAGTTTCGGAACTTCAGAACAAAAGTGAACATTTATAGGACCGGTTAGTTGGGTGGGGATTTCGATACGCTATGAGACATTTTGAATTATTTATTGGCATTTCATGAAGTCTATCGATCTGACTGCGGAAGTGCAAAGCGCACAAGCTGTTCTTCGTTTGGCACAAACTCACTTGTTTAACGTTAAGGACTGCACTAGCTGTATATCGTATCGTATAACTCGATTTTCAGTACTGTGCTTTTTTATGGTTTGTTAGGTTTTACTACCCTTTGGAAAGTTTCTGTTGTGGCGGCAAACTCGGTCGCTGAATGGCAGTCGCATAAAATTGCACAGTTACTTAGAAACCCTTGTCTAGGAGTGCTGTAGCCAAATGAACAAATCCAGAGTGGAGAACTGCACGTGTTAGGCTTTAAATCTGGAATTTTTTTCTTTTTTAAAGAGTGCTTTCATCTCTGTTCAT
Organism: Toxocara canis; assembly: GCA_000803305.1. Taxonomy (NCBI): domain Eukaryota; kingdom Metazoa; phylum Nematoda; class Chromadorea; order Rhabditida; family Toxocaridae; genus Toxocara; species Toxocara canis. Next base: position 20,198 of record JPKZ01003286.1, on the reverse strand, counting down.
TCAGACGCATGAGAATTCGTTTGATGTGCCTCAGTTCTTTTCAGAAAGCGCCCTCACTACTTTTACGGGAATATTTTTGAGGTTTGGAGTTTTTGAATTTTGGGAAGTTTTTCTGGAGAATTCTGGAAGTTTTACGAGAGAATTTATGGATTTCGCCCCTGAATTTTGAAGCACTAGTTTTCGCATATCTTAGTGTTTAATTTCCAAAATTGTTTTTATGCGCTTTAGCTATTTTGTATTTTCTACTGATGTGTTATAGCCATTTCCAGATTGATTCATTGACCCGGAGGAAGTTATGAGCATTTCAAAATGTTAAAAATATCTTCGTGTTTTTTAACCAACAAGGTTGTTAATCAAAAGGCTCGGTCGCAGAAAAACGACTATCTAGTGCGACCGGACCGCAAAAAATTTTTCATTATTTGCGGGCGGTTTGTGAAAGCGGCTGATCTAGTGAGAGTGTGGCCTAAACCCGTGCTGGGCTAGTATCGAGGAAGCATTCCCATTTGTCTCTTAACTATACTCGTTGATCGCGTGTAATTAGCGTAGCGCCTTAGTTGGCACATAAAATTTGCTTGTTTATCGCAAAACGTTCATTTTCATAGAGCTTTTAGGGCCGAGCGAGCGGGTGCCATGTCGCTGCAGTGGTCTGTCGTCGCGCTGATTCTATACGTTGAGATAGTCATCCTGTTGCTACTTCTTCTGCCCTGGCTTCGACCCTCTTTGTTAGTTTGTTTGGTACTTGTGCAGTTTTATGGACGGCGACAAATTGTACCTAATTATGGTCTTGTGAAATGTTGTATGCGAGCTTTGCATTCGGTTATATTGTAGCCATCACGGTATGATGGACTGAGGCATGTTATTTTCAGCGTGCAGTGTCTACTGTTTTTTTTTTCTTAATTTTGGGAAGGGGCTCCACTAGCCATGCTGAACTTAATTGAACGCCGCATAACACATGGGTGGCTTGCCATTTTTTTCGGAAATTTCTGCAGATCAAAATTTCCGTATCGACTTTGTGGGTTGCGGATTTCCGGGTTAACTTTTCCGAGTAGGTGTTCTGGAGCGGAATATTTGCAAGTAATAGCGCAGCAGGTCTTAACGACTCTGAAAATGGTGTTTTTTGGGATGGCCGGAAGTGTTAAAAAGGGAAAAGATTTCACTTTGTGGGAATTTTCGTTTGGAAATCCCCGGGTTTTTGTTTGTAGAAGGTGAGCAGTGGGGAGAAGCTGTCGATTACCCATTGCCGAACGTCTGAAAGATCAAAATCCGCACAACCCGTGTGCACGTCTTGATACGAACCTGTTCGTTCTTCCCAATGTGAACCGAGTCCTCCTTGAAAGAAGCGAAATGTAAAAATATTCCTCGTTGTTGCACGTCTCAGTGTTTTCTATAATATAATTTTAAGGCATTGAACACCCCTGCCGATCGAATGCATTGCCTGTGTTTCTTCAACGAACAGTCAACGATAAAACATCCTCAACTAATTTGAAAAACAGAGAGTGCTAGCGATATTAGTTGAATAGTTTTGAATCTTTCTGCGAAATAGTGTCCTATCAGATTTAAACTGGTCATTTTAGTTGGAATCGAATTTTCAAGAGTCGGATGATCAGATGGTTCGAGAAAAACGCTTACGTATACTCGATTGCTGGAACCGCCGTACTGCTGCTGCTGTTCATGGGTATTTTCTTCTGTTAATTTTTTCATTTCTGGATTGTTGTATGTTTTTTGAAATTCGCGTTGAGTTTTGTGCTTTCGCCTGCGGTCATATTGATTGGATGAATTTTAATTCTTTGGCTGTCGTACCTTCCGAATTTTTCGCTTTGCTTAAGTAGTAGGAACATTACTATAAAGAAGGAGTTTTTGATAACAAAACATTCTGCAACCAATTTTGTGGTGACGGTCAAACCGGAATTCATGTAGGGCAAAAATCGGTGCTCCAAGCATGTTCCGGTCTCATGCAGCAGCGCCAGCGACACTGAGTATAATTACCTTTTGCATGCATGTTGTGGTATAATGAGCTCGTGCCTGAGAATCCTTTTATTTGGAAGGATTATTGCTGTCTGGGAAATTATTGAACTTGTGCTGTTGCGCACCAAGTTGACTAGCTCAGCGGCGTTTTGTGGGGTGCTATAAAAGTGTGTTGGTTGTGCACGAAATGTGAATGTGCCTTCGAATTTCGGAAGCTCTAGCTCCTCTCATCATTATTGCTGATAGCTGTGGATGGTGAGAGTTAAGCTTTCAATAAGTGATAAATCACAGCTGCAGATGTGCTTGAAAATAATCCTAGAATTGATTTTTTTCTTCCGTAACTTTCAGAAGAGGCTTTATTAGAGACTATATGATAACTAGCCAATGCTGCGCTTTCAGATGCAATCCGTGAGGTACGCAAATATGCCGCGGAAGTGGCTGCGGATACTCCAATGCACACGGCCGGTGCTGACAATGCGATCCACATGCGTCTATTTCGTGCTCAGCGCAACCTCTACGTCTCGGGTTTCGCACTGCTTCTTTTCCTGTAAGTAGATTTTCATTCCTGATTCTCTCAGCTTATCTCAGAACTTTCTGTCTAACAATCTCGCCTAGCTGAGACAAAGGGGATAGAGTTGCTGGTGAGGAAAGGAGGAAGCGGGAAGAGAGTGAGCTGGAAATTTTTTTTTAAACTAACTAGAAAAGATTCAGCAGATCTGCAGAAGAGGTGACACATCCTTTCATTTTTGTATCTTCCGTCAGTGGCATCTAAAAAAAAGCGAATGATATTTGCTTTTAAAAGAAACTGGCGTTTCGGAAAAGGAGATGCCTTTTTGCTGGCACACGTGAAGCAATGCAGACACTTTGTAAAGTACTCATGATGTTTTCAAGGAAAACAGGTCGAAATAAATTGGTTTTAGTTCTCAATTTCAAGAAAAAATATTTTGTTAATAGCATGAAGTACAGTGAGCGGGCGGTAGCTTAGTAGTAGAGCTCCAGCCTTGTGTGCGGGAAGACCTGGGTTCGATTCCGTGCTGCTTACCCGACGGATCGCCAGCGCGTGGGCGTGGTAGTCAGCTGCATCGACGTGGGAATCGCTGAAATTGCAGCTGCATTTTGCATCCCTTAGCATGAAGTATAGTAGAAAAATAGTAAAAATCGCTTATGTGGTTATATTCGATGACATAAACGATTGCTTAGTAGTTATGGGTCACGACTCACTTTAGGGGAACAGGAATAAGTACAGAAGGACGTGACATTTGCGTCTTCTAACAGTTATGAAGAATGTCCAAAAGTTGTTTAAAGCGTCATCAAGCGTCTGATGGGTCTGCTATCTCGCGGTGCGCAATTGGAAGCAGCAGCAGAGGCCGCATTAAAGCAGGCTGAAGGCGCAAACCGAGCCGCTAAGAATCTTATGGTACGTTTTCATGCTCTTTTTT
>JPKZ01003286.1:0-12143 GCA_000803305.1 Toxocara canis | reverse complement strand
AGGTGGGAACGGAACAACGAAGAAAGAGCAACATTCTACGACGAGCTTCCACTTCGACCAAAACATTTCAATTGTGCACAACGCATTTGAAGTGCGTCGGTCATCCATTTGAAAAAATAGAGCAACTTCCGCGATCGCATTTCATAACGTTTTTCACTGTTTTTGCAGTTGACGTAAAAAAAATATTTTGTAACAACTGCTATGGGCAATACAGCTGTTGTTCCCCTATTTTCATGACAAGTTTTTCAGCATTTGAGATTTCACATATAAAATTTAAGATATTCGAAGTTAAAGCACTTCAGGATGGAAAAGGACAGCGCGTAGGGAAAACTGTAGGGGAAGGGTGGGGGATGAGGTCTTACGGATTTGAAGGGGCAGCGTGCAGAAAGTGGGAGAGGGGCGGAGGTGGAAATATAGAGAAGTGGGAGGGAAGGCGGTCATCTGATGCTAGATGATAAGCACTAGTTGTTGCTTGGTTGAATTAGCACTCGTTTTGAGGGTTTTCTCGTTTCCTCGGGGTAAGAGGTGGTTACAGAAGCCCAGGCTGCACTGCCGCCTTCAGCCATTCAGGCATTTCAGGCAACGTTTTCCACCTTCAGTCAAACGAGCAAGGGCTGAAGCATTCAAAAGCTAAACCTTGTAATAATAATCTTCGTCCCTCCACATCTGTTCCAACCCCTCCCCCCGCCTGATCCGTTCTTTCTTTTCATTTACCTAGTCATTGAATCGCTATTTTCGCAATACAGTTCGACAGCTTCTCAGTTTCATATACAACTACCCGAAATTGCCAACGTCCAGACCTATCCAAACGTTATTTTTTTGAATCAGTCACCTTTTGCTGCTTTGCAAATCGATCCGGATGAAGGCATTTCAAATATGCACTTTGCACCCAATTCATCGCCTCAACAATAACAGTTTACTACGATACCCGCAACCACTCACATAAGCATACTGATACGACAAAGAAATGTTGCACTGAACATCACAATTAAGGAAGCAACCCTCTTCGGCATGCAACATAAAATGATGCCAAAAGTCGAAATGATCGTCGAACTGACGGAAACTGTGACTAAAACTGCAAGAAATAAAAGCGGTATTGCTCCTCGGCTTACAACTTTCAACAACATTCAATCGATTTACAACCACTTTTGTAAAATCAACATTTATTGTAATTTCCACTTCCGCACTAAAGACAGGCAGCCTACAAGACCCTGGTCTCTTTGCGCTTATTCTCCAACGACTCCGCCCTCTCCTCTCCTTCCCTCCCCCTTGCTTCATGTATTTCGTACTGCGCTCTTCTTTATCACAACTAAACTTATAGTAAGCCTGGTTCGCTAACTATAATCGTTTTTTTTTCGCATAGTGTGTGTTACGAAATAGCACAATGAAAGAGAGCTGCAAGATAATAAGGAAAAAAACAAAGGCTACACAAGAACATAAAAAAAGAGTTCGCGAAAGCATAAAACACTGCACACGGGCAAAGGAAGAAAGATAAATATACGCAATGTTTATGAAAAAAAAAACACTGATACAAGCACACGTGAGAAAAGAAAAGGAAATCAGTGAGCTGATTTCTAATGATCATTTTGGGGATCGATGTGGACTGTGCTGATCTGATCCATGCTCAGTCGATCTTCTTGCTCTTATGATCACCTGATGCATTCTGTAACAAAACGAAAAACTGAGGAAACGAGAAAACCCTCAAAACGAGTGCTAATTCAACCAAGCAACAACTAGTGCTTATCATCTAGCATCAGATGACCGCCTTCCCTCCCACTTCTCTATATTTCCACCTCCGCCCCTCTCCCACTTTCTGCACGCTGCCCCTTCAAATCCGTAAGACCTCGAATTCAGTCTCTCCATTTGGAAAAGCCACTCCACACGAGTCCACCTCATAAGAAATCAATCTCCATCTTAAATTCAGCCTCCTTCCCCTCTTTTGAAAATCGAAATTTGCTCGGGAATTGAGTTTTCGGGTTTAACTACTGAGTAATGCATGTGCTCAATACACAATAAATACTCGATTCATTAGCTAAGCGATGAGGAGATAAAATCAGCAGTCAAAAAACAATGAAGCAAACAAATCCTCGACTTCACCTGCACAGGAGAACAAATATTCAGCAGGTTTCGTTGTAATAAGAGAGAGCAGCTGAAGGGATTAAATAAAATAACGACAAACCTTATGCTCGGACAGCAGCTGGCAAACACGATCATACTCCCTCTGAAGGCCTTCGGCTTGCTCCTTCATCGCGTCACGATCATTCTGCGCTGACTTCATTTCTGAAATGTAGATCAGCCCATCTTAAGTTCACCCTACAAAACATTAGTTAAAAATCAAAAACTATCACTGTAAAAAACCACACATTGATCATCAAAGTTTACCGTAAATGAAAACATCAATATACTTTTAGTGCTGCATCCGCAAACCACAAGCATATCGACAAAGAATTTAACCCATAGAGATGCCCACCCCTCACGTGAAGTTTTCACGCATCAAATATCGACGCAAACTTTTGCCCAAAATAGGCGCACAACTCTGCTCTAGACTAACATGAAATTTCAGCGCCGATCTGACTAAAGAAAGCGGGTATTTGCCAACCTCCTTCGCCCCTCCCCTCTCCATACCTCCGCCAAATAAAGAGAATGTCGAAAGTAGCAGCGGAATCTCAAGCTGACGTCGCAACTGATTCGAAAATTGTACGGAACGACAGGAGTTGATGCAGAAATAATTCATTTTAATCTTAAGATGAGCGGATGGCAGGAAGACGAGTCATTTCTAGTGAACGTCCTTCACATAACGACGACTAACTCCACTCAGCACATTCTTCACTTATGCGTGCGTATTAATCACCTCAAATGTACCCAAATAACATCGCCCTAATCGCGATTGATGGGACAAAAAAATGATCGGACCACCCCTCACCAGCGCTGCACAACGATTTGCTTCGCAGATGGTGGGTCAACAGAAGCAGATGCAGAATTTCATATATGAGGACTTTCTGAACCCTCAAAAGGTATTCGAAATGAAACTGCGGTCGTTTGATTCCAAAGAAGTATCCCATCACTGGACAAATTACCGAAGTTCCTATCCCGATTATTTCCCCAAACCACAGTTTAGGAAAATAAGGAAAATAATCTTCCAACCGGTCGTCGTGGAGTGACGGGAAAGAATCCCAATTTGTGTCATCTAACCTGAAGGCGAGCTCACTCCGCAAGTGCCAAATTAGAATAAGAGTAAGGTATGCCCAGCCACAGCGGAACCATGCGATTTGCTGACACATTATTTTGCGGGTTTGTGAGAACGCATTATGGAAGGGGTCATACTACGTTACGCATGCAATGTGTTACGTGTCTTTACTTTCAAGTAACGGTCACATGGCAACATTCTTTTGACATTTACCTCGTTCTCTTCTTCGCGGTAAATTACCCAGCCCTCCCACAAATTTTAACAGACAACTCCGAAACTTTTTTTTTGAATGCTCTAACTTTACAAAGAGACATTGAGCTGGAGGGTTTATAGCTGTTGTTGTTCATTTTGATCATTTTGAACTGACATACTTTCGTGCTGAGGTGTCGCATTTTCAGTTGTCATGAAAAATTGCAGTCAACTTCAAGAATTCCTATAAGCGGTTGTCGTGAGTGGTGGTGGAGGGTGGTCAGTTAATGGTTGGCGTCTTTGGAGGTTGTAGGGGCGAGGCGATCTTTGAGTTTTCTGTTGAACGAGTTTGTGAGGCTGGAAGGCTGAGTTATTATGCGCTTTGAGAAATTTGCCGTTGCGAAGCCAGTGTAAGGGTAGTGGTGAGGTCGTATCCGCGCGTAGTGGGGAGAGGGCATTCTAGGCACCTGAGGCTGCCAAAAAATTGCCTAAGTTTTGCAATCGTTCGAGTCGGGAGTCACGAGATAGAGCTCGAAGTCGGCAAAAGTGAACCTTCGGAACATTTATATGGGACTTTTTTTCTCGAGAAATTTTTCAAATTTCTTGAAAAACATTTTCAAAAGTTTCGGAACTTCAGAACAAAAGTGAACATTTATAGGACCGGTTAGTTGGGTGGGGATTTCGATACGCTATGAGACATTTTGAATTATTTATTGGCATTTCATGAAGTCTATCGATCTGACTGCGGAAGTGCAAAGCGCACAAGCTGTTCTTCGTTTGGCACAAACTCACTTGTTTAACGTTAAGGACTGCACTAGCTGTATATCGTATCGTATAACTCGATTTTCAGTACTGTGCTTTTTTATGGTTTGTTAGGTTTTACTACCCTTTGGAAAGTTTCTGTTGTGGCGGCAAACTCGGTCGCTGAATGGCAGTCGCATAAAATTGCACAGTTACTTAGAAACCCTTGTCTAGGAGTGCTGTAGCCAAATGAACAAATCCAGAGTGGAGAACTGCACGTGTTAGGCTTTAAATCTGGAATTTTTTTCTTTTTTAAAGAGTGCTTTCATCTCTGTTCATTCAGACGCATGAGAATTCGTTTGATGTGCCTCAGTTCTTTTCAGAAAGCGCCCTCACTACTTTTACGGGAATATTTTTGAGGTTTGGAGTTTTTGAATTTTGGGAAGTTTTTCTGGAGAATTCTGGAAGTTTTACGAGAGAATTTATGGATTTCGCCCCTGAATTTTGAAGCACTAGTTTTCGCATATCTTAGTGTTTAATTTCCAAAATTGTTTTTATGCGCTTTAGCTATTTTGTATTTTCTACTGATGTGTTATAGCCATTTCCAGATTGATTCATTGACCCGGAGGAAGTTATGAGCATTTCAAAATGTTAAAAATATCTTCGTGTTTTTTAACCAACAAGGTTGTTAATCAAAAGGCTCGGTCGCAGAAAAACGACTATCTAGTGCGACCGGACCGCAAAAAATTTTTCATTATTTGCGGGCGGTTTGTGAAAGCGGCTGATCTAGTGAGAGTGTGGCCTAAACCCGTGCTGGGCTAGTATCGAGGAAGCATTCCCATTTGTCTCTTAACTATACTCGTTGATCGCGTGTAATTAGCGTAGCGCCTTAGTTGGCACATAAAATTTGCTTGTTTATCGCAAAACGTTCATTTTCATAGAGCTTTTAGGGCCGAGCGAGCGGGTGCCATGTCGCTGCAGTGGTCTGTCGTCGCGCTGATTCTATACGTTGAGATAGTCATCCTGTTGCTACTTCTTCTGCCCTGGCTTCGACCCTCTTTGTTAGTTTGTTTGGTACTTGTGCAGTTTTATGGACGGCGACAAATTGTACCTAATTATGGTCTTGTGAAATGTTGTATGCGAGCTTTGCATTCGGTTATATTGTAGCCATCACGGTATGATGGACTGAGGCATGTTATTTTCAGCGTGCAGTGTCTACTGTTTTTTTTTTCTTAATTTTGGGAAGGGGCTCCACTAGCCATGCTGAACTTAATTGAACGCCGCATAACACATGGGTGGCTTGCCATTTTTTTCGGAAATTTCTGCAGATCAAAATTTCCGTATCGACTTTGTGGGTTGCGGATTTCCGGGTTAACTTTTCCGAGTAGGTGTTCTGGAGCGGAATATTTGCAAGTAATAGCGCAGCAGGTCTTAACGACTCTGAAAATGGTGTTTTTTGGGATGGCCGGAAGTGTTAAAAAGGGAAAAGATTTCACTTTGTGGGAATTTTCGTTTGGAAATCCCCGGGTTTTTGTTTGTAGAAGGTGAGCAGTGGGGAGAAGCTGTCGATTACCCATTGCCGAACGTCTGAAAGATCAAAATCCGCACAACCCGTGTGCACGTCTTGATACGAACCTGTTCGTTCTTCCCAATGTGAACCGAGTCCTCCTTGAAAGAAGCGAAATGTAAAAATATTCCTCGTTGTTGCACGTCTCAGTGTTTTCTATAATATAATTTTAAGGCATTGAACACCCCTGCCGATCGAATGCATTGCCTGTGTTTCTTCAACGAACAGTCAACGATAAAACATCCTCAACTAATTTGAAAAACAGAGAGTGCTAGCGATATTAGTTGAATAGTTTTGAATCTTTCTGCGAAATAGTGTCCTATCAGATTTAAACTGGTCATTTTAGTTGGAATCGAATTTTCAAGAGTCGGATGATCAGATGGTTCGAGAAAAACGCTTACGTATACTCGATTGCTGGAACCGCCGTACTGCTGCTGCTGTTCATGGGTATTTTCTTCTGTTAATTTTTTCATTTCTGGATTGTTGTATGTTTTTTGAAATTCGCGTTGAGTTTTGTGCTTTCGCCTGCGGTCATATTGATTGGATGAATTTTAATTCTTTGGCTGTCGTACCTTCCGAATTTTTCGCTTTGCTTAAGTAGTAGGAACATTACTATAAAGAAGGAGTTTTTGATAACAAAACATTCTGCAACCAATTTTGTGGTGACGGTCAAACCGGAATTCATGTAGGGCAAAAATCGGTGCTCCAAGCATGTTCCGGTCTCATGCAGCAGCGCCAGCGACACTGAGTATAATTACCTTTTGCATGCATGTTGTGGTATAATGAGCTCGTGCCTGAGAATCCTTTTATTTGGAAGGATTATTGCTGTCTGGGAAATTGTTGAACTTGTGCTGTTGCGCACCAAGTTGACTAGCTCAGCGGCGTTTTGTGGGGTGCTATAAAAGTGTGTTGGTTGTGCACGAAATGTGAATGAGCCTTCGAATTTCGGAAGCTCTAGCTCCTCTCATCATTATTGCTGATAGCTGTGGATGGTGAGAGTTAAGCTTTCAATAAGTGATAAATCACAGCTGCAGATGTGCTTGAAAATAATCCTAGAATTGATTTTTTTCTTCCGTAACTTTCAGAAGAGGCTTTATTAGAGACTATATGATAACTAGCCAATGCTGCGCTTTCAGATGCAATCCGTGAGGTACGCAAATATGCCGCGGAAGTGGCTGCGGATACTCCAATGCACACGGCCGGTGCTGACAATGCGATCCACATGCGTCTATTTCGTGCTCAGCGCAACCTCTACGTCTCGGGTTTCGCACTGCTTCTTTTCCTGTAAGTAGATTTTCATTCCTGATTCTCTCAGCTTATCTCAGAACTTTCTGTCTAACAATCTCGCCTAGCTGAGACAAAGGGGATAGAGTTGCTGGTGAGGAAAGGAGGAAGCGGGAAGAGAGTGAGCTGGAAATTTTTTTTTAAACTAACTAGAAAAGATTCAGCAGATCTGCAGAAGAGGTGACACATCCTTTCATTTTTGTATCTTCCGTCAGTGGCATCTAAAAAAAAGCGAATGATATTTGCTTTTAAAAGAAACTGGCGTTTCGGAAAAGGAGATGCCTTTTTGCTGGCACACGTGAAGCAATGCAGACACTTTGTAAAGTAAAACTGGCGTTTCGGAAAAGGAGATGCCTTTTTGCTGGCACACGTGAAGCAATGCAGACGCTTTGTAAAGTACTCATGATGTTTTCAAGGAAAACAGGTCGAAATAAATTGGTTTTAGTTCTCAATTTCAAGAAAAAATATTTTGTTAATAGCATGAAGTACAGTGAGCGGGCGGTAGCTTAGTAGTAGAGCTCCAGCCTTGTGTGCGGGAAGACCTGGGTTCGATTCCGTGCTGCTTACCCGACGGATCGCCAGCGCGTGGGCGTGGTAGTCAGCTGCATCGACGTGGGAATCGCTGAAATTGCAGCTGCATTTTGCATCCCTTAGCATGAAGTATAGTAGAAAAATAGTAAAAATCGCTTATGTGGTTATATTCGATGACATAAACGATTGCTTAGTAGTTATGGGTCACGACTCACTTTAGGGGAACAGGAATAAGTACAGAAGGACGTGACATTTGCGTCTTCTAACAGTTATGAAGAATGTCCAAAAGTTGTTTAAAGCGTCATCAAGCGTCTGATGGGTCTGCTATCTCGCGGTGCGCAATTGGAAGCAGCAGCAGAGGCCGCATTAAAGCAGGCTGAAGGCGCAAACCGAGCTTTTTTTTTTTTGGCATTTCCTTAGTCTTTCCATTGAAGGGAGCAGTGGCAAGTATTGTGAGAAATGAGGATGAATGGGAAATTTGATGTTTTTTATTTTATACTGTGAATGTGAAAGTACTTGCTATCAAAGTAATGGTTATCAGCAGAATCACAAACCCTCACGTGTAGTGTATTATTGTATCGGCGTTCATAAAATATGCAGTTGACGCTTGCGACTGATGATATTCGTTGCCTTTATTTGCCATCTGCAGCATTTGCTTGTTAATATGGTGTTTTCAGGGAAGTGACAGCGAAAAGGTGAAAGAGTTGGAGCGAGAAGTCGATGAAATGAGCAAAAGTCATCTTTTCGTTTTATTTAAAGTTTTTTTAATGAACTATTCGAGCTTTGAATTTTTTTTCTTCCCGTTAGTGCCATTTAGGTAATATATATACCTTCGGCGAACTTGTATTTCCTAATTCCCAGACTTATTATGGCCTCAGCTCCCAAATACTTCATTTTACGGTCCTTTTTCATTTTTTCTTCGATTTTCAACTCCTGTCGTTCCGTACAATTTTCGAATCAGTTGCGACGTCATCTTGAGATTCCGCTGCTACTTTCGACATTCTCTTTATTTGGCGGAGGTATGGAGAGGGGAGGGGCGAAGGAGGTTGGCAAATACCCGCTTTCTTTAGTCAGATCGGCGCTGAAATTTCATGTTAGTCTAGAGCAGAGTTGTGCGCCTATTTTGGGCAAAAGTTTGCGTCGATATTTGATGCGTGAAAACTTCACGTGAGGGGTGGGCATCTCTATGGGTTAAATTCTTTGTCGATATGCTTGTGGTTTGCGGATGCAGCACTAAAAGTATATTGATGTTTTCATTTACGGTAAACTTTGATGATCAATGTGTGGTTTTTTACAGTGATAGTTTTTGATTTTTAACTAATGTTTTGTAGGGTGAACTTAAGATGGGCTGATCTACATTTCAGAAATGAAGTCAGCGCAGAATGATCGTGACGCGATGAAGGAGCAAGCCGAAGGCCTTCAGAGGGAGTATGATCGTGTTTGCCAGCTGCTGTCCGAGCATAAGGTTTGTCGTTATTTTATTTAATCCCTTCAGCTGCTCTCTCTTATTACAACGAAACCTGCTGAATATTTGTTCTCCTGTGCAGGTGAAGTCGAGGATTTGTTTGCTTCATTGTTTTTTGACTGCTGATTTTATCTCCTCATCGCTTAGCTAATGAATCGAGTATTTATTGTGTATTGAGCACATGCATTACTCAGTAGTTAAACCCGAAAACTCAATTCCCGAGCAAATTTCGATTTTCAAAAGAGGGGAAGGAGGCTGAATTTAAGATGGAGATTGATTTCTTATGAGGTGGACTCGTGTGGAGTGGCTTTTCCAAATGGAGAGACTGAATTCGAGGTCTTACGGATTTGAAGGGGCAGCGTGCAGAAAGTGGGAGAGGGGCGGAGGTGGAAATATAGAGAAGTGGGAGGGAAGGCGGTCATCTGATGCTAGATGATAAGCACTAGTTGTTGCTTGGTTGAATTAGCACTCGTTTTGAGGGTTTTCTCGTTTCCTCAGTTTTTCGTTTTGTTACAGAAGCCCAGGCTGCACTGCCGCCTTCAGCCATTCAGGCATTTCAGGCAACGTTTTCCACCTTCAGTCAAACGAGCAAGGGCTGAAGCATTCAAAAGCTAAACCTTGTAATAATAATCTTCGTCCCTCCACATCTGTTCCAACCCCTCCCCCCGCCTGATCCGTTCTTTCTTTTCATTTACCTAGTCATTGAATCGCTATTTTCGCAATACAGTTCGACAGCTTCTCAGTTTCATATACAACTACCCGAAATTGCCAACGTCCAGACCTATCCAAACGTTATTTTTTTGAATCAGTCACCTTTTGCTGCTTTGCAAATCGATCCGGATGAAGGCATTTCAAATATGCACTTTGCACCCAATTCATCGCCTCAACAATAACAGTTTACTACGATACCCGCAACCACTCACATAAGCATACTGATACGACAAAGAAATGTTGCACTGAACATCACAATTAAGGAAGCAACCCTCTTCGGCATGCAACATAAAATGATGCCAAAAGTCGAAATGATCGTCGAACTGACGGAAACTGTGACTAAAACTGCAAGAAATAAAAGCGGTATTGCTCCTCGGCTTACAACTTTCAACAACATTCAATCGATTTACAACCACTTTTGTAAAATCAACATTTATTGTAATTTCCACTTCCGCACTAAAGACAGGCAGCCTACAAGACCCTGGTCTCTTTGCGCTTATTCTCCAACGACTCCGCCCTCTCCTCTCCTTCCCTCCCCCTTGCTTCATGTATTTCGTACTGCGCTCTTCTTTATCACAACTAAACTTATAGTAAGCCTGGTTCGCTAACTATAATCGTTTTTTTTTCGCATAGTGTGTGTTACGAAATAGCACAATGAAAGAGAGCTGCAAGATAATAAGGAAAAAAACAAAGGCTACACAAGAACATAAAAAAAGAGTTCGCGAAAGCATAAAACACTGCACACGGGCAAAGGAAGAAAGATAAATATACGCAATGTTTATGAAAAAAAAAAACACTGATACAAGCACACGTGAGAAAAGAAAAGGAAATCAGTGAGCTGATTTCTAATGATCATTTTGGGGATCGATGTGGACTGTGCTGATCTGATCCATGCTCAGTCGATCTTCTTGCTCTTATGATCACCTGATGCATTCTGTAACAAAACGAAAAACTGAGGAAACGAGAAAACCCTCAAAACGAGTGCTAATTCAACCAAGCAACAACTAGTGCTTATCATCTAGCATCAGATGACCGCCTTCCCTCCCACTTCTCTATATTTCCACCTCCGCCCCTCTCCCACTTTCTGCACGCTGCCCCTTCAAATCCGTAAGACCTCGAATTCAGTCTCTCCATTTGGAAAAGCCACTCCACACGAGTCCACCTCATAAGAAATCAATCTCCATCTTAAATTCAGCCTCCTTCCCCTCTTTTGAAAATCGAAATTTGCTCGGGAATTGAGTTTTCGGGTTTAACTACTGAGTAATGCATGTGCTCAATACACAATAAATACTCGATTCATTAGCTAAGCGATGAGGAGATAAAATCAGCAGTCAAAAAACAATGAAGCAAACAAATCCTCGACTTCACCTGCACAGGAGAACAAATATTCAGCAGGTTTCGTTGTAATAAGAGAGAGCAGCTGAAGGGATTAAATAAAATAACGACAAACCTTATGCTCGGACAGCAGCTGGCAAACACGATCATACTCCCTCTGAAGGCCTTCGGCTTGCTCCTTCATCGCGTCACGATCATTCTGCGCTGACTTCATTTCTGAAATGTAGATCAGCCCATCTTAAGTTCACCCTACAAAACATTAGTTAAAAATCAAAAACTATCACTGTAAAAAACCACACATTGATCATCAAAGTTTACCGTAAATGAAAACATCAATATACTTTTAGTGCTGCATCCGCAAACCACAAGCATATCGACAAAGAATTTAACCCATAGAGATGCCCACCCCTCACGTGAAGTTTTCACGCATCAAATATCGACGCAAACTTTTGCCCAAAATAGGCGCACAACTCTGCTCTAGACTAACATGAAATTTCAGCGCCGATCTGACTAAAGAAAGCGGGTATTTGCCAACCTCCTTCGCCCCTCCCCTCTCCATACCTCCGCCAAATAAAGAGAATGTCGAAAGTAGCAGCGGAATCTCAAGATGACGTCGCAACTGATTCGAAAATTGTACGGAACGACAGGAGTTGAAAATCGAAGAAAAAATGAAAAAGGACCGTAAAATGAAGTATTTGGGAGCTGAGGCCATAATAAGTCTGGGAATTAGGAAATACAAGTTCGCCGAAGGTATATATATTACCTAAATGGCACTAACGGGAAGAAAAAAAATTCAAAGCTCGAATAGTTCATTAAAAAAACTTTAAATAAAACGAAAAGATGACTTTTGCTCATTTCATCGACTTCTCGCTCCAACTCTTTCACCTTTTCGCTGTCACTTCCCTGAAAACACCATATTAACAAGCAAATGCTGCAGATGGCAAATAAAGGCAACGAATATCATCAGTCGCAAGCGTCAACTGCATATTTTATGAACGCCGATACAATAATACACTACACGTGAGGGTTTGTGATTCTGCTGATAACCATTACTTTGATAGCAAGTACTTTCACATTCACAGTATAAAATAAAAAACATCAAATTTCCCATTCATCCTCATTTCTCACAATAC
>JPKZ01003285.1:82040-94460 GCA_000803305.1 Toxocara canis | reverse complement strand
TATCGCTTTTACCTGTTGCGTTCGCTTACATACGGTAAAATGCTCACAAGTAAAAGCGAAAAGTAGAAGTGCTCTTCCCGAAAGCTCTTTTGCAGTCACTACTGACATATATTAACAATATCTCAAGAACACTTTATTCAAACTCTTCATTGTACTGCGTCGTATTCCCCCCCCCCTTCCCCTTGCTTTTGTGCCACATCTACACTGACCTATACGCGTATTACTGCGCTCATCTAACACCACAGTTTTTGTAACGACTTCTCAGAGTGAGATTTTGCTATCCATCTAATGTTAATAGTAACATCGCATTCCTATTCAAAAAATTGTTCTAAACGCGCACAGTCATCACGATGCCTTGAATATTTGATGGGGTTTTAGATGCTTACTTAGTGCCCAAAAAGTCCATTGTGAAAGCTGAGCATGTGATGTAGTGACTTAGGTCTTTTTCTTGGACGGCACTTATTAGAGAGAACATTCATATTCATTGGATACATTCCAGGCGCTTAAAGAATAATTCCTCACCTGATCAGTAGCAACTGCGAACTCAGGTAACGTGACTCGTATAGCACGAGGTCGAAGAACGGCCAACTGATGCATGGGATTCGTTGAACGCAGAACAATCAGAACGCGAAACTGATAGTCACGACAAGGGTCCGGTGTAGTGAATGTGATTTGTGGTGTTAATGAAACGCCCTATAATGAAACTGCAGCATAACGATTTAATTATCACATCACTAGCTCTTAGAAAAGAAATATGTATATTTCTTTTGAGATTGCTCACAACGTGAAACGAGTGAAGATAAACAATGATTTATGCTGAAAGAAATTGCTCATTGCACATAGAAGATCGCTGACAACCTCATGCATGCGTATTATAGAAGAATTTGAAACATATACAAAAAGGCAAAAATAAAGAAAAGTTTTTGAGAAGAATTCAGTAAGGAAACAAAAAAAAGGAGGGCTTTAAAAGAAGTGAGTTGAATCAGTTTGTCAATTGTTGCTCCGCCTTTAAAAAAGCGACCTTAGATGCCAACACGATAGTGTGAACATCGCATAACACCAATGATAAATTAAATTATTTCTTACCGCAAACATCCAATCCTCTGGCGAAGTGCTAACGGTCGAGAACTCGAATATGTATATAAAGGCTTTTGGGTTCGGACTCATCAGGATATGGATCGTATGCGCGTCAAGGTATTCGGTTTTGACCGGAAAAACGTCGTCAATTGTGTCCGCTGAAACTCAAAGGTAGAGTAAGTGTGAACCAAGTACGCTAATAAGCGCGCACTAACGAAACTGAATCGTGATTTTCACTCGAGAAAAACAGTTCATCAGCGGAACGGCAAGAGCGCGAATATGGAACTACCATGAACGCTATAGCTCTTTGTTCGAGAAGCATAAGGATTCGAATTTCTAAGTTCTTTGTACAATGCATCTTGTGACTGTTTTTTCGGGCTGCGCTGGGCTATTATGCTAGCTATCGTAACAACTGAGGGTCTTTTTATGCTCTGGCCAAAGACGGACGGACCTTTCGTAGAAAATGATTTTGTAAAAACAATCTACAGTTTGCTGTAATTGTGCTCACCAACTTTCTCTAATGCTCGATAGTTCATACGGTTTCAGTGATTCCCCTGACTCCAATTAGATCGTTAAATGAAACGAAACTTATCCAGAAAATATATGTGGTGCATCCTCATCTGTCAGACATCATCCACCACAATGCCTTTCATTGCGTTTTCCATCACCAATTTTTATTTGAAACTCGGAAACATCTTGATCACCACCGCAGGCTTATTTATGAGTTTCAGTATGCGGTTTGCGCCGACAGAATCGCTGCGGTCGAAGTCATTAATGCCTTTTTATACCCGAAACAGATGTGCGTCAATAGCGTTCGCTAACAGTTACGCCAGATTGCGCACTCAGTTGTACTCGGCAAACTCAAATTTATCGTCTAACAATAACGCATTAATTTCATTACAGCGATAACGAAAACAGGCGCCTTTCTACGTATGAGGAAGATTCTGAAATTACAACAACAAAACTACCTTTCAAGACATCCTCGTTGATCGAATTGCATGCATTGTGTAAGGTCGGCAAAGGACAGGCACAATATGCCGCATTTGGCTGCAAACAACTTAGAGAAACGAAGTTTTGTCTTGAGAACTAAACACAATTAAGGCTGGCTTTTAATAACTTAGAAATCCTGAGCCCATTTCTGCGAAGTGGATACTGACCCTTGATATGGCTATTTCTTGACAAAACGAAGCGTATTCAAGGAAATTTCAAGGAACTTCAGATTAAAGTGAGTTGCTGGAGATTGTAACCTATTGCAGCTCACAAACGCTTATATGCAAGCACATGCTTGAAACAACCAGTTTGCTATGCCTCGCGAGAACCGTCGGCAACGTCTAGCAGCACAAATGAGTTGTTGCGACAATTTTTCAAAGTTTATTTCAAAGCTGTTCTCCAATTTACGCATTATTCTTTGAATGGCAAATATTAGCATCTGTTGATATTATTGGTATCGATTTCTGTTTCATAAATTCGTTCGCATTCTATCGCCTAGTCAACGAACAAACAAGTTGTTCTTCCATTGTGCGTTGGCCTCCAGTTCAAGATCAGCCTGACTGCACAGGCACACGCTTTAACGAAATAAAGAGGTGTCATCTTTTCCCCGCTCGTGCTTCTTTAACGAGGTGGTGGTGAAGGAAAGTGACAGCGACACAACTTTTACCTCCTCCCAATATCAGACATCCGCAACCCTTCATTCAAATTCTCCTCCGCAATCTCCCCATATCACTCATGCCCAACATCTATCACTTTAAGGGTCGCTGCAAACCATTGACTGATAACAGCCATAGCGAATCGAACATTTCAGATGGGCCCCATTTTTTGATGCATACGATGCGTACTCCTACGCCTCCCCCATTTCCCCTCCTGGATGTAGCTGTAGTAGCTGTTAGTGATAGTAGCAGCAACACTGACCGGTGCACACCGGTGCACCCCCCTATGAGTGCGCGCATAAGCAGCACATAGTGCGCGTAAACGTAAAGTTTATGCGTTGCTTCTTCAACTCGTTACGGCCCCTGTGGCACGGATGTAGCTGTAGTAGCTGTTAGTGATAGTAGCAGCAACACTGGTAGCACTGAAGACTGAAATAAGCTGTGATAGTACTCAGTAATAAACTAACAGTTGTAGGTAGTACTAATTGGAGCAGTACATTTTATTAGTGTCCTGACAGCAAGAGTGATGTTGCAGTGAGTGGCGTGTATCTAGCAGTTGCTGATGCAAATGACAACCGCTTCATGGTTGGAGACTAGAGCAACACGGATTTCCGTTGCTACGAAAGAAGTAGAAGGATATCATGAGAGAACAGTAACAGAGGTAAGCGTTTTACCTTGCAGGAGCAAAAAGTATCCCGATGCTGATAATGAGGAAAGGTGATCAGCATTATTGGCAGAAGCACTAAGTAAACAGGACTAGTGCGAAATGGAAAGATTCAATTTCTTTTCGATGAGACAACCGCAGAAAAGTCTACCGGCCCGACTATGTATCGACTGCTTGAAGGATTATGCGCTGATATGAGGTAGCTTAAAGGTTACTTCACGGACTGTGCGGACCTGCACTGTGTCATCGTTACGGTCACAAAAGCTCTTCCATCGTCATGTGCGCTTAAGGGCCAACTTTCTGTCACACTTTGCACAATAAAAATTGGTTAGTAGGAATGTTTATCAGTTAGAAGAGAGGAACAGTCCCTTCCTTGCTATAGTGCTTTTAGAAAGTTTTCTTAAGTACCGATGACACATGGAATAACTGAGAAAAATGGTGACAGTTTAATCGATGAAAGAAGTATTTGGAGATGTCAGAGACGATGTTCTCAAATTGGAGGTACCGAAACGCTTTCATCTAAAGGTGGTCAAGGTCAATGAATTGTGTCCATTGCACCAAAATGGCGTAACCCGAATGCATTGAGGAACGCACACCTGAAATGCGCTATTTTCACAGACCCATTCAAACATACAATACTTTCGGGTATAATTTCACACTTCAGTCATCAAAAACAGCCCTACTTTCAAGATGGCTTCTTATGCAAAGGTCATGCATTGAAACAGAATATGTTCACTCGATACTTGATTATCTCAGTGAACAAAAACCGGTTAAAACACCACGAATGTCTTCCGGTGCTATAAAATTTTATTCTTACGAAGAAAACGATGACGTAGAAGTTCAGGATCGTCGAGAGAAGGGTGTAAATGGACAGAGTTTGAAACAGCAAATCCAGTGTTTTTGTTTTTTCTGTAACAAGTCTCTGGTTGAAAAGAGCTGAATAGACTGTATGAAGTAGGGTATCATCATTTACAGCTGGTCTAATCTCTGTTGTTTGCGCGTTTAAAAATAAAAACACGCGTTTTCCTCTGCAGTGGAAGAGTGCATTTGTAGATGAATACGTAAGCGAATTTCTTTTTGAGATGTTTATGGGTGTGAGAAATCGTCCGCTTTTGTGCTATGAAGGCGCCAAGATGAGTCGAAGTTTGCTGAAGTGTAACATGTTGAGGCGATTTACGAGCACAAACACGTTGCACATCGTAACTACGGGAGTTGCAGCCTTATTTGTTTGCTTCTTACACCACTACCTAGGTACTCCTTTCGGAACGCGCTGAGGTGTTTTTTCTTAAAATTAACGCGAAACATCCCTAATGGCATAGTGGCATTACATTATCAATTTAGCGCTGGGTATGATATGTTTTGTATAGAGCAAAACTGAACAACAAACAACTAAAAACTGGTTAAAATCTCAGAAAGTGTTGGTGTCTGAAGTAACTTTCTTCAAACGACAACGTTCATTGTCACTTTAGGTGGGTCACCTTTATGTTCAGTGCACTCTGTTCCCATATTCGTCCAAAGATTTGTACACCCGATGAGATTAGCGAAAAAAAAACCAAACAAAGCGATAAAGGGCACAAGAATGTTGCATAAGAGCATAGCGAACGTTCAAACAAAACGAAGAGCAATTCCACTCGTAATAACAAAGGACAGGAAAACTGTTTTGTATTTTATATGTAATCTTACCACTAACAATTTCTAGAAGTGGCTGCAACATAAACGTTCATCTGCAACGGTGACTTTGGGCCCCATTTTACGCTTTTCTTCGCTTTGCTATTCTTTTATTCCTCCTCTTCTTTTCTTTTCATATTTTTTTTTGCATTTTTCGTGAACAGTTGGGGCCTCCGTTCGAAATCAGGTTGCTGCTTTTGATCTCACATCCACTGAGGCAGGGGTAAATAAGGGGAAGGGTAGGAGTGGAATCATGTATGCTGCATGTCGATATTAGCATGAATCTCAACAAAGGGTTTCGTTTTGACATTTATTGGTCACTTCTGCTGTTGATCACGCACTAGTGAGACAATCATCAAGACAACGATATTTACGAAGCGTGAAGGGAAGGCTGTGATTTCTAAGAGGTAACAACTGCATCAAATGAAAATCGCGATTAAAAAATAACCGAATTTATAAGTCAAGGAATATTACATTTCAGTCCGCAGGGAAGGACAAGTGACTGATCTGAAGGGGGAAGTGGATCTAACGGAGTGACGGATA
The DNA here is from genome assembly GCA_000803305.1 of Toxocara canis. Lineage (NCBI taxonomy): Eukaryota > Metazoa > Nematoda > Chromadorea > Rhabditida > Toxocaridae > Toxocara > Toxocara canis. Next base: position 88,862 of record JPKZ01003285.1, on the reverse strand, counting down.
GAGGGGAAATTAACGAGCGATATGACATCTACAACGGGAAGCGACTGTACCGGAGGGTGCCCGAATGTGATGAAAATTTGTAAAAGAAGCCATGCCTAACGGAAAACAAAATCTGAGGGGAAAAGTGCATGCAACATTGACAAACATTTGCGAATTCCGATCCTCCGTTCAGCGGAGTGAGAATGCTTTCCACAATCAGCGACATTATTTAAAATTAAACAAATTGCGGTGATTTTTCAACTGAGCCGAAACATTAAAATAAATTTCGTTCCAATGTCATACACATATCGTATTTGCCTGTGCCAGGGAAAGTGTTATCAAAGATTTGTACACCCGATGAGATTAGCGAAAAAAAAACCAAACAAAGCGATAAAGGGCACAAGAATGTTGCATAAAAGCATAGCGAACGTTCAAACAAAACGAAGAGCAATTCCACTCGTAATAACAAAGGACAGGAAAACTGTTTTGTATTTTATATGTAATCTTACCATTAACCATTTCTAGAAGTGGCTGCAACATAAACTTTCATCTGCAACGGTGACTTTGGGCCCCATTTCACGCTCTTCTTCGCTTTGCTATTCTTTTATTCCTCGCCTTCTTTTCTTTTCACATATTTTTTGCATTTTTCCTGAACAGTTGAGGCCTCCGTTCGAAATCACGTTGCTGCTTTTGATTCCACATCCACTGAGGCAGGGGATAAATAAGGGAAAGGGTAGGTATGGAGGAGTGGAATCATATATGCTGCATGTCGATATTAGCATGAATCTCAACAAAGGGTTTCCTTATGACATTTATTGGTCACTTTTACTGTTGATGATGCACTAGTGAGGCAATCATCACGACAACGATATTTACGAAGCGTGAAGGGAAGGCTGTGATCAAATATCGCGAATGAAGAAATACCCAAATTTATAAGTCAAGGAATATAACATTTCAGCCGCAGGAAAGGACAGGTGACTGATCTGAAGGGGGAAGGGCATTTAACGGAGTGACGGATGGAGGGGAAATTAACGAGCGGTATTTTAGCATGCAGAGATGGAAAAATATGCGATATGGCATCTACAACGAGAAGCGACTGAATCGGAGGGTGCCCAAATGTGATGACAATTTGTAAGAGAAGGCATGCCTAACGAAAAACAAAATTTGAGGGGAAAAGTGCATGCAACATTGACAAACATTTGCGAGTTCCGATCCTCCGTTCAGCAGAATGAGAATGCTTCCCACAGTCAGCGACATTATTCGACTGCATCGGTCACAAAATTAAACAAATTGCGGTAATTTCTCAACTGAGCCGAAACACTAAAATAAATTTCGTTCCAATGTCATACACATATCGTATTTGCCTGTGCCAGGGAAAGTGTTATGAAGGTCGCTTACCGTGCCTGAGTTCACACATCTCACGTAGCATTCAACGGCACATTTGGCACGTTGACTTGTGATTGCCTCGGACAACCGCAACCAAACGAGGAGAACGACAGCAGATGACAACATTCTGCGGCACCACCTGCAAAGCCCTTCCACGTTAACTTCGGCTCCGTTGTGCGACAAAATTGTATGGGAAACGTTTTTTGTTTTTTTTTGGGGGAGGGGGGGGGTGGGGTTGATATAGGAAACAGAGAAGGTAGAATGCGGGGAAGAGAATAATTCCGAATTTCTTGTAATTCCAAAAAAAAATGGCAAAGAGATTGTGTGCAGTGTCCAGGTTCACGGCGCCCGATTTCCGTCAACATTTTCTGTTTATAACGTAAAATATCAATCATGGAACGCGCAGCGCGAAGACGAAAGCGCTGTGTGAAGGCGTAACACCGATATCAAAGAAAAGCGAAAATGAAGAAAAACGCAGAAATACGCACGAAAGGAATTGTGAACAAGGAAGGCGCTATAGTGCAAAGCAGAGGGAAGGGAAATAGTTTAAAAGATCGTGAAGAAAAAGTCGAGAAAAAAACGATTTGGAAGTGCTTTGGAAATATGACAAATAAATATTTGCATCGTTAAAAATAAGAAACGAATATGAGAACCGCAAATGTAAGAAATGAACACTTTCACCGGAAAAAAAAAGAATGGAAAAAAGATATTCGAAAAATGAAAAATGATAAGATTCGGGAGTACAGTTCGTCATAATGAGTAGCATTCCTATACGTCATCACAGTAGTGGGTACACACCATGAAAAAATGCACTTGTTAATGAAGGTGCCAAGCAGCGTGCCAATCAATGTTGACATTGATGAAGAAAACAAAGAGGAAGCGCACCAATCAGGTTGCTAAAATTTATGACCATTGTCACTATGGAAATGACTCACCGGTAGGTTACAAAACTAGTTAGCAACAACGTGTATAAATGCGAAAAAACAGATGTGCAAATGTTTCGTTTTCTGGATGTCCAAATCGAATGCATTTTTTTTTGGATGCATAGAAAAACAAATCTATTCCTTCCGCTTAAGATGCTTCTGTGGAACAACATTATGTGGGCTATCAGGTATTATTTTCAAAATGGGGGTTGTAAAGCGTTCACGTGTACAAAAGCGACATGCAAATACTCGAACAAACTCATAAGTATGTGTTACTCGTATATGTGCAGAGAAATTTGCAAAAAAAAACAAACAAACAGAGAACTACACATTAGCGTCCGATTTTGCAAACGATAATGCGCGCAGCACACCAACGAACTATTTTGGAAGTTTTCTGATTTTGTTTAGTAGCAGAGACGGGTATAGTTGATGGGTTTTTTCGCTTGCATGAGCCTACCGTACCATTTACCCCTCGCCAAAATTACAGATCAATTCGACAGCGAATCTGCACATGTGGAACGATTAGGACAGATGCCAATACAAAAAAATTCGAGTGCCAAGCAACATTATACCTGAAGTACCAACTTTATCTAGCTCGATATATTATTTGGGGTACTCCCCTGTATAGTTTTTTTGCCTAAAGCTCATCCCTATCGCAATAAATGAACAGTTTCAACTTTAATCCCAATTTGCGAACAGAGTTGATTTTCTTCTGACAAAAAATTTACGCCACAGCTTTCCATCAAATGAATTTCATTGGTTTAATTTTGCGATAAAGAAATCATTGTTCTTTTTTCACTGAACTTTCAAATAAAAATTTTTGCAATGATCTCCACAGCAAGCAAAAATGAATTCGAAAATTGTTCGTTTTGAGAATGTTTTCTAGAACTTATATTTTTATGCTGATGTTCGCTTAAGCCGCATTGCAGTTTTGCGAACTTCGTTGCATGTCGTGTAAAAAAATCAAGTCTGTTATTCCGCAAAGTCTCTTTACATATTTTGCATGTCTTTGTTACCGAAAAACGTACTGTACATCCGTTCATGCCGCATGTAGCAAATTTTCCGCTCATGAAAAAGGCTCCTTTCCATATGTCAATAACGACTATTTACCCAGGCAACAGTTTCAAGAATCTGATGAAAACATTGTTGGTTAAAGTTGGCAGTGACAGCAACACATGTGAAGAAATGTCATCTGATATCTGATTCGATGAAAATTTGAACCCTTGCTGCCCATTTTGATCTATGGCTTTTTTCTTAAGCAGAACATAATTCACCTAAATGCTGGTTATACCGGTGTGCTGAAACACATGGCTTCCTAAGTTTATTGCAAGGGTTTTTCTATTTTTAAATGAAGCCGCTACAAAGCGGCTCGTTTTATTTAAGCACAGCTGAATTTTTGTATTCTGAAAGCACAGATGAAGAAAAGCAAAAGTGCGACAAATTCTTGGAACAAAATGGTTGCGATGTGATGCAAATGGAGAATGTTGGCAGATGGACGTTCAGTGCGGTAAGAACCTTTTGCGGTGAACAACTGTCGTATTTTGGACGGAAGCGCAGCGACCAATTGCAACGCGTTGCACGCCCGCAGAGTTGATCTATTTGCACAGGATTATCCAACCAGTGCTACGCACTTCAACTACAACAGTTTCTTCTCCTGAAACCTGCCCCGGAATTAAGTCAGCATCCTTCAGCATGTATCCTTTTCCACCTATTAAAAATAGGGATTGAAATAGAGCAATGTAATCGGCATTCGAACTCTTCTTACTATTTTTTAGCTGGCTCACTATTTGCCTTAAAAAACAGAGACTATCGTTATACAGGTGGGATATTTCTGATTGCACAATTGGTACTAGTAATCGATAAGCAATTTTCTTATAGAAAGTGGTGCATGAAAGGTCGTAGGGAAATAATAACACGCAAACGTTCGCTATCACTGGCACTTGCAATGCTGTGCAAAGCGATGTGGAAATAGAACATGGAATCCTCGATGCCTGGGAAGAGGGAATAACGTTTCAGCACTCAGCGGTGAGCACAAAAAGGGACGGGTACAATACTTACTAAAGACTGAAGCAGCACTTTGAGGCAAACATACCGCTTGCTCTAAGTCCGCAAGAAAATCTGGTCACAAACGAAGAAGCCAGCGACATTCAACTGCGCAAAACAGTATACAAATCTCATAAAAACGTAACGAACATCGTAAAGAATTAAACAGCCCCAGTTTCTCCGTTCTAGTTCTGCCCCAAAAAGGTCAGTAGATCGAAAAGTGGCATCTTTTGAGAACGTAGAGAACTGAGAAAAACCTTTAGAAAGTTAACAGAACGAAAATAGTCGACGATGTGATAATGTGTAAACAATGCAGAATACTGACCCCAATTATACGGAATTATAGATCCCACAAGCAGGTCTTATTTGTTGGTTGATTAAACAGAACAATATATTTGCCTCAAAAAAACTATTTTAGAGTTTTGAATACTGACACCACTTCCCGTCAGAAGAAAGATTTTCTAAAAACAGTTGTGAAGGCCGCGAATCATCCATACGTGCACAGATGGTGCAGCATCCTTGCTCAACCACTCAAACCTCCTTAAACGAATGAAACAAGTAGTGGGAATATGTAGCAATGATGTTGAAACGATATGCGTTTTAGGGACATCACTCATCTAACCTGGTTGTTTCATAAACTTCCTTGGCAGCTGATCTAACCAGTATGGCAGTCGTTTCACTAAAGATCTGCGTTTCTGCGATCATGAGGTCTGCAGTGCGCCCACCTTTTACATCATATTTAAGCGGGTAAACGTCGCGGAAAGTCGACATGTTGGTTTGGAGGTGGAACATAAGAGGTAGTACAAGGCCCGCATTATAGCCATATTTTTATTTTCAGTGGTTCCTACTTTGAAAGTGCCAGACAGACAGAAGATCTACACGTTCATACGAACAGAACGAGTGCCGCCACAATGCGCTTTGCAAATGTAAATTTACCAAAGAACGCTGAAGCAATTCGAGGGGAAGCACGATATATGCCTCCACAGTTCTGCGCAGAAAACTGCCCAAATTTGTGAAATGCTATGAAATCAAACTATTTTTCGCATTTTAATTGAACCAAATGCCCGCGCAAGTATTCTATCACACACTCCTTGTTAAAATATGCTTACGAATTCTCATTTGCGGAACGCACTACGGCGATATGGTGCTTCCGCGTATGAAACTCTGTATGGGTCCATGCAGAAGTTTCAAGACAGAGCTCATCGAAGCTAAGACAACGAAATTTGGAAGGCATCTGCGAACTAAGATGGCCTCCTACAGCTAGTTTCAGATCTTCGATCCTAAAGAAGTCCTAGGCACTCAAGGGATAAGCATGCGTTTTGTAACTGGTCGGGTTGCACGCGACGTTACCGTAATCTGCTTCCCAAATGCAACTTTTCAACTGCCTAAAATATAGCTAAGCTGAGCCACAATGTTTCAATTATTTTCACTGCCGCACAAAATCTTCCGTCGATAAGGACTCCGTCACATGCACCAACTGATTTCATGACCTACTTAAAAATGGCAGCAACTCAAATTTTGATCGAACCCTACCGCTCTTATAAACCTTCCAGTAAAGAATCATTTTCTGTGACCTCAACTGGCGGCTATCCACTGTGTCCGATGAAAATGCATATTAATTTTTCATTGCCTTTAATGATAAAAACCCTCCTGAGCGAATGATTTCGAAACTGGGCACATGAGGTGACTAAGAGTGACAGTATGCCTAACACGTTTCATAACTGTATCATCAGTGGCTAGCGCGCGGAAACTGCCGGACACATATATACACAATCGCGCATACAGGCGAGGTCGCCATAATGCACTTTACAAAGCTGCAAAATTTTGTAACAGAGCGCAAAGAGCAAAGTGGAACGGATTCTAAATTGTGCAACTCGTATTCGAGATGGCAAACCCGAGTGACGTCGCTTACAATTTCGTATACCTCAAAGGAGAGGATCCCAATTCTGGTTGACGAACGATATTTCGAGGTCGACAAAGGGCGGAGTCAAGAGTCATCGAGGCAGCGGGCCATCTTCATGTGTGCCTTATGTCATTATGAATCATGCATTCCTAAAGTGGTCCAAACAGTGAAGTAGCGTTCACGCAATGTTCTTGTCTGTTTGTTTCGTTTTTTGTTTCTATACGAGCAAAGAAGTATAGCGGATAATCAGTTAAGTTGAGAAACACTCAAGTGGAACGGGTGAATGGTTTACTCAAGTGGAACAGGTGAATGGTTAAGTAGATCGAGTGCGGCTCCAAATACAGCTGTATCTACAAAGTGACGTAATCGCTCGTTTTTCTCCCTTAACAAACCTAAATATTAACAATGAAATGTCTTATTCATGCGAAGTGACCGGAATTATTTGTGAAATAAGAAAGCAAACTATATGGGTTAATCGACGATTTGGAGGCTGTTGTCGACCACAGACTCGATTCGATATCTGAGCGTCGTTGCCAGTTGCGATAGTGTTTTTGCGAATGGAACGAGCACAACTCTGATACATCAACC
>JPKZ01003285.1:24120-81955 GCA_000803305.1 Toxocara canis | reverse complement strand
ACAACCCCCCCCCCCCCCCCCCTCAATATAGCGATCAGAGTAAAATGTTGAAATATGTCGCTGAATGTATGTGAAATACTTTATTTACACTTGAACAGAAACGAAAAGTGCCAGTTTGTATGCTCAATGTTCCTTTTATTATGCGACATATAAATGCACACATAAGCATAGTAGCAACGCCATATCCGTTCATGTGTATGTATAACTGCTCGTTTGTCTGTGTGATCTTTTAAACCATTGAACTACAGAAATATGAGATTTGATAGGTCTAAACAAGACCGTAAGGTCACCCTCTACACTTACTTGAGAACGATTCATCGACGCAAGGGGTAATTTTATCGCCTAATAGGGTAACAACGTTATATACCGTTTTTAGCGGTCGAACTGCATGTTGATTGTTCGGCTACAAGGAAAACAAAACTTCCGCAAACACTTCCTGAAACAATTCATTCGGGACGACTAAAATTTGAATTCCGATCAATTGCAAGTAGTTTATAAGCCAAGCTGGTTTTATGGGCATATAGCCAATGCATTTATAAACCTAGCTGGTTTTATGGGCAAGTAGCCAACGCGTTTATAATCCTAGCTAGATTTATGGGGAAGTAGCCGATGCGCTTATAAGCCTAGCTGGTTTTATGAACAAGTGGCCAAAGCGTTTATAAACCTAGCTGGTTTTGCGTTTATAAACCAATGAGCTTATAAACCAGTTTATAAACCTTGCTGGTTTTATGGTCAAGCAGCCAGTTAAGTGCAAGTAGCCATACACACTTTCATTCTTACCTTTTCACCAGCGATTACGGCAGTACTGCAACAACTAGTTGTTCGCAAGCACTCCAAAGGTTCAGAAACCTTTTGTCGAATACACAGTGAGAACCGGAAGGCTCAGAGCAAACGGAACAATGCTTCCAAGTTACTTCACTTTTCTGGATTCTCGAATTCCCGCTAGTACTTGTGGATCGCTATCACTGGTCCAGAAAACCTTGGACTACATGAATAGCACTCCAGTAACACTCCAAAAAACATTTATTGACACGAAGGCAAAGGGCTTCGTTGGCAATGAAAATTTCATGTCTTCAGGCGATTTTCCCTGGAAAATTCCCAAAACCTTTCACTGTTTGTCGCTATGGCAGCTGTCGGTCCCTCCTCAAAACTTCCGCAATATTTCGATTACGACGATTCGTTCCCACAATGCTGTGCCACCATATAAAAAGCGGTGCGCACTTTAAGCGGTGGTAACTGGACCAATTGATAGAGATGGAATTACGGTGGAAAAATGATGATACCATTTGGGTTCATCCTCTGTCCATGGCTGTACAGTAGAACCACTATGATATAGCTGGTAATACAACTATGGTGTACCTTCTAATGTCACTCCGATACATCTGCATATGACTGTGTCTGTAACCACCTGAAACGACACTTATAGCAGTCATTGAATGTACTGGTCCCAGTCTCATGCACCGGTGAATACACTTCCCAGTTGCGATTGCGCATTATTTCTTCGAAAAGGTCATGACAGCTTGCCGGACATTGGTCATGCTACGTAACAAGCGATCAGTGCTGTCAATAGTCTCCTCAGCTTGTAGCGCTAACTAATGAACAGCGTTTGTAACAGCTTTTTATCCCGGATCATGCAGCACTATTGACCTTGGCAACCAACCGATAACGCAAGAGGTAGAGAGCATATAGAGCTCGTTTACAGGTAAGGGAAATTGTTTAGAAGGCACCATTTAGTGTTTTTTTTTTGGAGATCAGGTTTTTTTCAACGTTCATCTTGCGACAGTGCCCTAAATAGTGGTTAAGTGAATAGACGCCCACTTATGTGTTATAGTAGTGTCCGTAAAGGAAAATTTGAAATGATTGACACACAATACACACTATCATAATTGTGCGCTCCGTTCTGTTCCACATCGGGGGGAACACAACGCTTTGCTGGCCGTATTCGTCTGAGAGAACACTTCCTCCGGGTCAGCGTTCAAAGATTTCGCCGATAGTTCTTTCTATTTTTTTTTCAAGATGGAATTTCTCTGCAGAAGTTATTTTTTCATGATGGATGTGTGCGAGCTTACATCTTACCAACAGTCAGTCATTTTGCGCTGCCGAGACTTCTCACCATCTTAACGACCATTTCATCCTTTTCCATTCACACCTCGTACTTTTGCTAGCAGTTGATATCTAGTAGCAAAAATTTAGATTAACCAATCGATTATTGCTTGCTTTTCGTATTTATTTAATACATCTTTTAGAGTTTTAACAACTAGCTTTGTAATTTGTACAGTTAAGCGTTGTGCAAATTACTAAAGTATGTGTATCTTGTGTAAGCGTTATGTAATTGATTTATGTGTATAGGCAACCTCTAATTTATATAGGAGAGCTGACAAGCAAGAAGCATTGTTTAAATTGCATTACTATTGCGATTTTTTGACGTCAATGGTCCAGCAAATTAAATTATTAAAAATAATTCCTAATACAACAACACATAATAATAAACAATTGGCAGAACCAGTATAAGAGCAAGCATAACGAAACGATACAAAGACGGTTTTGCGCATAATGCACAAGAGAGGCACTCGGTGAACAATAGATATATGAATGAATAAGAGCGGCGAAAACGATTCATGGTTGCGTATGTGACATAAGAGGGATAGAGGGTGTCTTGTTTGCTTGACGTAATGATTAAGCGACAATTTAAGGAATCCCCGAGCGCTTCTTATCGCTTTGTTTCCTCACGCTCCATCACATTTCCAAATGAAACGTAAACACGTATATGCGCCCCGAATGCCAGCAACGTTTTTAATGGATGGTTCGAGATTATGCAAAGCGATCCGTCGCTTGAGCCTTAAAATGGATCTATAACGATGGAAAATGAAGTACAATACCGCATTTCTCTGTCAAATGATGCTTCTTACTTCTGACACCTCGATTGTTCATTCAGTTCAGCTGAGGCAGTAGTATTGCAGCGCTGAAAAAAATGAAAGAGATGATAGTTTGATAGAAGACCTAATTTTTCATGCAAGTATTCCCATCTTCAATCAGTTGGTCGACGAACATTGGCAGCAGTACTGTGGAAACATGCATGGAGAAACTGAAGAACTGGCTGCGACCGATCAGTCACCCACAAGAAACAGCAATGCAACATGTCACTCTTTTCGAGCCAGTCTTGACAACGTTGAATCCGCGAATGTTGCCTGCTACCCTGTTGTGTTCATCTACCGTACGCATATCGATTATGTTTTGCGCATTTTGGCGTACTATGGATGTTGCAGGAATGCTTAAATAAAAGCGCAGTTGGGACGGAATATAAAAGTATTTAATGGCGACCGCAGAAACGTGTAGGGAGTATTTTTGTACGTAACAGTTTTAGGTGGTAATTGAATCGGAACTTTGACAGTTATGTGAACAAAACTTTTTTGAGCAAACACAGGCGTGTTTGCGTCTTGCTATCAACTAGAATTATAGGGAACTGAATCATCTGTATTTCCATAAACTATTCGCCAATCTTATTTCATGAAATGCCCGTTTAGATACGCCCAATTTTCCTTTAGGAAGTCAAAGTCTGGCACTCGATGGGCTCATAGTAATTTTGTTTTGCACTGTTTCCAAGACGTATTTTTTCCCCTAATGTTTGATAGGCTATGCTAATCAACTTTTGCTAATCAACACTTGCTAATCAAGGGAAGAAAGGCAATCGGCGAGTTAAGGTTTGCTGAAAATGTCTACTCTCCTAATCAAAGAAACGATTAATAAAATTGGCGATGAAGGTCGTTCGCTTTCATATTACGTGTTGCGTGTGTCGCCAACTGATCTTACACTCAAATCTCTCTATTCATTCACTATTAGCAAGTTCTGTATTGTAGATTTCTGTATATATATATATATATAGACAATGGTGGAAGAAGCGCTAATAATTTATTACTTCAAAGTTAGTCTCAACTTTACTCAAAATTTACTTTTTTTAATCGCTTGAGCCTTAAAATGGATCTATAACGATGGAAAATGAAGTACAATACCGCATTTCTCTGTCAAATGATGCTTCTTACTTCTGACACCTCGATTGTTCATTCAGTTCAGCTGAGGCAGTAGTATTGCAGCGCTGAAAAAAATGAAAGAGATGATAGTTTGATAGAAGACCTAATTTTTCATGCAAGTATTCCCATCTTCAATCAGTTGGTCGACGAACATTGGCAGCAGTACTGTGGAAACATGCATGGAGAAACTGAAGAACTGGCTGCGACCGATCAGTCACCCACAAGAAACAGCAATGCAACATGTCACTCTTTTCGAGCCAGTCTTGACAACGTTGAATCCGCGAATGTTGCCTGCTACCCTGTTGTGTTCATCTACCGTACGCATATCGATTATGTTTTGCGCATTTTGGCGTACTATGGATGTTGCAGGAATGCTTAAATAAAAGCGCAGTTGGGACGGAATATAAAAGTATTTAATGGCGACCGCAGAAACGTGTAGGGAGTATTTTTGTACGTAACAGTTTTAGGTGGTAATTGAATCGGAACTTTGACAGTTATGTGAACAAAACTTTTTTGAGCAAACACAGGCGTGTTTGCGTCTTGCTATCAACTAGAATTATAGGGAACTGAATCATCTGTATTTCCATAAACTATTCGCCAATCTTATTTCATGAAATGCCCGTTTAGATACGCCCAATTTTCCTTTAGGAAGTCAAAGTCTGGCACTCGATGGGCTCATAGTAATTTTGTTTTGCACTGTTTCCAAGACGTATTTTTTCCCCTAATGTTTGATAGGCTAAGCTAATCAACTTTTGCTAATCAACACTTGCTAATCAAGGGAAGAAAGGCAATCGGCGAGTTAAGGTTTGCTGAAAATGTCTACTCTCCTAATCAAAGAAACGATTAATAAAATTGGCGATGAAGGTCGTTCGCTTTCATATTACGTGTTGCGTGTGTCGCCAACTGATCTTACACTCAAATCTCTCTATTCATTCACTATTAGCAAGTTCTGTATTGTAGATTTCTGCATATATATATGTAGACAATGGTGGAAGAAGCGCTAATAATTTATTACTTCAAAGTTAGTCTCAACTTTACTCAAAATTTATCTTTTTTTCCGATGTACGGTATACTAAAGTATGCGAATTTTCGAGAGCAGTAGTAGAAAAGTTTATGGCAGTGAAGTAGAGCATAATATGGTTTACTAAATACTCGGGGACGAAAGGAAACACATTATAAGCTTATGAGTTCATCGGTGCTCAGCTCATAGCACAGGAAATTTTCAGTGCGGTAAGGTACGATGTATACCATCGTAGAAAAAATCGAAATAACTTACCAAAACTTTTTAAGGCTTTTCATGCTCAGTTAAACATATTTTAAAGCTAGGAAAAAAGGCTACCGCTGCGCAGCTGAGGCAAATGAACTGTGAATACTGGAAAGCCTCTAGCTTACAACAGGCCACAGTTAACGTGGAACATAAAATGAACCTCGATAATAAGTGATCAACGTTTGATATGAGAAGTAGCATTCTGTAAAGCTGATTGTTTTGATATCAAGAGAGGATCATTCATTTTTTGGAGCAATTTTTATCAACTCCATTAACTGCTATATATTTTGAATGGGAATCGCAACGGGAACAGACATCCATTTCAGTCGCTTACTTTTAGCACTGTTGCTCGTACATGAAAATTAGACCACTCCACAAGGCCGGTTCTAAGTTTTAGACGCAGTAGCGCAGAATTCGCCACAAAATGAGACGTTCAATTATTGTGCAATACTTGAGCAAGCGTTTTCGGCTTTCCTCGAACCCTTCTTTGAACTTAGTATTGCCAATGTTTCCATGCAAATTTCTCCAACGCTGTTCATGCTTAAAACTTCTCTGTACGATGCATATTGCCGCTCTAAGCGTTCGACCAACTTGTGTTTTTAAACAAAATGTAGCAAGTCATCAGGGCCTCTCGATAATCCGTAACGGTAGCTTATACACATCAATCCCATCAAGCTGTATCCTGCATGTAAATGAACTTCAGTATAAGTAGGCTAGGGGGGAGTGAAAGGGGATGGAACAGCGCAGTCTGAAGAGCACAAGACTGTGCATCTTATCCTACTTCTAAATATTCGATCACCGCATTGAATAGCATATATAAACACTTCGCCTATTGGTTTACTACATTCGTTGCGCACATTAAATTAGAAATTATTCTGCAGAATGTTGTTTTCATGAGAGAGAATTATGATTATTAACTTTCACGTAAACTAATAAGCGTTCTGACTTATTGACTGAATGAATAAAGTTGTTTATTCGATAATGCGAAATGAATGAATACATATAGAAGTAGTTCAAAACGAAACACTTATATGTTTAACGATATACCACATGAGAATCACTGCTATTTTTGGAGCCAATATAACCGAATTAGACATTGATAGACAGGCAGAAGTGATCGGTTTAGCCGACCATAATGAGCAATGCACATGCAGAAAAAAATTGCAATCAAACATTGTTCAAGTGCGCAAGTCGATCATCTACAGATCGTTTTATATATTTCGATTGCGTCATCCTCTATCTTACGTTCCACGCCGCTTAAAATCCTTTTCATTCAAATGAAGGTCAAACATCCAAATGGTGGCCATTATTCTCCTTCAGCCGCTTCGCAACAATTAAACGCTCAGTGATCTATATGCTTCCAAAGTTTGGAAGCAGAGAAAAAAATTGAAGCGCGATTGCTGGCGTAAACAAAAACTCAGTAAATTATAGCTCTTCGTCAAATGTAAGGTACTTCTCGGACGTGAGCTGTTCTCCTAAAAGGTTTTTGGAAAACCTATGAGTTCCCGCTGCTGTAAAGATGTTTTATAATTTAAAGCTTGCGCTGATTTGCTACTAATTATTTTCTTCTAGCCTTCATATATTTTAACCACTACATATTAAATTAGCTTTCACCTCAATGTTTTAGGCAGGGATTAGCGGAGATCATTATGGCGTTCGATGAAAAAGACCTAGGGGATTGCATGAAAAAACCAATCCGAATCGAACTGAAATACAACGGTTGATATTTGGTGATAATATTAAATATTGCTTGCTATTAGTAGTAAGCGAATCGTTTTCCCTCCCCCTAATCCAGATATTTTCTGGTGAGCTGTGGGAGGGACTTCTACGTTCTCAAAATTTTTGCGCAAGTTCATTTTTCAAGCTTTCTGCCAGGTGAAATCGCGGGCTAATAGAAACAAATGCAAATCATTTGTTTCACACACTTGAAATGGTTCTGATGAGAAAGAAAAAAAATTCCGTTTAATAATTGGAATTTGATTACGGGATTTTGAGAAAGTGAAATTTTGTTGGATCACCCCTTTAAGAAATCTGGGCATTCTTGGCGTAGAAGCCAAGTTGCAACTTACTGAGTTGTTTCGCAGTTGCGCTAAGCATTGACCAATGGCCTCTTTTGATCGACCGAATTCATGGCGGATCGTATGGAAAGCGCGGAAGGACGGCTGTGACCATTGGTCTGGAAGTTTAGTAGAAACTTTTGCAACCGATGTAAGACCTCCAGCTGAATTGCAAACTCTCTGCAAGGGATTTGTAAAGATCTCTCCAAGAGATAAGAAACGAGTCCGTACCAACCAGATTTGCGCCATTTGCCGGGCAATCACGCAAACCGATGGTATGGTTAATAGAATCGCAGAATGAGCGAATTCGTCCATCCGCCCTAGCGTGCTTTTTTTCGATGCCATTCCGAGGGAGAGAAATTGGCTCCCATTAACGTCCTGCCCCGATAGAGAGATACCTTACTGTTAAGAATGTAGCATACCCTATAGAAAATCTTACGTCTTGAGGGAGCGTTTGTTAGTGCTATATGAACAAGCGGAGTACATCTTACGTCTTAGATCTGCTACAACCTGCGATGAAGCAGTTTCTCAATGTTGTACAGCGTTTCTTTTTTGCCAACTAGTCTGCAACTAAAAAGTCGGAAAGAATTACGTATGACATCGACATCGACCTAGCGCGCCTTGGATTCGGTGTAGTGACCAATGAAAACAGCATTGTGACATGCAATAATTATATGACCCACGTGGAGCACGGGTAGACAGACAGTCGCGATATTAGTCATTAAAACCACTGTGTGCTCTGATAAGGTGGGCTGTTACCTCCCTTGGCAGAAGTGATCGAAGGGAGAAATTATCCTTCGTTTCAAGGGTCGAGACGTCACATAGCTTACTTCTTCCTCTTTATCAAATATGGTATAAGTTAGTCGTTTTCACAAAAATTTCGCGTAAATCAGGTTTAGCTTGCGGGAGGAGCACCCAGTCTAATGAAATACCTCAGCCAAAATGATATTCGCTTGGAGATTACCTCTTTAATACATTGCAGTTCTGGAAACTGAACTTAATGCAGCAGCCACGCTTTTTACGCAAAGGGATAAGCATGATAAAAAATTTATTGACACACTAAGGTGCTACTTTCAGTACCACATCATTAGTGCGACAAAGTCATACTAATGGCCACTGCGCTTGAGGAATGGATTGTCTCAGAGCATATTCATTTTGGCATAATTATTTTTTTTTAAAAAAAGAACTGCGTAACTAACAAGTCTGACTTTTTTAGGGAGCAGGGTCTCCAGCCAAAATTTGGATCTTTCCAATTTCGCCACAAGATTGCCCTCTCCCAAAATTTTCCAGGAAATCAGTGCCAACAAATGGCGAAGAGCCTGCTTCGATCCGAGGGCAGCGCGACACATCAGCACACCGTGTCGGCGTTGAACTCAGGTGTTATCCTTTTTTTTGTGATGCGGAGTCATTTTACACTTTAATAGTTATTCTGTTCCTTTACAACGATGAATGAAATGGAAATGAATTGCACCATTTACCATTTCAGGGCAGACATTCCTTCAGCGCTATTATTCGTAGATAATAATCAGAACGAGTGGTTAAACGGTATTACGTTGAACGGCTTCAGACAATGCAACAGTGCCACACTATTCAATGCTCAGCGTCAACGAATGGTAGAGACGCAAAAGCACAACTGAGGCAGAAAACAAGGAGATATACAAAATCGATAAGAGAAGCATCAAATTCTAAGAAAAAAATTCATCTTGTGTACTTTAAGAAAGATGCTGCGTAACCCCTGAACTTGCTGTTTCCCGCATATTACTGCTTAATCTTTTATTTAAATTACTTTGTCACATGTTCTCATTGGCGGCTTTTTGGATATGATTCTCGACGTGGTTGTTACTGCAACTTTCGGTTGCTTTTGTAACGGCTATTTAAAATATGACATTAGGCAATTCGATCAAATTTGCACACATAATAAAATACTTGAACAGCAGCATTGTAGACTGTCCCTTGTGTCATTTTCAATTCTTTCTCAACCACGATCCCTGTTACATTAGAGAAAATTATGATTATGGACACAAATAAACACTGTTTCGCGGCAGTGCCAGATTTCAAATATAGATGTAACATTCTGCGATTGTGAAATATAGTGGAACAGCTTCGGTCAGTTCTTCGAGATAAGTGCAGAAGGATAGGCAGCATTTCGTCCATTACATCATCTGCGAACTTCTAAGAGCGTTTTGAGTGTCGGCTCCTAGAATGCCGCCGATCCTGAGCCAGATCCAGGTGGAATTTGGCGAGCTGCCATCCCTTATCAAATTTAGTGGGAGTAGTTATAGCCTAGTTGAGTTTCGCTTGAGTGTGGCGAAAAATTCTTGGCCTTTTTACTGCCTCCCCTACTTTCAACAATGAGCACGAATGAAGCGACGATATGAGCTGGAAGTCATCCACACATATTCCTGCGCTGCATTCTAAGCTGAGCGATTCGTGGTCACAAAAAATGAAAGCAAATAGAATTGGCAGTAGTGCTGACAATTAATCCCTGTGGTGGCCATTACTGCAGTGATTGCATGACCATCATCATAATAGGGACTCTCCCACCTAACCTCATACAAATTACCGCCCTATCGCTTATTTGATGAGTAGCGTGGGCTGTAAAGGACTGTATAATCTGCCTTTCGGACAAATGCTCCATTGGCGAAAATTTGTGAACTTCTAAAATCTGTCCTTGCTATCATTCGTCGTTATATCATGTTTCATTCCCCATTCGTATTAAAGTGAACATTCTAAAAGTATTCCAATTGTGTTTTATTTTACACGAAAAAAAAATGTCCAACCATCGAAAAATCGCTTAAACATTGTGTGAATAGAATGACGTTCGTAAAACATTCCCTGCATGTGCGTGATCACTCTAGCGCGCTGCTGGCGCCACATTGACACGTTTCGATAATGAAACTTTGCATTATCCCAAGTTGACTGCATGATAGTTTTAAGAATTTTTGTTGAACCTTATCTCATTGAGCAACTAACCTTCGAATCGATATCAAAATGCTCACTGTATTCACCAAGAGTCGCTCAACTTACTTGCATACAACCTGGAAAGAGCAAACTTAGTTCCAGTTCCTTCTCTGCCGTGCCAGCCAATCGATTTCCGCCCACCGAAACTTTCATAAAGAGAAAGTTAAAAAACGCCGCATATTAATTTTTGACTCATTATTACGTCCTTACGGCTACTCCTTCAAACATTCTCGACAGCTTCAGTCTTTAGTTGCTATGCTGCCATTTAGCCGTCAGTCACAAAGCGCGAGGTTTTTAAATGGTTTTTTTAGGCGACGTTTCAAGTTGCTCTAAACCCAATAAAAGTTGATGGTTGGTGAGAGCATAACATAATTGGTCGGACGGAGCGAAATGTTGCGACGTTAATTGTGGCAGTCTACGCTAGATGGTTCTGCTTGAGCAGCCAGGCTGACTGCGGTAAGCGAATTTACTAAAAAGACCGTGACACTACTTTTCTAGGGATCGACTCAGACTGTGTATGACACTAGACTGCAAATGCACCCGCCACCCACCAATCACACCAGTAAGCAACGCTTTCACTGCATAATAGTAGGAAGTATATATGGTAAATAACTTGATGATTTTCAAAGAACTTCATTTTTTGTATTGTGTGCTTTCTATGGCGCTCGTAACATAAATAATTGCTCCCAAGAACGCCTCGTAATTTCATTTCATTGCAAGTGAAACAAAAGTTCTCGTTAATAGAAGAACGATGGCGCTTGCACTTTTCTAGCAAAATGAAGAACGCATCCTCAGTGCGTCGATGTGCGTCGACTTGTTCAAAATTTGTCGTTCTCCTAGGATTCGTCACGAATCTGAATTGTTCCATAGACGTTTCATGAGAGCAGTAGTTCTCGGATAAACCTTTACGCAGTTTATTGCTTTAAATGGTTCGTGTATATGAGTCCCTTTTCTATCCTGTCGTATATTTAGGCGCCACGCCGCAAATCCAGATTCGCAAATTGTTCAGATCTGCTCGATAGATTGGGGTTTAGGGAACTATGGCACTTGAACATTGACTCGGAGTGGTCGTAGAGTGGGAATGTTCATCTGCAAGTATTGACTTTGTAAACAGAATTATGCTGCACGCAGCAATATAATCGAAATTTTACCAAGCTTTAAAAGGAATGCGCATTGACTTGGTTTTTGTCTAAGTTGGCGTACCAGCTTCTAAACTGCTTCCTGAAGGACGCTGAAGTTGGAGGAAGCAGAGCGATACCGCCTACTATACTCTTCCATTCTTGTCCGCCTATCACACTTTTCCATTCTTGTCCTTTAAGAAGGTAGGTCTCCAAGAATCACGTTGTATAAAACCGACAAAATTTGTTACTTGTAGAGCATGAACCCATTGTTGAAACAACTAAGAAAAGTGTTCTGTTTTGTGCTACGGTCTATGTCGCTAATATTTATTGTTGGGTAATTTGTTGCCGGTGAAATGCACTATCACATTTGATGATTACTGTTTTGTGCTCACCACGCCTTCGCGTTGATGATTTATTATATTGTAAACAGCTCACAACAGTCTCATCGTCGATTCCAAGTTTCAAAGTATGATGGAAAACAACGCGTGATTTTGAAAAGTGTGAGGAGATTTACAAATACTGGCGTTCGGAGCTACTCCTGCGAGCCTTCCAAACATTCAGACAAATTTCGGACAGGGCAAAGAAATTTCGGGGTGATTCATGCACATGGAAAATAACTCATTCAAAAAATAGGCCAAAAAATAGAACAACTCCTCGGTATTGGAAGGCAATTAGTTGCTTTCACTAACCCCATAAGCATATAAATCCGTGGATGCTCTCGTTGTACGTGAACAATGTATAATCTACGCTGTTCATGTTTGGTTCTAATCGTTCATAAAACATCTTTGGTTTCTATTGTCATGTGACTATCATGTGAGTAGGTGTTGGTCATATGAACGTCCTCACTATTTCGTCACACAATACGCTGACGAAATAATGAGAAAGAAAAGCCCGATTTCAGGTCAAGCACATACGGGATGGCCTCACGCTTAACCTGGTTGTGAAAAACCCGATTCGCAGTTAGCTGAATCCGCGGATGTGGAACCATCGGCTACAAGTGCTCTTAAGTTAGATACACATGAATAATCTGCTATTTCGGCATCGTCACTTAACAGGTGGGCAACTCGCTTTAAATGATTACGTCATTTCTATACGATTACAGAACGGTCGCTAATGCTGTCGCACTTCATAGGATACTTTAGCAACATATGAGGACTACTTGACTTATGTCCCTCCAACGATCACGATCTTTGTTGTACTGCGGACATTTCGCTTGTGAGTGTTTGGCTTCACCACTGCTTCAGGCTTCGACCTTTTGAGTGTTTGACCTCGTTGCTTCAGAACCACTCGCTCAATTGTTGCTTACTACTGTATATCCAATGAAACGGAAGAATTTTTTGAGTACATAGCTCAATTGTGTCCGACAAACATGAAGTGTATTATTGCTGGCGATATTAACGCATGCTCGAATGAGAACGGTGTTACAGACCGCTCAGGTTCGCTTGAGGCATTCATTCGTCAGTGCAGCGCACGGCGGTTGGTTAATAGTGCGACTCGTCAAGACCTGACAAAATATCTCGTCTAAGGTAAACGGGCTGCTTATAGCGAAAACTTCTCCACAAGCGACCATACAAGCTTACATTTCATGGTAACGGTTAAACCGCTAGTTTGTTCAGCCCCACTTACCCAAATTTTCGGGAAGGTGACTGGGATATGATTAACGCTGTGCTATCAAGAATCGATTGGAATACATGTTTTTTTTTGAATGTTCGCATTTCGAGGGAATGTATGAACGTTTCAAGTTGTTGAATGTTATTGTTGATGTTTGCGTCCCATTAGTATTGATGAAAGCAACCAGCCGCCCATCCCTGCACAAATATCAACAGCGAATGGCGGCCAAAAAACATTTTTTGTGGGTCGATCACCATAGATCAGGTGAGCATGCGGCATTTTCAAAGTGTGCTAGAGAGGTCCATCAAACTTGTCAGCAAGTTTATGAAAATCATGAAAAGCGTTTGATATGTTCTGGTAATTATAAGTCATTTTATAGATACGTCAACAAGAAATTAAACACCCGGCAAGATATAAGCGTTTTAAAAGATACTAATAGGCGCCATGTCGTAGACGATTACGTCAAGCGTGATATGTCTGCAAACTTCTTCTGCCAAGTTTTTAAGAGAGACGGTGGTTTTCTGCCAGAATCCTTAATCAAAACAAATCAGCGCCCGTCAGCCATGAATGTGAGTGTAGAATACGTGAGTAAGACTATTGTTAAGTTGAGCAACAAAATCTCGCTTCTCCTGGGGGAAGTGTGCTTGGCCCATTGTTGCTCATGTTGTAAATAAACGATGAGTCTGATAATTTGTTTAGCGCTTGCAAACTGTTTGCAGATGACCTAAAAATACATCGCCCTTTGCAAAACCCCGCTATCGATTTTCACATTCTGCAAAGTGATCTGAATGACCTCAACCCTTTGGCTAAAACATGCGAACCTGACATTTTCTACAAGAAATGCCAGGCTGTCCATGTTTGTTTCCATCATGAGTGCTTTCTGCGATTGGACAACAAATTTTGCCATCTGCGGATGACGGGATCCGCGGTCTTCGAGTCAGGATTTGTCCAAATTTACACAGGAATTTGCATTGCACTGACATAGCTGCGAAAGCGTTAAAGGTAGGTAACTGTATCCTGTGTGCATTGCAACACAGATGCATTGAACACTACCCTAATATGTTTTGTACTTCCATCTCACAGTAGAATACTGTGCGCAAGCATGGTCACCGTACCTTATGAATGAAAAAAGTACTGAAACAATGCAAGAATATTATAATCGTATGGCATTTCGTAAACTGTTCCTGGGGCATATGCAACTGATTATGCGGCCAGGTTGAAGATATTCGATCCTAAACCCTTGGAGTATCGCCAACCTAAATTTGTCCTGGCCCTCCCGAAGGTTCCCACGGTATACCCATGATAATTATTCACGCTTCTTGATCAGCGTGAACGTCGACGTCATCGTTATCAGTTAGAGCATAAAACCTGTTCCCTCTAGAGCTTCCAGTTCAGAGCTTTCTATACCTGGAACGAACTTCCCCGAAGAATCGCTGAAGCCCATAGTCTCTCCATATTAACAAACGGCCTCAACTCATTTGACTTTAGAACAATCCCTCATTTAATTTTTCGAGTCACATTCCATATTTGTGTGATTTGTTTCCCGTCTTATGCTCAATGGTTCTGCTGCACACACGTGCAACTCATTTTCTTACCATTCCTTGCTCAATACTTTCGATTCTTTCATACACGTATGTGCAGTTCATCTAAACCTTTGCTCGTAAAACCACATATTTCTGCGCGTACCGTTTTGTTATATACTTTACTGCCGCTTGCAGTTTTCTTTATTCATGGGACTAAAGACTATTCATCATCATCATCATCCTTCTTCAAATGCGATTTTTAATTCTAAGGAGCCCAAGACCAACGCTTAGCTGGGACTTCATTGAACATGAATACTGAATTAGCGAAACGTTCCAAGAATCTCGTGCTTTTGGATGAGCTTTCGTGGGCAATTTCAGGAATTCTCCCGCCTTGCAGTGCCTTGTGAAGAGTTCATTGCAGATCACTCCTCAAACATCCATAGTTTGCTCGGTGATCGTTACCCTTCCCATTCTTCCACCCCATCCCCTTCGGGCTAGTGGTTTAGGATAGAAGAGTTGTCACCTCCAAATTCGAATCTGACTTGTATTGCCTTCAGCAAATAACGCATTTAACATTCTTACTCTTAGGCGCCAGTGATACTGATGCCCCCTGCCAGCATATTCCTCAAAGGGCTCCGGAAAGGAAACGGTATTCATCCGCTAATCAGTTAACCGTCTTTTGCACAAGACGGTCGTCTAGCCACGATGCCCCCACAGACTGTCAATGAAGAAAACCCCATGCAAGCGAAACGAAAAGACACGCACGAAGCAATGAAATGAATCAAAAAGAAAACAATCAAATAGTATTAAGTGGAGGAATTGCAGAAAAATAATGAACATTAAAACACGACAGGGCAGTGGACTTCGTTTTCAGTAACAAAAGAATACACTACCGGAAACACTAGCGAAAAGAAAAAGAGCATTCACACACGTGCACACAATTACGTGTATGTGCGTGCATACACGCAGTAATGAATCTGACGTAGCTAGGCCAACGCATGCGAAATCGTTGGAAGAATAAGTCAAGCAAAACACCAAACGTAAATCAAAAGAACCGAGCCGAACAATAAAAACTGAAACGTTTAACGTTTCAAAGTATTCATGAAAATTGTTCCACTTGCAAACTGTTCTGAAAGTATAGCTGTAAAAGATATTTCTAACAAAATCTTTCACTTATAAATTGAAAGCGGCCAGTTTGGTGCTCCCATTCCTAAACGAGCCAGAAAATATCTATGAGGGCAATTTTGGCAAATTCCTTTACGATTATAATTTATCAAAAATCGTTAGTGTAAGCTGATACACGAGACGATAGGGCATGATTTGGGGAAAGTAGTGTGAGTGAAATTTTCTTGTACGCGTTCAGTAGTGCTTACTATTATTTGGCTAACGATATATATGTAAGTGATGGATTGCGTACTTGAGCGATAATACGTTCACTGCACATTGGTCTACGAGAGTGCTCATTGCACTTCTATGTTAATGTGCGCAAAATGCAATGCGCAACTTCGACGACGTCCGAAGACTGCAATCTGCAGTGGATTTTGCACAGATTTTCACCTCACTACAGCGTATCGCTTCATGAGCAGGCGTTACGAGTATATCAATATTTCGAGAGCGCTCATGATGAACTTTTACAAGAAATACCCTACCTCTGAGACACTATATCTAACCGCTACAATTTCGATACCTCAGTGAGCCTAATAAAGTCATTTCGAACAGCACCAAAATACACAGTGAATTTATTCAAAGGGCATTGTGCGTTTTCAAATCGTGCGCAAAAAATTCACACGCAGTTGACATCTGTTCAACAGGGGCGTTAATGGAAAAGTTCTGGTCAACTGTCCGAAAATATTTCCATGATATGCACATTTGATAATTTGATGACCTCACTGTTTCCTCCACCCTTGGTCTTCTTATCATTACTCGAAACGAGGAAGTAAGAAAGAATGTTTCGACATACTTCAATATCAACCCCGATATGCCATCGGCTCCGATTTTGCTAATCAGTGTTTTATGAAACACGACAACAAAAGCATTAGCTTAGCCATAGTACACCATACCTACTTCATGACCATCCGGTAGTAGAAATTAATTACAGTAGTATAAATCTCCTGCGAAAAACCTTAACATACTGAATTAAGTGGTTTGTTGGCCAACAGGTGATGCAAAGCAGCATCATTCACATCATCTTCTACGAATGCAGCGGATGTCATACCTATGGACCGATATGTTTGCACACATGTAGGCGAGGATTTTTAGCAGCGAAATGGTAATGCTTATCTCAGAAATCAGACTTAGGTTGACGAAAATCGTTGCTGCTAGATGTCTAATGAAGCTTGTTGGACATCATTTGAGGTAAGAGAGAATCAGGTACTTAATTCGTCCAATGCCTTCAAAACCGTTTAGGCCTTGCCCCCTATAATATGGAGTCAGTTTACGTTTACTGCAGGCAACGTAGGCAGGAGGCCATCATTCTATCGCAAGACTTGTCTCTGTAGTCTTGGTTTCATCTTCGTTGCTATCCGCATCCGCTTACGGCGTGTTCAAGTTCAGCCATCTCTCATACGTACTGTTTTCGTTAAATACACCGATTACGCTTGATCCTTGCGTCTGCAATGATTTCCGTGTAGCATAGACGCCTCGTCAATGTCGCTATTCAGTTCACTGTCATCATTTGTGTCTAAGCTGTCCATCGCACTTCCACTCGGATTGAAAGGGTCAAAAGCACTGCATACCCTGTTCATTCGATCTGCTCAAGCCAACCTGGCGTTAAACGCCTAGTTGGCTTTAGCTTATGACCAACAAAATAACATTCACAAGAATATGCGTTTCGAAAATAGATCTACCCACATATAATTTATTTCACATACCGAATACGTATGCTATATATTAAATTATACGAACAAAACAACGGGACAGCGGAAACAGCAAGCGGAACAACCATCGTGGAGGATAAGAACACTGAGATAAATCTAAATTTGAAAAGCCGCCAACTTGTCACGGCTGCAGATCACAAATGTCCTTTCGAGGGAAGAGGGTAGAAATCTGACGGAGATACCTATTTAAAATGTTTCAGACCGCAACCATTCAGTCGATGCAAACGGTTGGATTCGACAGAATTTTTGACTAGGACATGGCGAATTTCTTCGATATTTATTTCCGGAAACAAACTATTTCGTGAACGGTTTCTGGTGTAGCACGCAAAAAGTTACACTGCTGCCACTGCATTCGGCATCTTCTCTTCATCATATAGCCTACCAATTTTTTCATCTTCAACAGTGCTCGTTCCTTACTACTCGTAAGCAGCATGCGCAACTTGCATGAGTACTCATCAGCCGATGCGCGTTACCCCCCACCCCCCCCCCTCGCTCTCCCTCTCTTTCCTTCGATTAACTCACGGACCCTGTTCGAAATCAGATAAAGTATCAGCGGGAAGTCATTTTGCCATAATATACAGGAAACTTAGCATACATTTTACGGCCTGGCTGGTTGTATTTTCAACCAGTTATACGTAGAACGAATGAGAATTGGCGCAGGAAGTTTCGCACGATTTGCGCCTTGGCAATTCGTCCATTGAACTTGGCGACTTCATGCATTACACATAGCTTTCTCTGAGGGCAATGATTTTGGCTTAAATTGTGTATGAAAGATTATCCTGGGTGCATTCTACAATTACTACACTTCACACTACAAAGTTTAGCGGTTGCACGGATGAAAATACTGCGCAGACCAGCGCGAACATAGTAATAGGCGAAGACGTAACTCGCGAAAATACCCTTTTATAATTGCAAATTTGGTGAACAGCAAATGAGTCTTTTGTCGGTAACTTATACGAGCGGTCTTGATAGTTGTTGAGTAATTCTCAGCATTTTCGTGCGGTATATGAAACGGGCTTGTCTCGCGAATGTGCATATCGTACCAGCAATGCTCCTTCTGCCTCCCTTGGCACGCATGCCACCTTCTTTGTCAGCTCAACTTCTTAATCAAATCTTCCCGAATCGTTCGTTCCTCGAACGAGCGGTCTTGATAGTTGTTGAGTAATTCTCAGCATTTTCGTGCGGTATATGAAACGGGCTTGTCTCGCGAATGTGCATATCGTACCAGCAATGCTCCTTCTGCCTCCCTTGGCACGCATGCCACCTTCTTTGTCAGCTCAACTTCTTAATCAAATCTTCCCGAATCGTTCGTTCCTCGAACGAGCGGTCTTGATAGTTGTTGAGTAATTCTCAGCATTTTCGTGCGGTATATGAAACGGGCTTGTCTCGCGAATGTGCATATCGTACCAGCAATGCTCCTTCTGCCTCCCTTGGCACGCATGCCACCTTCTTTGTCAGCTCAACTTCTTAATCAAATCTTCCCGAATCGTTCGTTCCTCGAACGAGCGGTCTTGATAGTTGTTGAGTAATTCTCAGCATTTTCGTGCGGTATATGAAACGGGCTTGTCTCGCGAATGTGCATATCGTACCAGCAATGCTCCTTCTGCCTCCCTTGGCACGCATGCCACCTTCTTTGTCAGCTCAACTTCTTAATCAAATCTTCCCGAATCGTTCGTTCCTCGAACGAGCGGTCTTGATAGTTGTTGAGTAATTCTCAGCATTTTCGTGCGGTATATGAAACGGGCTTGTCTCGCGAATGTGCATATCGTACCAGCAATGCTCCTTCTGCCTCCCTTGGCACGCATGCCACCTTCTTTGTCAGCTCAACTTCTTAATCAAATCTTCCCGAATCGTTCGTTCCTCGAACGAGCGGTCTTGATAGTTGTTGAGTAATTCTCAGCATTTTCGTGCGGTATATGAAACGGGCTTGTCTCGCGAATGTGCATATCGTACCAGCAATGCTCCTTCTGCCTCCCTTGGCACGCATGCCACCTTCTTTGTCAGCTCAACTTCTTAATCAAATCTTCCCGAATCGTTCGTTCCTCGAACGAGCGGTCTTGATAGTTGTTGAGTAATTCTCAGCATTTTCGTGCGGTATATGAAACGGGCTTGTCTCGCGAATGTGCATATCGTACCAGCAATGCTCCTTCTGCCTCCCTTGGCACGCATGCCACCTTCTTTGTCAGCTCAACTTCTTAATCAAATCTTCCCGAATCGTTCGTTCCTCGAAGGCACGATGAATCTCTTCTCAAACTATAAGAATAAGGCAAACTGTTCACTCAGTGCTGACTGTAAAGGAAGCAAACGAAATGTGAAATAAAAGGAACATGGAATAGCGACAAATGAATGACAGCTATGACTCTCGTCGCTGCAGGTGGACGTCTACGGACGATGCCCTTCTACCATTTTTGTGGGACGACTCTTCTTCCATCCTTCGTTAATGGCGTGGGTAACCCAGAAATTAGATCAGCGCTGCGGAACCGTCTTGTGGGTGCGAATGAGCCGACATGTGCGACTAATGCCGAGCATGGAAGTGAAAAGCCGGAATTTCAAATTTCACAGAAACACCACTTCCGTGCCAATCAGCAACATTTCAAGACAAACCTGGCAAAACCGAGCTTTCAGAAGGACTAAATCTTACAGCGTCACATCGTCTGTTTACATAGGATATATTGCTGACAATTTTATAGCGGAACATGGTCATTACTCATTGAACGTGTGCTTCAATTGCCACGCCATACAATTGCACGTGGGCAATGCGAAACTAACGACTTCCGCCACGTTCGCAAAATCATTTTAATTAAAGCCCATGGGGAAGTTCTGCACCGGATCGTCGTCTTTAACATTTGGGAATTAAATTTATCTACGTGGCTAGGAATTTGAGCGTGGTTTTTTGTTCCGGGTGCAACACGAGCCCGTCCCAATCGCATGCACCTGCAGCTCATGGTTCCTGCAGGGATTTGCCTCCGTGCATCTGTATCTCATGGTTCCTGCAGGGATTTGCCTCCGAACTATGATTTTCTTGTTTTCTCACTCGATAAGCTGTTTACATTTTCCGAGCAGTCTATGATGCGTGCGTTTCAAGAAAGTGCGCGCGCTCCCTCTTCGCTGGCACGCTTTCATCTTATTTCTCAGCTCACATTTCATAAAACGAGATATGCTCATCACCAATGCTCTTCATACTGGAGTCAGCCACTTGCTTACGGTCGAAAGAGCATTGCCATTGATAGGGACAGAAAACATGGAAAGGCGCTTAAAGAGGCACTGAAACATTGGCGCTTTTTTCTGGTGTTACTTACTGAAATGTCCAAAATTTTGATGACCCCTTTTACCGTTATCTAACGATGTGGGTAAGCACCTTTACGCCACGAAGTATCTCTCTTATTCATTCGTTTTGAGCCGCAAATTAACGGTTTCAACCATCTGTTTCATCCAGCCCATGCCTTGCGTTATCATATGGTTGCGTGACTCGTCAGGAATATGCGGTCGCATTGTACATTTTAACGCTTTAGACTTTCATGTTTCAGTTCGACGTCACCGAATAAGAGAATGCTCGTTAAAGTGGCAACATCGATGTCCGTAATTGCACCATATAGTCCCATTTCTTGTTCCCCATATGGTTCCATGTTTTGGTTTCAGTGAGAAGCGCGTCGAATCGCTTTCAAATTATTCTCACGCTTTCCGAAAAAGCTTACA
Source organism: Toxocara canis (assembly GCA_000803305.1). Lineage (NCBI taxonomy): Eukaryota > Metazoa > Nematoda > Chromadorea > Rhabditida > Toxocaridae > Toxocara > Toxocara canis. Next base: position 60,815 of record JPKZ01003285.1, on the reverse strand, counting down.
AGGTAATGGATGCGAATTGGTTTAAAAGCGAGCGTCTAGCTCTCTCGCTTTCACAAGGTCGGTTGCCATGGGACTGTGCGCATAATCGAACCGCAATTACCTAACCGACATAGCTCACAATCTTTAAACATTTTGCTGCTTTTCGCACACCACTCACAGTATGCCGACGAGTATATTAAATTTTATGGAATAAGCACTGCTGAACTTTTCTCGTTGCGATGGCTTCATCGCTCACTCGTCATTCATTCAATCAGTGATTTACTTTACATCACTTTGTCTTGTTTCTGACAGCAATGTTCATACAGTACATTAAGAATGATGTTTCGTAAAAGCACCCGGATGGAATCAGTCAATGGAAAACGATCTCTTCAATACGCTTTTATTCGAGTACTGTTTCGTATTCATTGAAACCGTATTTTTCGCAGAAATGAAAAAAAAAAAAACAATTAGGTGGTGTTTGTGGCTCACCTCGAGACATCACTGGCTCTTTACGCACTGCTGTCATAACAATCACAATAGAGTTGAAGTACATTCGAGCAGTATTTTATTTTCACTGCTGAAGTGTGGCTAAAATAATGTTCTAAAAAAAATCGTTGTTGAAAGAAGCGCTGCGTGCCATACTGTAACTATGCTGCACACACTAGAAGCGGCCATCGTCTGGTGGCAACTGTACGAGCGCCCATTTGAATGTGAGCATCTTTCCATAGATCTCAATGTTTTTCATTCTGGTTTCATTCACTGATTTTTCATTTTATGACGAGAAAATTTTTTTTGTAGCTAAGTGCACCAACCCTATGATAAGTTATTTTTGATTTGGAAATATGCACATTCCGTTTTTGGTCACTGAGCGAAAATTAATGACTGTTCGAGCGATATTACCACCACACGGACGGTGTTTATGATGAAAGCTGTTAAAAGTTAATCGAACCTTCGTACTCATTTTCATATAAGCGAAGGCTGTAGCCGATGATGGCAGACATATACTCCTTACCCGAAAAACTCACGTAGACGGTGATTGTTTAGGTCACCTAATCGACCGGAGGAGTTCCATGTTTTCGATTTAAATTAAAAATACTATTAATAGTTTTCTTTTACGATGCCGCGGAATTTTCGAAATGAGTGGGTTTTTGATTGCATGATGAAATCGCTTGACCGGTCGAGTTGCTGTGCCGAGCGATTCGCAACGAGCAAAAATCTGATAAACGGAAGCAGCCTAATAGAGAAGAATCGAACCTTCGTACTCATTTTCATATAAGCGAAGGCTGTAGCCGATGATGGCAGACATATACTCCTTAGCCGAAAAATTTACGTAGACGGTGATTGTTTAGGTCACCTAATCGACCGGAGGAGTTCCATGTTATCGATTTAAATTAAAAACGCTATTAATAGTTTTCTTTTACGATGCCGCGGAATATTCGAAATGAGTGGGTTTTTGATTGCATGATGAAATCGCTTGACCGGTCGAGTTGCTGTGCCGAGCGATTCGCAACGAGCAAAAATCTGATAAACGGAAGCAGCCTAATAGAGAAGCTGCGAAAACAGCGCAAATTTCGTTGGAATTTCATCACAGTTTCAGTGGACGCAGCAAAATAGCTGTAGGAATGGTGCGGTCTGGGAGATCTGAATGATAACACAATTCATCAAATTTTTCATCATGTGACAAATTATTTTTCACATATGTAAAGGGTTCATTGAACGTATGTAATTGGTGCATTACAAAAATTTACTCGAAGTTTATGGTTGTCGAAAATTCGTGAGAAAACAGCTGCTTAGCGTGCTTATGTGAGCTATTCATGAAAACAGCTCGGAAGCTGAAAACACCTGTTGTTTTGACGAATACGTCTCATGTACTAGCTTTATTTACGTTTGTAGTTTATTTAAAGCATGCTCACATGAACATTGATGGCGTGTTTCTGTAGGCCAAAAGTTGCTATGAAAATTTAACGCATGCAGAAAAATAAATTATCCAACTGTGCTGCCCTCTTTGTTCTCCAGCTGGATCAATTCGAGGCTGCTGAAGTATGGAATTCGGTGGGCAAATTGAACATTCAGTTGTATTAATACAAATCAGCTTTTCTCATGCGTTCAACGCCATACGGAGCGGGAATTTGCTGTAAGTGCGGTTGCATTTCACTTGTTGTGATGAAAAACGCTCATTTATTAATAACATCCTGGAATCTCAATAGAGTCCGTCGTTTTTGGAGCTAAGTAGGAAGTCTATATCCACTGATGCGCTATTGGAAAGATGATTTGACGAGCTGTGCAGCAGCTTGGTTTGACAAAGTGATCGCAAAGGCACATACCGGTTCGATGTGAGTCGCAAGGCCCTATTTAATACGCTCATTTATTCAGTGGCTTTTTGTAATTTTTGTAGAGCTTGTCATGATCGTGTACATTATTGCTCAAATTTAAAACGCCATGTAGAACTCTCGCCAGTACAACATCTGATCTGCACAATATGATGCATTAGTTATCGCAGAAAGTTTGATAGACCGAGAGTTCAACCGATAACTCGAGCGCAGCTAATGGAAGGAAGTCTTGGCTGGACGATGCTGTTTTGCAATGGAAGTGCTGGCATAGCGGCTGCCTATTTGTCTCAGAATTTCGTGAAGCATCTGTTTTATAATATCGTTTGTTGTGCTCACTTAATCTGTTAAGTTTAAATGGTTCGACCAAGTTTGTGTTAATTTTCTTGTCGAACAAACATTGGCGTGTTGTTAGGGGCCAAAAAAATGAAAAAAAAATGTTTTCGAACTCTAATGCGCAGTTGACGTGTGATGGTCGTAGATGCTTTGGGGCAAAAAGCCAGTTTCAGCATCTACCACCATAAGAAAGTCTCCTGTCACGTCAGAACAGCGCACCTCGCTAGCCGCGCACCACGGACTACAAATGTGTTCCTCAATTCTTTTCGTTCAATGATTTCAATCCCGGTAGCTCATAATTACGGTTGGGGTCATGTGGATGCCTTGTGGAGTGAACGAGAGCGTTATCTGCGCAGTGCTTCGACCTCCTAGAGCCATAGCACACCCTGCAATTAATCAATGAAACTTAAAAGAAACCAAATGCAATTGCTACAACCGAGGACTTCGGAAAGTAAAGCAAAACACAACTAAGAATTGGCTGTGGCATTAAGGGAAAAGGATAAATTTGAAAAATTTACCCCAATTTACTTTAAGATTTCTCTGTTTGTAGCCGTCACATTTGGCCACTGTTCATTCTTTGGTTTGTCGTGCGAATGCAAATACACATTTGTCATTCTCTTAGGGGTTTATACACTGACTAGCTGCTCACTGGGAAAACGATAATCGTTGCGTCAATTCATTGGCAGAGTCGCAATTCAGCTTGCAGCCTCAACTTGGTCTTCGTATTTGAAGTAAGTATTTGAAGTTAGAATTAAAGGTTTTTATCGGTAAAATTAGCTCAAACAATAACAATGAGTCGCGCGCAGAACTCCGTTTCATCACTGCGCCTAGCAACATATTGATTTGCCACTGATATAAGATGATTCTCTGGGATATGTGCTTGAACTTTGGTGTTCTCGAATCGATGAGCCTCAAGAAATCGTTTATGTGAAACACATTTGCACCACACACACACGTTAGCTCCAATTCCACACTCTGCGAGTATGGAATTGGAGCTAACGTGTGAAACGCGTGAGATAACAATATTACGTGCTGAGGATTGCAGTTGCTGTTGACGAATTCAGCAAACACGCATTCAGCACACCGCGATCTCTAATGAGCATTTGTAACAAGCATTATATCTTATTTTTTTGACTGCGTTTAATCTAATTGCATTCGTATGATATACACTTACATTCGTCGTCGTCTAAAGCAAAATTTCTTATAATTTCTCATTTGTTACATTTTTCATTGTTGGCACTAAGCAGAAAAAGATGAATACCGTAAGCCAGTGAGATAACAATATTACGTGTTGAGGATTGCAGTTGCTGTTGACGAATTCAGCAAACACGCATTCTGTGTAGTACTGTGACTAATGTTCGCGATATTTCAACATAATGAAAAATTTTAAAAACCTAGCGGATATCTTGAACTTACGATTTACTGTTTTTGTTCGCGACGCGGAAAACATATTGTTCAGTCGGTGAAATGTGCAGATGATGTGTGTCTAGTAGAGCAATTGTATTGTTTCCGCCATCCTGTAAACCAGTGAACACGTTTCTTTTTAAAATTCGGTGAAAACAGCTGCAAGCTCGAATGGTATCTCCTCCAAATGGAAATTGGCACTCTGCGAGTATGGAATTGGAGCTAACGTGTGAAACGCGTTCATCAATCGCATATGAATAGAATACTCTCATAAGCGATATTATACTCGCTGATAAATAAATGATAAACAATATCAAGCATGATTATTATGTGCGAAGGAAAGTATAATCGCAAAGAAGCGGATCGATAAGTACAAAATGGATTCAATGTTTGTTAATTTGGCGTATATGGCTATAACGATGTGTTTTATGATTGGCTATCAATCGTAAGTGCTTACTTCACTATACTTAATTCCGTATCAAACAAGCTGAATTCTGTTTAGACTAATTCAATAGCTATTGATTGCATTCATCCTGAAATATTGATTTTGCCTCATGTGTTTTACACGCAATTCGAGTGATGTTAGCAACTCGATTTCAAAATCCAATTCGGGTGCTCCGTCAAGTTCAGAAACACTTTAAGGACTTCTCAATGACCGTATCCAGTTTCCACTGAAATCCCGGACTTTAAAAAAGTTATTACATTTTCCTTATATTCGAATTTTTCAAATTTTCTCTCGCATATAAAGTCCGTGGAAGTTATTTTTTTCTACCAACTCTCTTGAATTCTTAAAAACAGAATCATTCAGCACATCGAACTGAACCAAAATTTATGGATTTCTCGTTGAAAAGCTACGTGAGAAAATAACCATTGCTCGACGTTATGTGGGACACGATGTACGTGTAGGCGGTGAACTATGGAGTCCCATCGCGTTCCAGAAGTCGCGATCGCAGTGCTGCTACCGTGCGCAAATTTCTGGCGCAATACTATAGTTCTAGTTCTCTCCTGAAAAAATGGCATAATATTGCACTTGTATTACTTTTACGAAAAGCTGAGTATACTGTACGTACACCTGCTCGTCAATTTAATTTTACTACAAAGCTCTAGTAAGTATTTTGACCCAAAAAAGAATAATATTCATGCGGTACTTTTCGTATGCCCAGGAACAAAACGACAGCGACTAATTTATTAGTCCGCACGATGAAGCCGGGCTGTCCGAGGCGCTCGGCAGAAGATCTACACCATCGTTGAAACGATAAACAATCATAGAAACAAGCTGTGAAAGAAGTTCACCAACACCAGCTGGAAAAGAGCTTGTGTTCGAAAGTAGTACAAAATAACTGTGGGGAGATGACAGCATGCTGAAGGCGGAGATGGTTGGTTACCGCAGGCGGTTATCAAATGGAAACTGCCAAAAAAACGGACTGTTATGAGCACAAACCGAATATACTTTAGCACGTCAACGTACAAGCATGAAATATAGAACAGCTGGGGATTGCAGCGCTCTCAAAGAACTGAGATGGGAAACGGTGGAAACGAAAATACTCCCGGCGAATCATTCTTTTTGCAACAGTACATAAATCAGCAGCTCAGGCAACTGCTTATGCAAACCAAGTAAACGGAGTTGGGGAGAAGGGGATCCCTCCCACCTCTTTAGCAGAGACAGTTTTGTGTATGGACCTGTTTCAGGCTGAATGGTTTTTTGAGCAGCGCTGTAAGCGAGTGACCGCTGCTAATGTCTTCAAATCTCCCTTGGCTTTTCCTGTTCTTACTGCTTTTTTTCAAAGAAAATTTTGATCGCAAAAATATAGCTTCTATGTGAACAGCCTAACAAATCATTTCAGAAGCCGAACAAAGATTAGGGACATGGGTAATAAAGAGTTAAGACGCCTGGCAACTGAAGTGAGGAGTAGCAGCAGAACCCTAAATCATCATGCTTACTCGCTGACAGTTTTAAACAACACCAGTGATAGCTCGCGATACAGCGCACGCAAGGCGAATTGTTATGAGACAAAGACAGTCGTTTCCTATAGCGAAAATAAAACCTATCTATAAGTTGTGCAACCACCAACGCTTGGTGCGTTTTGAGCGCATACTTCTACAGCTCTCAGTACGACATAGGAAAACCGAAAAAGAAAAAATGTGGATGAAAAGGAATCCCGTTCTTAACAACTGGATGAGAAATGGATCGCTTGGTTTATATAGAGTAAACTTTTTCCATCTTTTGAGATTTCGACAAAAACTGCTTCGGAACCGGCGCCCTTAACGAGAAGATAGCACCTCAGTGGCGTAGCACACAGAATTCTAACGAGTGCGGGCGGACATTATTGAACTGACGTCGGAGTTTGCATAGAGATGTTTCGCCGCTATCTATATTTGTCACACATTCCTCATATATAAGGATTCATCTCAATAGTTCATTAAGGTTTGTGTGGCGTCCAGCTGCTTTGAAACCGCCTGTAACCTCCGTCTGCAGCGCATGAGCTATGCGGTTATCCTTTCCGATATCGAATACGAAGCGCCTTACTCTGTCCCTCTTCGAAATCATCAAGTTCGTCCTCATCAGACCCAAACGTGTCACCTTCACAGCTAATAGATTCACCGCCCTATTCGTCACCTAGCCTCATTATTGTCATTACGTCTTCACATTCCGTTTTTCCTTTCTCAACATGCAGCACCTCGCATTCTTTCATAAAAGCGCATACATGTTTGCGCATGAGTTGGTTAGCGCTCTTCATGTCAACAACTGATCGACGTCCGCACTGTTCAAGATTCTCAGGTAGACTCGTTTAGCCGCCTCAGCATCGTGATATCCGTTTATTAATTTCTTCGAGGCTTCGAATGCATTTTTAGTGGATCTAATCCTAACGTAACCGATATGTGTCATATTAAGCGAATTGCCGATTCTCCTTTCGTTGTTAATGTCGGCAGTGATGGAGGCTCCCACCGACGCTATCACATCTGCCACAGTTTTCTCCTTAAGTGGCGCATATAAAATGCAGCGGACGACTCCACATGAACTTGAGAGAAAAACTCGGAGATTCAGCAAAGCTGAATATTCGTGAAACTCATAGCAGAGGAAGAAATAGGCAGTTTCGATAAAACTAGGAGCTTTCGGATAATTCTTATGCAATTCTTCTTTCCTACGATATCCTAAGGTCCCATCCCGACTTCTATCACGACCCTTCATACGTTGTTGATGGTACACTTACTTCATTTATCGTTCTCGGTAGCTGAGTGATTTCGTCACCTTTATTATGGAGATATTATGGAGTATCATTATGGAGATAATCAGCTTCTTGTCGAGCTTGCAGGTATTTTGAAAAGCATTTCGTGTTCAAACCAACCATTCACGCTTCCCAAACCTGGGACACTTGCAGCTTCTTGATTCATTTCGCGAAACTGCCACGTCGGGTGCCATAAGCTCCGTTTTCTGCCTTGTCGCCACAAAGCTTGAGGGTAGTTCCCTTCGAAGAGATGGGCCGTCAGCCATCGTGTAACGCTGTGAAGAAAAAGTACACAAAAGTAAACTTAAATAAAATTCGACGTAAATGCCATTAGTTGCATTCGTTGCATACAGTCACTTCCGTTTGTTCTTCACACAGCTGCAGTTATGAAAGGTCTGTTGTTGAACAGCCGTCTTCCTTTGAATTCATTTGCTTACGTAAAGGAGGTGAGATGCATATCAAAAAGCAGAGATCGGAATAGAGCGCCATAGTGGAAAGTAACATTTTAAAATACTTTCAAACCGAAACAATCCGTTGCCTCTAATGTGTGTTCGAATGCCCGAAATGGAAAATTTAGCTTCGCATTTTCAAAAAAATGCATCATCCCTCTTAAAATCTAAACTTAAATAAAATTCGACGTAAATGCCATTAGTTGCATTCGTTGCATACAGTCACTTCCGTTTGTTCTTCACACAGCTGCAGTTATGAAAGGTCTGTTGTTGAACAGCCGTCTTCCTTTGAATTCATTTGCTTACGTAAAGGAGGTGAGATGCATATCAAAAAGCAGAGATCGGAATAGAGCGCCATAGTGGAAAGTAACATTTTAAAATACTTTCAAACCGAAACAATCCGTTGCCTCTAATGTGTGTTCGAATGCCCGAAATGGAAAATTTAGCTTCGCATTTTCAAAAAAAATGCATCATCCCTCTTAAAATCCACGCTTTATTTTTTCCATTCAATGGCTGTTTCTCTGGCAGCCAGCAGCTTTAGTTTGTGCCGTCGACCAGAATTCTGTAGCGTACAACTAATTGCGTCAGTGGGCCACTCAATGAAAGAGTTTGACCTTTCTGGGCATGGAGGGTGAATGCCTAAGACAGCTGTGCTTGTTCTATTGACGACGACACACATTGTTTTCTCTTGTCCGCTTTCTGCGCTCTCGACAGTGGCAATGAATCTGAAGTGATAATCGCAACGTAAGCAGCTTTCAACCTCCTATATATTATCCTGCGCCTAAATACATGTGTTAGATTTTAGGCGGATTTGAGTTCGCCTTCATTTTTTCATGAGTTTACTTCAAGTTCAATTCCCTGTTTTTTTTTGATGAAGCCGAAATGATTTTGTCGAATTATGACAAGTTATTTTCGCAAATAGCGCAGTCTTTAGAGAACGATAAATTCATGGGGTATACACCATCGATTATTATCCGATGATCGGACGCAATTTAATCCGTCAACACCTCCACAATGAGTTTCAGCGAGATTTTATCACATAGTTTCGCCGCCTTGCTTTTGCGGGTGTAGTAGTGGTCTTTAAGGATTTTGATTGCCGTGTTATACTCGTTGCGCACACCTTCAAGGCGGTCGACTTGTTACTGGTTGGCGTTGTAATTATTCAATAAATGCTCTTTTTCAGTCGTCGAAACGAAGTCGGGGATATTTCTTTCTGTTTGCATTCGTTTGTTTAATGGTGATGTCGAGTACTTTTTGCGAGAACCAGCCTGTTCGCAGCCGATTCTCAACTTGAAACCTGCAGTAAGATTCCTGGAATGACCCACGTGAACTTCTTGTGAACTTGAGACTGGGCGCTATCAACTTGTAATTGCTGAGATTTTACGATTCATAACTTTTTCTATCAGCAGTACTGCTTTCGCTTTGTCCCAAGTATGCGAGTTCTTCTCCCTCAGCAAAGTGTGCTAAAACAAGTTACCAGCGCCTTGGAAAAAGATTGTTCTCGGGCTCTCATTTGCCATGACTGAACATCATCCCATTCAGCGCAACGGCCGGCTTAAATTAGAGCACAAAAGTGAAGAAATTAATTGTACATGGGAAAGCGTTTTACCGCATTCACCACTAATCCGAACTAGATATAATTTCATTTCATGAATAGTTCGCTTTAATGAAGTAAGACGTTACAACAATAATTACCGTGAAGCTGAAATTGAGGCTTATACAAAACAGGACATTACAAAACTATAGTGCTGCTTTGAAAAAGTTCCACATGCGAGTTGGCGGATGAAGAATGGGGTGCCAGCAGTGAGAGCGGTTTTGAACTCGAGAAAACCTTGCTTCCTCACAATGATCGCCAGGAGTTGTAATTAAGCAGAAATCGTAGTGCCGAGCTGTATTACTTCTTTGGTTTCGAAATATTCACTCAACATGGTAAATTTCACAAAGACTGCAGTAAGCGAGTCATCTAGTGAACCCATCGAAAATTTCCCATCCTCTTCTATAAAATCTGTCGTATCCTTTGAAAATCACTTCTTAAGAATAATTGTTCCTCGTGCTCGGCTTTCTCTCTCGCCTTCCCAATCCTCGTCAACAACTCGACTCTCATATTAATGGTTGCAAGCCTCGCAAACATTGCATTAGAAGCTTGATTGGAATTTTCGTGTTAAGAGCCTTGCGTTTTTACGTGCGGCTCGCATCGCAGCTGATACTGTGTGTGACCTCAGGCAGTGGAAAGCATTACGGAGCAGCCAAGAGTCGAACCTATTGGCGTTATATGACTGTTGATGCAAAGGTCTCCAGAAATCAGCGAAAAGTCGGGCAGTAGTTCAATGCGTAGCGCTGTCGCCCGGTATGCGAGAGACTCGGATTCGACCCCCGGCTGCTCCCTAATGCTCTCCACTGTCAGAGGTCACACACAGTAATCACACTTCATTGCATTTGAGCAAGGAAATATTTGACGAGAAATTGCTTCCTTTCATTTGTCGGTGTTAATTGTCTAGTCGAATATACTTCACTCTCGCTTGAAATCTGTAGTCATTCAATAAGCCTATTCTGAATGTCGATGCATCCAGAAAGCAAGGCTACCAGATTAAGCGCCTTTATAGGCAATGTTCTTGTTAAATTCTGAAACCCAACTAACTGTACTTTACAGGAATTAGCTGTCCTGGAAAAAGTACGCGTCCAATCTTTACGCGGCTCCGTGCACTGGAGTGACGTAACTGTTTTTCTCGTTAACAGTCGAATTGTAAGCGATCAGGTCTCGAGCCTGGTAAATCAGCCAAAACGGGGTCCACACCAGGAAAAATGGGCAACTGCGAGAGCTCGAACTCGGACCTGATCAAAAGGAACGCCCAAATTAATCGCGATATCGAAAGAGACCGCAGACAGGACGAGTCGGTTGTGAAACTCCTTCTTTTAGGTAATTGTTTCTGGAAAAAGCGATCCAAGTGACTCTCTTGTAATAGATAACTTAAGAGAAGAATCCTCCCATCGCTGATAGAAGCTGTTTACACCGGGTAGTTTCTTTCTACGTTTGCGGTGTACTCGTTCATAAACGGGTGTTTGTGGGCACAACGTAATAAACGTCCTAGCAAAACAGGGGTTCGTGGAGAACATTTCCTGAAACGGCGAGGAAATTTCTGATTGTTTAGGCTCCTTTTTCCTGATTTGGTTCTGTTGAGAAGGCACTATAATGTGTGCGAGGAAAAACTTGTAAACATTTTTGCTTTTAATTACATCGATTATGTGTGCACTCAGTAGAGAGTTCGACGATAAAATGTTGCCAGGCTTTTCGTAATATGCAAGAGGTGCATTTTTATGTCGCGTATGGAATGACAGTTTGCAAGATTAACCGGATCCTGCCATAATCAGTTCGAACAGCGTGACAGCTTCTGTCTTCATAGAACGATGACTCATGGTCCGAAAGTCGACAATCATTGGGAAGAAACAAAAAATTTGAAACTTTTACAAGAAAAAAAAACTTCCTAAATGACACCAAGTCGCCAAAAAAGACGTTTTATATGGATCGTTTCTTTAGCTCAGGCGTTTTTCTTCTTAAAAATCGTAGTCGCACCATGTTGTCGGGAAATCCGCAGCGCGAATAATTTGCAAAATTTTTCGAAAGTGAAGGAAGGAGACGGTGCCCATGTGTGGTTTGAACGCTCTTGCAGCAACGTATATGAAATGTTGGCAAGGAACTAGAAAAGGAAAATGGGGCGCAAAAACTAAATATTTTGCATTTAGCTATCACCAGCGATAACGCTCTTGTTACACAAGTAAGACATGCATGCACATACATACAGACAACTAAATGGGATGCCAGTAATGTCATCTCTGCTAAAAGTTTTTGATTAGCCTGGTGTAAGAAGCGGAATAATGAGTTAAAAGAGGTCCGTCCTGTCAAACAGGGCAATAACCTTTTTGCTTTTAGTGAAAACATGATCATTTCGCTAAAACCAACCAGGTTGCCATCAGCTGAACAGTCACGATGATCATATTTCACGTAGTGTTCGCTACCCTTCCATTCTCAGTATTGAGACAATGAAGCAGACAGGTATTATACGACATGTTAAAACAGTACTTTTTATTTTTTCAAAAAGCTCATTGTTTCAAGGCACCTGCTTTGCCTTTCCCACAGTTATGAGCGAAAGTCGTACTGCTTATTACCGTAGAAGTCGGCTGGTCGATCCAGCACTCACTATTCAATTCGTCCGGCAAATTATGCAACAGCGAAACCAAAAACTAGTGAACGATACGCAGAAAAACAACATTTTTTTGTAAAGCGTGCGGCTGTCGCATAATTCTGATGTTAAGAAAAAAAAAATTCACGAACAAAATGAATTCTCGATATCACTTCAGAAGATAAGAATTAGCCTGCTGGATGCGAAAACTGCCGAAAATCTAGCAGTCCACTTTGTCACAATAACTGCTATGTCGCTTTAGTTTGCCAAAAAGTGAGAGTCGGTTCACGGAAGGCCGCTTCTGGACGAACGTGTTAAAGAAAGTTCGAAAGTATGAGTTCATAAAAGGAGGTGAACCTTATTTCTGAAAACTTGCAGGTGCTGGAGAGAGCGGAAAAAGTACCGTGCTGAAACAGATGAAGTAAGTTCATTGAAAGATTTTCTAACGAAATAAATCTTGTCACAATAAAGAGCGGTTAGCACGCTATAAACAGGCCTCAATAAACCATATATTTGTGAGATGCGTCAAAATATGTATGCTGAAACGTTTTACAATCAGTGAACTCTTGCCAACGGCTATGTTGGTCTCCAGTGCTTTGAGCAGGAAATCTCATCGATCTGTATTTTTTCAAGATATACCACTGCGGGTTGAACAGCAGCGGTTTCCACGTTACGGTCTGTGTGTACTGAATGAACTGCATTTGGTAGAACCGCGCAAACTCATACATGTGCAGTTCCCACTTGCTCCCGCGTATTTAGTTTGGAATCCGTTTTTCCGACAGACAATTTGACGGGGCACTTATTAATGCAAGCTTTTAATTAGCGCGTTTTCCCAGAGAAGAATCTGCCGTAGGAAGTTTTTCCGGGAAGTAAGGATCTATTTCGCGCATTTACTATTTCGCGTATTTAGTTTGGAATCCGTTTTTTTGATAAATCGAGATGTGACGAATTCGCTCGTTTCATTCCTGTGCCTCATTTATTAACATCAAGCATGGGCACTTTCTCCCCACTTCTGAACTAAGGGAAGGATGGGCAGTGACCCACAATGACTCGATTTTCGAAGAGTGAACTACAGCCAGCAGCGAAGGAAGCTAGAACTGAATTTATTCGAGAATTTTAAGGATTCTAGAATGAAAATCGCCAAAAGTTTTGATCTCTTATCGCCGTTAGTATAACGACAAATACAAATACAGGTATAAGGTAGATTGCAGTTCAGACCATATAATGCATCGAGTCGAAGTGGTATTATACTTATATGCTGACGTTCCGGCTCCATGAGCCATAATCATAGCACAACGTGTTCAGAATTGGGTAATTAAACAACCAGCTCAAAGCTGGTTTTATTTACGTAACTTTTCGCTTCCTGTGCTATGGCTACGGCTCAAGAAGCCAAAGCGTCCTCTGCTCCGAAGCGTTATATAAACTGCAATCTACCTTACACCGATATCTATCGAGAATGCGTCCACGAAACAACGGTGTTCTTAATCATAACGACGTATTTGCGAGTGAGAAATAATGGTGACTTGATGACCGTTTCTGTCGCTTAACATGTTTTTGGTGTGCCCTCAAATTTTCGGCCCAAAAAAAGGCCTGCAAGGGACGGTTGAAGAATTAGCAATGTTTTGATGCACAGCAAGAATCTGCAAAAACAGCCAAAACTGGGAAGGCATATGTTTTTGTTCCGGTCATATCGGAGGGTGAGATTTACTGCGGAGTATGCTCGCATTCTAAATCCCTTTTTTGCAGCTCGCGAAGCCATGAGTCGACACGCGTTAAACGTTCTTAATTTTTTCTCAGTGGCATATATGAGCAAAACCTGGGATTCTGGGTGACGGAGGTGTTGGGTGGTGGTCATCATGCAGAAAAATAGTATCTTATCGGATTTGTTTTGGAACCTTCCTATAGTTAATGTGCTCCACTCCTGTAGTGGTGACTGCAAGCAGTTCAGGGGCTGACTAAAGCATTAAGAGGAACTTGGATGCTATCAGTTTGTTCCGGAAATAAGCGAAAACAAGATAGGAAGAACTGTGAAGCGGAGATGCCGACTATCTTGCTCTGTGAAGCTGCGCGCGAGAACGACAGCAATTCTGATTTTTTGATACATTGCTTGACTCATACCACTTCACAGCATCCATCACAGTCGAAAAAACCAGCGTGCACAAAACCTTCTGCTCAGCTTGCGACAAACAGCTACGCTTTACAAGCGACGCGAACAGAGGCTAAACAACTAAAACGTTCGGGACATCAGGGCTGCCTTTATTACTGGTGCCGAGAATTCCCGAACGTAATCGCGTGAATTGGCCCAAACCTTCCATTTGTCGCCCGCAAGTTCACCTCAGAAGCCTCGTTCGATGGACGCAGCAGTTCGCCTGAAAACAACTGAAGTTCTAGCTCCAGGAATTCAGTTGATGACATATATTCGAAATGGCTCGCCTTCCTCCGTATTGATGTGTCGCACTCGATGCAGAAATTTACGGAATGTGCTGGGGTTTTGCTTGAGGATCCCTGACACCACGGATGACATCCACCACAGGCCTTTTGTTGTTTCTACACTTCCCTGCTTTGGAATTACCAGCGACGCATGCGCACACAAACAAAAAAGTATGCACAAACACGCGCATAAACCAACACAGGAACACACAAGCACAGACACGCAAACAAACACAACCAAAAAGAACGTTACAAAAACGTACACACTGACGCATACATGCAAAAACACACCCAAATTCAGGCATGCCTAAACATACACCTGCTCGCACATACACACAACCACACGCACACACATACGCGCACGAACAGACACATAAAGAGAAACACACACGTGCACGCATAAAAACACAGGTAGGCGCGCTCACACGCAGAAAGACACGCGGAAGAAAGCACACGCAAACGAACACATACATACACAGAGCAACATGCACGCGCACGCATAAACACATACACAGACACATGCGTACGAGCAAGTCCGAATGCAGACACGAGTAAACACACAGAGAAACATACACAAGCGCACAGCGGAGACGTAACACATACGAACGAACGCACGGAGGAACGTACACGGGCACGCCTGCAGATACACACGCGCACACGCATACGCAACACATAAATACAAACGTGGACAAATACGCACCCGCGCCTACGCGCGTGAGCACTGAAACTAACAAAGAAACAAAGAAACAAACATACACACGGGCGAACACATACGCGTACGCACACGCATAGAAACACTGGCGCAGAAGGACGCACTTCGCAGGTATCACGCGCAAACACGCCATTATAACCAACGCACACATGAAGAAACGAAGAGGGGATACACAGACCCGCGAAAGCAGAGAAGACTGACGTAAGCACACGCAAATGCAGGTGCACACGCACGTACACACACACACACAAATGAAAACATGCGCGTGCATGCTTAAAACACATAAACGAGTGCACGCAGTGAAATGCGCAAAAATACACGCGGACACGAACATACACAGAAACACGTAAGCGCAAGCATAGACATATACACAGACTTGTGCTCTCGAGTTCGCGCAGATGCGCACACTAAAACACAGACACACAGAGAAACACACACATGGACGGATAAACAGAGGCGCGCAAACACACGAGGAAGCATAGGAAACTCCCTCGTTTACGCAAACAAGCGCACACATAAACATACACACGCATACACACGCGCACGCACACGCTCGCTTACGCGCACGTGCAGACCCACACACATGCGTGCGCCCGCGCACACACACGCACGCACGCCCAAAAGCGCAAACACACGCAGTCGCTAAAGGACCGATGAACGCCGCCATTAGCGAGATTACGCTGTCGCATGCAGCGCGTATTGTTACAGTTTGGGTTTTGAGTGCGGAAATCAGAGATCTTACAGTGTTCCGCAACTTGTTGTTAGGTGCTGGATAGTTCAAGACGAGGAATTCGTCTGACATGCTGGGACGAAGTGAATGCTTAAATAATTATAGATACCAACGTTCCACTCGAGTAAGAGACAATTTAAATCAGCTTCGACAGTCACGATCCCGTCATTCCGTAGAAACGGGTGATGGAATTCTCAAGCAACTGTCTATCTCTTCCCGGGCCTACTTCATTCCTTTTCTGTCTCTTTCCAACTGTGTCTGCCACAACTTTTCTTCCGTTCCTTTACTCAACAATGTGTTCATTGTACTACACCTGCAGTTGTTGAAACGAATGAATAATTTTCAGAATTATTCACGACAATGGTTATCCTCCAGATGAGGCGTTACAAAGGAAGAATATGGTTCACGCAAATGCTGTGCAATCGATTGGTGCTATACTGAACGGAATGCATGATTTAAAAATACCTCTCGCCAGCCAGAAAAATCAGGTCAGTCGAATTGATGGTGCCACTGTTTACTAATGTTCGCAGCATTTGCGATTACGCGCGCGAGGACAGCGTGTAATACGCTTTCATCGGATGGCGCGCTCAAGACACTCTTATCGCACTCCTCAAACACCTTTCACATGAATAATTTCAAAGAAATTATTTTCCGAATGAAAGGTCATTTTAGAACTCATGCCACTATGCAATGTCCTTTACAGTTACCGCAACATTTCATGGGTGAATCGGCTTCTGTCGTAAACTGCATCCTCTATAGGGCACGGCCCAGCGCTTGCTAGGAGCGGGGAAGGCAGTTTGCACAGACGCTTTTTTAAAGACGGTGTCAGGGTTCGTGGAGAGGTTGTTCTTGTATGGCAACAGAGATCCGCCTGTTCGTATGGGCTTCGGTTTTTTTTGGCTGTAGGCACGCACCTCAAGTGATTTTTTTCGTCTTCGGTATATCCGTATACGATCCTCAGCTTTCTGCCATTAGAAACAACATCAAGGTCAATTATGCCATCGCATAAATCCTTCCAAGAGGCAAATTCAACGTTTTCGTTCTAGCCTAGAAAGCACAAACATACTAAAAGCATTCGTGATGCTGCCAATGCCATGTTTTTTGCAAGGTATCAAATTTCGTGCTCAGAGAGACGATTCTCTGATTGTACGGGATGTTGTGTCGGCACAAAGCCATAAGGTGGCACCTCCCGCTGTCTGAAGCAGCCAAACGATTTCAAACCTCGTCGAATTGTTGTATTTTGTTAATTGCCTTTCCCGGTGTAGATGAGCGTTATTTCATGATTCATCTTCTTCCTCTATTTTCTTCAAGTAGCAGTCAGTGCATTATTTTTCATCAACTTACGGCCATCATGCGATCCATCTATTTTGCAAATAGTTTTGGAAGCCTACGTCAGAGATTTCACATGATGCGCCAGAATTATTGTTAAACAGGTCTTTTTCCTTCTTCGGAGCGCAGCTTTTGCAAACATTTCTTGCCTCTGATTTCGAAAATGTCACTCATTCTTTTCAGGGATCGCAGGTTTTCCTGAAGCCTACCGAAAAATTTTTTGAAAAACTTCATTGCTCCGATGGCAATGAAGCGTCACTCCTTTTTGTAGACTGTTTCATTTAGCTGAAATGTCAGTGTTTCAAAATTGCTGCAATCGATCATGCAGACAGGTTTTTTCGGGGTTGTATGTCTATTTCTCCTAGAATGCTGAACAATTACACTTTTTTTCTGACCAATGCACACTGCAAAATAAGCCTTCATCATTTCATCGTGTTTAGTATGCATCATTTCTGTGACGTTGACGGCGAATTCGAGGTGCACTTCGCCGTTCTCATGAGCGGTGTACCTCAAACTCGTGTCGAAAGCTTTTAGAAGTTCGGTTTCATAGAACTGCGTGGTTGCTAATACTAAAAACTCAATTCATACTGAGACCACTGAGGTTCAAATTTTTATTGTTCATAAAAATTCGCTTCTTTAACAATTAGGATCAAATTTTACAACGTGGAAGAGCACGTCGTGAGAATACTGATTCGTTCCGTGTGATTCCCAGATAATCCTATCCTATATCTCTAATTATATGAAAACCAAATTGTCCATGGAAAAATTTGGACATTCTACACGTATGTGATGAGCTTCTCACATTTTCCCATCTGAAGTTCTAAGAAAATGAATCGGTGCAGTGAACCGGATCTACTGAACTAGTCGAGCCGTTATTTTTATTGAGTTGAAAGTAACATGAAGTTTTAGTGTTCTGGAATACCACGAATAGGGCTTCCTTTTCTCCTCTTTTACAAGGAGCCTTTTTTACAACGAGCCGTAGCCTTTACGATGAGCAGTAGCTTCTTCCTTTGACAGAGCTCCCTTCTGAACATGACGGACAAATTAAAATCCGTCTCAACAAAGCCTTCTTTGTTCGGGAAGTACGAAGTACTGCGCACCTGTATGCTAAAAATATCATTCGGCCATGACTGAAGAAATAATTGCCTCTCCTTCAATAAAACCCTTAACCTCTTGAAAACAGTGCACCATATAGCACTATGGAACTTTGTTTGTGGTAACGCTGTATAACGATTATATCTCCAAGGATGGTATAACTGCCTCTCGGCATCATCGAACGGCTGAGGTGTATTGTGCGATAAAGCATACTACGTAATTAACCGCATCGCTGCCGAAACTTTGGCATAGGGTCCTGTTTCTTTCGGCTATACTGTTTACAACAACATTATTAAGGCCTCTGTGCAACTTGCGATTTATTCTTGTGTGCACGTTCCTTGGCGTACGCCTTTAGCAGAGAACTAGTTGACTACTTCTCCTTACTCATATCTTACAAACAGCATGCATGTAGAGCGTCGTAGCGTTCCTCAGAAATTATAAAATTCGCCGAGAATGACCGGCATCTCAACAGAATGCTCATTGAACTAATCGATAGCGAATTGGACCCCTTTTTCAGTACCTGGCGCCAATATAACGAAATTTTGGACAATTGTGAACACGTTTCTCAAAAAGCATTTGATAGAGTCATCTCATGTAATTTTAGCTGTATGTCTTTTGTACCGAACACGCAATTTGGCGACCCTGACTGACCTTCTTCAGGTGACTTTGCTGCGCAATGGGCGACTCCTTTGACTGAACAAGCGTTTACTGCAAGGATAGGTAACCACCGCCTAAACGATTGTGTTTGCAATCCGCGTGGCTGCACCACCCAGCTCTTATGACGGAGCCGATCTTTTTCGCTCCGGCCTTTCATATAAAACAGTTCAACCACTAAGAACAAGGAATACATATAGCCGAAAACATGAATCAAACCTTCAGTTGGAACAGTTTATTACTAGAGCAGAAGCTAGAGGTATTGTATTTGAGGTGGAGGCCAATAGACTAAAGTCAGTGCACGCACGGACTTTCGGATGGTAGCTTTTGCAGAGTGATCGGCGGCTCACGTAATTTGTAGTTCAGTGCTTGAGCGTTTTTCGACCCACTATTACCTGTTTATATCGCATCTATCATTGCGTGCTATCATCACAAGCTTGTTGCTTGATTGACTACGAGGTATACTGCTAAGGATTTGGCCAAACCTGATATTTGCTGTTCCTTTTTACCGTTGAATCTGAAAATTCTCGTCAATGCTAAAATAAGGTCAAACTTTTTGAGGTTGTGAAAGATCTTTACTGTACATTTTCTCCGCCTCTCTAGGCTCTTTGGATCTTTGAGAAGGCTGACGATATTTTAAATCGAGTTTTTCGCATCACAACACTCCTTCGGAGCAGCTTGTTGTTCTTTCCTGAAAAATCTGTTCGCTTTACTGGTAAGGTCCATGGGGCATTAATGAAATAATTTTTTAAAACATCAAGTAGAGGCCCGCAATTTATGATTATTTAGTGGTTGTCTAATGCAAATGACTATTTTCGTTGTATCCTCGCCGTTCGGCATCCGTACCTCTTGATGGTCGTCTTGATCGGGCTCAGTTCCATGCGTTATATCTCGGAAAATGTATTCATCAGTTCAGTATGATCTGATAAACACCAACATTTATTTGAAATTGAGGTTCCTAAAAGCTATAATTTGTGTGAAGTAGAAGTCGGGCATCTGAAACCTTTGCGCTTACATTGTTTTCTCCGTGGGCGTCTGCATTTGCCGAAAAGACAACCCCTAAGGTAATCTTGTGAAGATTTCAAGCCCGCAAATGACCCAGTGCAGGCAACACAGAAGTCAAAATATTTAATTGATATATTTGACTTTATCAGAGATTTATCAAATCCTGTGAAGTTCTGTCTGATTTTCGTGACGCTTTGTGAGAACTGCTTTCTCCAATGATATGGGAAGCGTGTGGATAGAATAGGTTGATAATTATATAAGCTTAGTGCGCCACATTCAAATTCCGTCCCACGTTTAATAAATGTTCATAATTAGCTGATATTGGACCACCTGAAAGGTCATTACGCGAATCACGCAGCTATTTCAGAATTATTAATAGGGATCGTAACGACTGCAGTGTTGCGTGTAAGCCACAGTAACCTATAATGTTTGGGTTGAGCATGTCATCAATGTTGCGTTTAGCATCCACAGCAAGCATTTAAGTTTATTTTTGGCTTTAACATGGGAATATTTTGCTGTATGCACACTTCTTATTTTGCTTAAATTAGTGAGCAAATATCGACCTTCCTAATGAACTGCTTTTCCTGCCAACATATGCACCTTATCATTGAGAGAGCACAGAATACTGTAATTTATTTTACATGTTCATTACATTTGAAATGAAGCGATTCTATTTGCCAGCAATGCAAAAGCGTGAGGGAATTGAGCGGCACTTTTGTTTTTATCACTACAATTTTTGAACGCAACATAATCAACTAAAAATGAGTGCAATTTCAAAGTTCTCAGACTTCTATCTAAAGGGCTCTTTACAAGCTTAAGGGCATGAATAATATCTCATCTTTTATCCGAATTCTAGTAATTTTATCAATCATGCGGCTAAAATGAAGACGCTGCTTGTTCGCTGTCCTGCACAAAACTGTTAAGTTTTTGATCTCATTGGTCGCTCACTTTCAAACAACGCCGCTTAAATTCTCATCTGATTTCAAATCCGCGTTGGCACATGCACTCATCCATCCGTGATCACTGTTTTAACATTTTGAGTCAATCGTTAACGGGGAAAACAAGAGGCACGCACATATTCATATTCTTTTCTGTTCAAAGAGCCATCAATTTTGAAAAAATCCACATCTATTCTTTTGTCTTCTCAATGCGCCCTAAAGTTACGTTGTGCTTCTATATATAATAAGATGACGCTCTGTGTGTGTATAGCCTGCCTGTCCTGTAGAAACAGCTGATTAACTATTGAAGCTGAAGAGATGGAACTTTATAAAAGGTTAGGTCGCAGGAAATCGAATCTCTTAGTGGAAGAGTTGTAAGACGTATCCATCCGCTTAGTCTTTAAGCTTCTGTATTTTAGTGGCAGTTCAACTGACTGTTGTCTGAGTATGTTCGCCAAAGCACATTCGGCGGCAACCACTCCTGTGCATTCCCGCTTGGTTTATTGAAAACGATGCCCCTTTTTTTCTGGACGACGTCTCACTATTATTCGTTTTGATTTCTACTCAGTGTAACTTCCACCAAAGGTTGTTAAAAATATGATTATGGACGATATAACTGCGCTTTTTTAACATAAGAAGTACGGTAAGTTTTGTAAGAGTTTAAATGGTGCCATCTTCAGACTTTAGAATCGCCGTAACATTCCTAACGTTAATTTCCGTTCGTTCATTTGGCATTATAAGTGCAAGTGGTGCTGACGACAGTACACTGCAGCCTGCATAAGCTCATCCTCGATAAGTAAATATGGTGATCGCACAAAGAAAGCAGAGATGCGCCGGTCAACAGTACTTATAGCAAAAAGTTTTATATTATGATATCAGGCAGCTCTCGGATACAGTAGTGACTCCGGCTGGCTCCAAAAAAGCTTCCCTTTCAATATTTTCACTGCCTGCATAAGTCGCTCAAATTGCAGGACTACGCACGTTTCATTCAAGGAGTCATAGCGAAAAAGGAGGAGCTCGGACCAATGACAAAGGAAATTTATACAGCAATAAAAGAGTTATGGGCTGATAAAGGTGTTCAAGTCGCCTTCACAAGAAAAGATGAATACTACCTCAATGACTCCGCAAGATAGTAGGTTATTATAAGGTTTCGTAATCACTATGTCGCCAATGCCTGCGGTAGAACCAAAGTCCAGGTTTATCCTCACACGCTCGTTATGGCGGCAGTGCGCAGGGAGACGAGTGAAGGAGGACGGTGTGTTCTCACCAATTGTGGCTAAATATTGTTCCTACAAAACCTGAGGTTTTCCGCTCCTTCTCGGGTTGATGGAACTATAGCGAAAGGCGTAGCAGTGGAAATGCAAGTCTGTAGAAAATGCTCTGAAACACTTCGGCCGTTGTAGTGGACGAGTTTCAGCAGATTATCGGCCTGTGAGATTCAGTGCATTCAGATGCAGTAAATGGTGAATTTCACTCTAGTAAAATAGGCAACTGTCGATTGTCAACGTTGGATTTGCGCAGAAGCATCACGGTCTTAAGCCAAATGCACCCCTTCGTTTCAACAAACATTAATCGCATTGTCTTTGAAACCGTACGCACGATATATGTGAAGAGTGTCATCGTGAGGCACTCAGTTGATATCTTCAAATGAATTAAACCGAGTTTAGTTGTCTGAGTTCCAGGAATGCATCCTGAGCTTTCAAACTGCTAAATATAATAATAAACAATGGAGTAATGATGGCGAAATGATGGCGAACAATGAGCTCACCACTTCAGTCATGAAGCGTATGAAAAGGCAAAAACAACCAAAAAAGATCGTTACAAAACCAAGTGCACTTTCGTACTGCTCCAGAGGACTGAGTGCACTTTCATACTGCTCCAGAGGACTGAGGAGGCCATTTTGTAGCTACTATCAAGTGTACCATTAAAATACTGGTGTTCAACTGCAGCTTTCTGGATTCGTTGGAGCGGATATATGATCCCAAATATGTTCCAACCGAACAGGATATTCTCCATACGCGAGTAGCAACAATGGGCGTTATTGAAGTTACATTCACAATGAAAAACAAAACGTGGAGGCAAGCCGTTCGTTGTTATCTTTTTGACTTCGAAAGCGTTACGATCATTCTTAAATGATTTTTGCCGATAATGAAGTTACAAGCGTAAAATATTGAAAGATTTTGCTATTTATGTGTTCGAAAGACAGGCACTTTAATGAGAGCACTAATGTGGACAGACTTAATGAGCGGAAACATGCGTCAGAAGGCTCGCACGATTTGCGTTTCGGTGCATTCACCCGTCAGACAAACAGTTTTATTATAAGCAAATTTGATTGGTGCAACTGACCGCACAAATTCTTTCCCCCAAAAAAATCGCTTTTCTGCTGCTCATCTAGATGCACAATCCATCAAACATTACAGCATAGGCCTAAACGCATACCTCCATGCAGACACAATCTGGCCACCACGCGAGTTAAAAATGCCAATCTGCTAATGCTTAGACCAAGCATGTATGCAATCTAGGTAGGTTTTTATGCAGCAAAAAAAAAAAAACGATGTCCTCATTCGAAAGATTTCTTAACGCTGATGCAACCGACGCCTGAAATAGGCTGTGAGTCTGCACAATATAATTCTCGAAATGACTTCTGCACGGGTTCAATTGGCTTGAGCTAAACTACTGTTTTATCTCTAAAGCACGACACCGCGTTCGGCCCATACCAAATTCATCGAGGATAGGATAAGTGAGTGGCCAACCACTGTCGCACAGAGCCGCCAAGAAAACTAGCAGTGAGGTACAGTTCACTATTTAGCATGAGAAAAACATGGCACAAGAGCGACAGAAGCAGCAACATGTGCAAAAACGAAGGGAATGGGGAAGCACGTAGCCATCATAAATTTAAGAAAGTCGTTTTGCGATGCTTAAATCACCTCTGTCACATATAAATGTTTGATCTTTCATCGTCCTAAGTTCTTTTCCTATTTTTTTTCATGAATGACCTCTTGGAGAAGGTCCTTGACATAGTTAATGCTGATGCAATCTTTCACTGTCTTAATGACAACCCATTAGAAGCGATTGCGAAACGAATTGAATTGATCGAATTTGTGTAACTCGTAACGAGGTGGAAGGAGACAAGAGGAGAAACGGTGTTAAGTTTGGCTGTTTGAGGGTTTTTGACGTTGGTGGACAAAGGTCGCAACGCAAAAAATGGATTCACTGCTTTGATGATGCCAAAGCCGTAATATTTGTTGCCGCACTCAGTGAATACGATCAAGTTCTCAGCGAAGACAACACAACGGTTCGGTTAATTTTGAGTTTCCTTTCCCTCATTTTGCTTATTACGTTTTTAGCAAACTCATGGAGAAACTTGTTACGAAAAAGTAGCGGCGAAAATAGTTAACAAACGGAACAACTGATTTGATGAACCATCCTTTCCGTACTGAAAGCAGCATCCATATACACAAGCGTGCACCAGCGTCTCTAAGGCGTTGTTTTTATTGAAAGTGTTTTGTGATGATCACAGTCGAAAACGCATATTAGTGCATATGTTTGAATTTTTTAATCTTGAAAATTTCAAGCAGGTGAAACACATCTGCTTGAAATTTTCACAACGGAACACAACGGAACCACACGCATCAATCTCACAAAAAGTATTTAAAAATTCGGAAATATCCTTTTCAAGAAATATTAGTTGAATGGGGAAAACCAACTATGGGAAGCTTAAGTTATTTCGAATTTTAAGAAAAAAATGACCACTTAAATCACTCGCGCACTGTAGTTGATTGTTCGGAATTTGTTCGGCTAGATTCACATGAGTACTTAAAGAATTCATCGAAATTTTCTTATACTCGCAATGCGCATCAAAGATTACTCCATCAAAGGAATTTATTCGACTAGATTCACATGGTTACTTAAAGAATTCATTATCGCATCAAAGATTACTCTATCACACGGTTATGAATTCTAAAAGGATATCGAATGGAAAACATGTGAGCAGTTTTGTAAGATAGAACGCCCAAACAGCACAACACAATCACTTCCGAACAACACGCTAAACTCAAGCAGTGTAATGGTAAAGGAGGTTGTGTTGCAAATTGCACAATTTTATGAAGTTCTCTCCAGGATTAGCCCATTGTCTCAATCCTGTTCAACTTTTGCACCTGCTTTTTTGACGATTGAAACGTCATCAACAAACTTCACTTACCTCCCAATCTGTTGACTGCATCGATCCTCCATAACTGCTGCAAATTGTTATTCGTGCAGCGCTAGTAAATCATCCTGGGTATGAGGCTATCGTAGAGTGCCACCTATTTTGAAAACATAGATTGCGGAAGCGGTCGTTTCAGAATCGAATGCAGGAATCTCTTCAGCTTTTTAAGCAAGTGTGTAACAATCGATATTTTGTGGAGACAAACGTAATTTTATTTCTTAATAAGAAGGACTTGTTTATGGAGAAGATCGGCAAAGGACGATCGTTGAAGATTGCTTTTCCCGAGTATAACGGTTTGTCTGTCTAATTTTTAAATGACTCCTCAAAAGAAGGAACTCGGAGCGACTTTTGGCTACGTTTGATGCTGTTGAAGAAACGGATGAGTTTCATGAAACTGTTGTCTCTGTTGTCTAGTGAAAACAATCGGAGCTATTTGAGAATTTAATGTAAGATATCAATGTAGCCAAACACTGCATGACGGGACTACCAAAGCAGTTTGTAAAGATCGAAGAAAGAATTTAGAAAACCTTTTCAGCAGGAAGGTTTATTCACTCTGTTTCAGAAAATCAATCAAGTTATCTTCTCGATGGCTGATGACAGTGAATTGTGATGAAAGATCGATTCACGACTTTCTGGTTTTTCAATTACAGATGAGGGTTTTCGACGGTGATACGAGCAGCCTATTATAATGCCATTATTTTAGGCCCTGAGACATATGAGGCATGCTCGAGATTTATAGAGAAGAAATTTTTCATGGCGAATGAAGTGCCGAACAAGTCGATTTATTGTCACCATACCTGTGCAACAGATACGCAGCAAGTACAGTTCGTGCTCGACAGTGTCTTGGATACGATCTTATCAAGTAAACTGAAAGGATGTGGGCTCTACTGAAATGTATAGCTTTGTCGATAAAAGATTATATTGCGTTTTGCTTGTGCCATATATATATACATATATTTATATATGTATATATATATATTGCCAACCATAATAAGAGCAAATAATCCAGGTTATATATATACATATATATGTACATATAACCTGGATTATTTGCTAGTTATATAATCCAGGTTATATGTAGTTATATATATATTATCCATAAATATATATATAACCTGGATTATTTGCTACCATTGATAATGGTTGGCAATGAAAGGTTTAAATTCATGACTTTTGATCTCATCGCCGTCACCTACGGTTGAAGGGAAAAGGAAAGTTTCGCTAGAGCGGAAATAAATGCAAGGGGACGCCGCCGTTCTCACATGGCTAAGTAGGCAGACGAGCTTCCCATCCTCCATCTCCCCTCCCGTATCTTACTTTTATCTAAGCAAGCAGCTGCGCAAAGTATATGATTCAAATATCAGGCGTTCATGAGCATAATGGCGCCTAATAAAATTTCATTCTGGGCGCAAATTTGCTGATTGGCCGTCGTTGCGATCGACCAGCTAGTTAACCAGCGTGTTTCGCTGGTTGAAACGATAGCGGTCAGTATGGTAACGGCACTCAAATATAATACAGTTAAAGCCTTAGAGATGAAATGTCTGAATGCTGAGACGTTAACAGTAATGTGGAAAAGACCGAAGTGAATTGCTCTTGCTGAGGGGACTGCGTGGGGGAGCATATGTACACAGTATCGGAGAAACATAGTGAGGGCATAGAGTTGACGTTTTTGGTGCGCTGGTCGGATTACGGAGCATTTTATAGTTGAATAGCCGTCCGACGCACTTGTCGAATGCGTTCTTTTGCGTTGCAATGCAACGTAGAAAACGCGTTTTATAAAAGTGCGCATGAAGTCGCTTTCATGCGCACTTTTAAAACGCGGAAAAACCGTGAACTTTGTCATGAAATGCGGGAGTGGATGCGACCATATGGGCTACAGGCATCACGTCACTCATGAGGAATGGAGGGAGATGATAAGGCTGAAGAGAAGTGGTGTTCCTGCTTATGACGAGCCCTTTTTCAGTGGCGTCCGCTTTCTGCCCCTCAACATGAGCAGTCGGTGGATGATCCAACATGGATAAGCCCACCGCATCCAAATTGCGCTGCCACCTCAACCTCACACTGCTTGCGTTTGTAGCTTCATCCCTCTCCTTTACCATCTCATATTTTTACGCTTATGGCTTCAAAGTTAAGCACAGATGCCGCGCGAGCATAGGGAATGGAAGGAAGCTAGAACAAAACTTCTTCAAGAGTTGCTTGCTCTAACACGTGGCTAGTAAGTGCGCCCTCTCAATGACATGCTGCTGAACTATCACCGTACTCTGGAGTAATGAGTTACATGTCATCTGCAAAGTTAATCATTTTGCCATGAACCGTTGAAATACAGGTGGCTGAGAAAGTGATGCAACAAAGCACTGTCGGGAGCATAGCTCCCTCCGGTGTGTTAAGGACAGATTCTTTTGGAGAAAATCGTTTGTTGTTTATGGACGTCCTTATTTTCTTGTTTCTTAAAAGGGTGAAAGAATGCTTGTCGTCATTTTCTTTTTTTTTTACTTTTTGAGGATGCTTAGCACGATATAGACGCAATGACACGCATACTACACATTCACCTTTACCGGAAGAGCGATCTGTAAGTTCATAATATGATCTCTACAAAATTCAACATGAGGCCATTTTTCATGGTTTTTGGAAACCGACGAGAATTTTACACTGATGGCAACCCTTGACTGGATGAACTGTTGTAATTCGTACATCAATTACAAAGTCTCATGGCCTTTGCACTAAATGAGAGAGGATGAGTATTCGTAAATGTAACAATTATTAACGTAGCAGTTGCATAACAGTTATTTAACAAGATGAGCAAAATATTGTTGTACACGCAAAACACTGTTATTCATAACCGAATATGAAAGAAAAATGAATATAGCTCTTATAAACTCGTATATTTTGACAACGGACAATGACCGTGACTACAAGAGTTGATAAACCTGTCGAGCTGATTTCTTAATTAATAAGCCGTTCAATATGAAAGTGAAATAGTCATTTATTAATGCGTCAACGAAACCATAATTCGCCGTATAAGATATTCACATAGATATGTCCGCAAGCGTCGCCCATTATAACGTAACAACTTTAGCCACATTTCCCTTTAGCAACGTTAAGAACATGTTGAGAGAGCGGTCTGAGATCTTTTGGTAATCTTCGAAACACTATAGTTTCCTTAAAGTTTTATTCGGCCACTTTTAGGTAACATTGAAGGTTTCAAAGAATGTTCTTCCTTTAACTCTTCAGATCTTATGGTTTAAGCATTCTTTTTCCTTTCGATCTAATCGACGATTAGAACTGAGGAAGAAAGGAGCAATAAGAGAAACAAATCTATGGTCTAAGTTTTCTTTGGTTTTATTACCAGCTCACCAACCGCCGTTGAAAATTCCGCTATGCAAAATGATTGCTACAAGTCTATGTTATAGTTGAAATCGAATTAGATTACTGAAACATGAAAACGCTGTGCGTTTTTGGGTCAAAATCGGACCCATTAAAAAAGCCCGATTTTTTCCACATTCAGCTGAGCACCTCAAGGCTTTCATCGGAAATCGCATTGAGCTAAAGTGGAGTTAGGAAACTGATTACAATCTCAAGCAGTTCACATGTCAAAGAAAACCAAACAAATGCTAAACGTTTTATACGAATGATGATTATTTCCAAAACAACTAGAAATGTGTATCGCGGACTGGCAAATATGCGCCTCGGCGACTCGTTCTACAGTAGTTGCATTCTTCGCAAATAGAGAAATGGTGAAAACTCGAATTTCGTCTAGCGAGACCGCTCGTAGAAATCTTTTATTAGAGATTCGTTTTTGTGTGACCTGATTGGTGGGATATTTAAATCGATTTAACGGAAAACGAGTGCAAAACTTTATGTTCGTTTCAAGACGATACCATTGACCGAAGTCAGTGAGTCGGTAACGCTGGGCTTACATTGCGTCTACCAGGTTCTGTAACCTTTCTTCCAGTGGTTCTGGAGTTCAAACAATCGTATACATGAGAGGAAGAACACTGATACACATAAATAAGTACGGCTTCGCCAAGAAGAGCTTTGTAAAATGCAAATTTGTCGAAGCACTCAAGAAGAGTACAGTCCAATGACTGCAATTCTTGCAACGAGCAATGAAACTGAAACTTTTTGTTCCACTCTTGTCGACTCCATTAAGTGCTGCAGTTTGCAACTCTGCTTCCTTGGCTAGCCATTCAAGGACGACAGAATAAAGGAAGGGACATTACAGTTGACTTTAGCGGTAATTCGGTGGAAGTGAGCGCCTGTAAAACTGTTTTGTTTTTTGCTTCGAGGCATCAAGGGAGTGAAACTGTTAGAAACAAACGGTTAAGTGACATAAATCATCCAGGGCTCTTGAAACGAATACCGTGGTAAATCTGAAAATTTTGACAGTTTCATTAAACGCACCAAATTTCAGCTGTGCGAAATCATGAAGACCTATCAGCTCCCAGTGTGAGAAAATGGCCAGCAGATCCTTACAACTTTCCCTTTTGGGGTTCAATATTTGCATAGCTGCTTTCTTCAGCAATAGGAGGCAAATTCAGATTGGTTTGTCATAAAGTACGAAAACCGCCTCTCGCATCCAGCGAATTCAACACATTCGTATAGCTCATCCCTATTCGCAAAGTTTTTCGCATAATCTTTTAGGTAGAATGCTTCAGTGAAGAAAGCGCCTTCTTGGATTAGCTGTTACATTCTTCAATACCGATACATGGTCTGCCCTTCTAAAGACTATGTAATACGGGAAAATATTTGATGAAAATCTTGCAGAAGCGTAGAATTCTTGGCCCGCGTAAAACCTTCGGGCTTTTGCAATCACTTCCTTGTAGGGTACTCCTATCGTTGCTTGGTCGAAGATCTTTCGGTTAAAATGCGGCAACATGCAAAATTATTGTCTGAAAATTTCAATAAGCTTAGCACATAACGCGTATGCTCACACACACGTGATCATATCTTTTTTTATGCAGGGGGCAAAACAGACACTTATATATAGCACTTCTAATTTTTGCTACTTTCGAATTTCATTTTTTTCGCTCACTTGCATGCAGCCAATATAATGCAATCCATTGCTCCTCCTTTTTTTACCTAAAAAATGCCATACGTGCATTCAAAAAATCACCGTTTCCCCCTCCTCGGCATGCACCTTCTGAAATGTTAGGATGTATATGAAGTGTCCAACCATGTGTGGTTTCAGCGAGCTTACTGTGCTCCTAGTCGATATTCTGCCTAAAATAACGAAACTAAGGCAACCAGGAAGCGAAAGAAATCGGAAACGTCCGGAACATAGGACTACTCTGATTATTGCTTGAAATCGCCACATTGGTAACTACGCATGCTCGTTATCTTTGCATGCGTGCCTCACTGCCACACTCATTTGCAACCTGAATTGGCGTCGTCCACACGGTCGGTTGCTCATTTCGTGGTCATGGGAACAGAACTGCACCTTTGATTAGATTTTGTTCAGTTTATCGTTGGCCTTGCCTAATTACCGCTGAGTCACCCTCAGAAAAGTAAAACGCTCGCAGTTGTTTTGTTTTAGAAAATGTTTCAGAACTGTCGCCCAAATTACACCTCTCATTCTTATCCTAAACATCTTCAGTGTATGAACGAAAAACGAAGGCGCGTTCTGTGATGTTGGGACTAGAGACGACATCGACTTTTGTACCGCGTGCTTCACTGGAGCGCTTTTCCCCGCTCTGACATGCCATTTTCAAATCTGCATGAGATGGCGGGCGTTCGGAGTTGCTCGTAACATGTATTCGATTTGTTTAAATGACATTTTATGCAATCCTATGCTGCAGTCTTTGTCATATAATCATCAGAATGCTAGCTTTACTTTATGTTGGCTTTCCAACTTTTATAGCGACTCAGCTTTTCTATGACCGTTCAAATTTTTGCAGCCAATCCATTTTTTGCCGACAATCAGTTTTCTTTTGTAGTATGTCAGCCTTTTTTGGACAAAAAAATTATACTGTCGTCGTTACAAGTGACGTTCATTTCAGCTTTGTACTCTATTCACTTACTGCACCAGCATGAATCTTGTTATAGTTGAACGAGTTATTGCGATTTTCAAGATTCTGGTCGCTACACTTCGTCCTCTGAGAAAAACTCCTGCTTTGCTAAAAGCAGATCTTTTACGGCGGTCAGGGCATTTAAAGGTAAACGTTGCATTTAGCGTTTTCGCGTTAGCTTTTCCCTGATGATTTTTATATATACAATATTCCTTGTTCAGAAAGTCTGCTTTACGATTTCTAAGTGAGCATTTGCAATTCATCAAACAGACTTCTGCCCCCATTCAAAAGATGCATTTGGACGACTTTAAACTCTTTTCAACTTTTGCGTTACTGCCTCCTCTGCCAAAGTGATCGTATTCCTTGCAAAATGAGCCTCCGTCTCAATACTCCTCTATATC
Organism: Toxocara canis; assembly: GCA_000803305.1. NCBI lineage: Eukaryota > Metazoa > Nematoda > Chromadorea > Rhabditida > Toxocaridae > Toxocara > Toxocara canis. The sequence continues at coordinate 29,409 of JPKZ01003285.1, read as the reverse complement.
AGCGTAACCCTGACAGGCAGTCGTTCAGTTCGGTAAATCAGATTAGCTGTCCTCGTTGCGCCTTGACCAGGATTGGCGGACTCAGAATAGATTCAGAAGAGAATAAACAGTGATAAAATAAACAGTGATGAAAGCTATATTTTAAGGATCTCAAAACAATTGCTTTCCAGCAAGATCCGTCCTCTGCGAAATCTCGAATAAACGCATTTTCAGAAAGCTCACCCATTTCATGATCGAACCGGCTTCCAGAAAATGCGGTAAGCGTCGTCTAAATATTTGACCGGCATCCTTCTCGAACCGAATGGCTACATCGAACTATTTTTGCAGCTAACAATTTTCTGGTAGCTACATAATCTTTCTGCCAACCATTTTACTTTTGATTTTTATATGCTTTTCTTCTACCTAATCAGTGTTTGAGGTCAGACGTTCTTCTGTCATCACCTCTTATCTTTTTGGAACGTTCTGACGACCAAGGAGAAGGTAATGTGGAATTGAAACAAGTGGAGTACGAGCCAAATGCTGATACGATGTGCGCTCTAACGTCAACAACCACCTCCCAACCATTTTCGGAGACATTCAGAAAACAGTTAAACATTTTCCTTGCGCGAATTCCGACGTATTTCTTCATCGAAACCCCCGGCGGTTTCGAACAGCTAGAAATTCTCAAAACGCTTTGGAACTGTCTTCCAGAAGCGCATTGTGGCAACGCCATGTCCGTGCCCACATGTATGTATGCACGTCTCCCTGTCTGTCCTGTACTTTCATCGCAAAACCACAGAAGGTAGAGTTGCGAAATTTGGTGCATATCAAGTCAAATTCGATGCCTGGAGACACCGAATTTCAAATCGCTTCATCCACTCCCGAGACAACTCATGAATTTAGGCATTGAGAACTATAAAAGAGCTCATGCGCATTTTGCAATCGATCCAGTTGCATTTCGAAATAGTGAGTCGTATGTCAAAAAGCGAAGAACACTTGCTCACGTGGTCGAGTCAGTTGAAATATGGATTTTCTTTATTAGGTGGAATTTATAAACCTAGCAAGTCCGATCCGTGGAGTCGCCGAAACACATCCTGATAGTCCTCAGGCGCGGATTCCTGTTTGCTGCGATCCGTCTTATCATGTGCTTAGCGACAATGGTTCATCCAGCACCTTTGTACCTGGGAATCGCTTTGACATTGGGTATGAGGTGTGCTACAAGATTTCATCCGCCGAATTCTTAACTCTAGCCGCAGTGGTTCCCGTATTGAAACTACGCACAGGATACAAGCAAGTTCGTGGCAGCTGGCTCGATTCGCTCGTCTTCCCGTATGAATTTTCAGCACGCTTCGATAGCGTTAATTCATTAATCTGTTTCGAATGCCTTCGCTTTCCTCCCCACCAAAATTTTTGGCCCGGTCTACTCCACATCCCCGAAATCTTTGCGCTCGTTCCGCTCGCCATCTGTTCGAATTTTTCGGCTCGCTTTGTTTGCCGTCTCTTATAGCGTTTTTCACCAAAACCATTGCAAGACAACAAGAATAACTCAGAATCTATTCTTCTTCCTCGCCAAACATCGGGTTTATTTCTCATTCTTCTAACTTCTGCGAAGTCCAGAGTAAAATGGCCATCTGTTCGAAAAGGCCTGCATTTCTCTTTCTCTTTGCACTTATCGTAGTTCTTGCAGCCGATATGCGGTTTCTTTTCACTCAGTCGGCTAATTACGAGAGTTTGTTCTCTCGGTCCTTCGACAGCAAGCACATCGCAAAATTTCTCGCGAGTTTTTTTGCCTTCTTTTTAGATTTTATCTTAAACTTCTTTTTTTTCATACTTTTCTTGGCTCAGCAAGAGAGCTGAAACTATAAAGCTAAAGCACTGATTATTAGGATCGAGTTATTTGGTCTGTCCAGAAATCGTCCAAGCTGTATTCAGCGAGACATAGTTCAAGCGCTATAGCTTTTACAGCTCGTATCGAACTTAACTACAGACGGATCCTTCGTATAACCTGATAATTTGTGCTCACCTTGCACCCCATTCCCCACCTACAATTTCAGTAACCCGACAACGACAGAGAAAAAAGATTTACGAATGAACATGAGCCCAGAAGCGGGGAGCATTCTGAGGGTATTTCTCTTAGGATTTCTGGTAATCTGACTCAAAACAATGTGATATGCTTCAAGATTTCAAGTGCACCGAGGAACAAAAAGTGTACTTCAAATAATCGAGCAAACACACTTACAATTCCACCTCGGCTTGGACTAAACAGCTCTGTTTACGGTACAGTCGAGTTGTACAGGTCATTTCATCGAGGGCTCGACATTTTCCAATTTTTAAATGCACAAACTTTCTAATATTTCTCAGGCTTTGGGAGCATTGCAAGACAGAAAGCTTTTTGGGCTATGCGACCGCATACAATGCTGTCACAAGGCAATTTGCAAACACAGTTTCTGAAACTTTCAAAGCGGGCAAAAAAAACGCAAAAGTGAAGTTACGTTACGCTGCACTAATATTCAACTTTGAAAATCCCGGTTATGCACCGCACCGCGTCCATATAAATTTATTTTTTGTTAAAGGTAAATTTTCCTCAATTTCTTCCCCGTGAACACAACAAAAGCGTACCGCCTTGGCCGGATTGTTTTATTATAAATCGGTTTGTTAGCATGACGGAGAAGAACGTTTTTTTCCGCGATCATCAACAGCACAATGATATCACAGAAGCCGAGCAAAAAGCAACAGTTTCCTCAATGTAACGCACTTCTTGTAAGACACAAATCGTAACGCCCTTCTTGTAAAGCAACAAATCGCAACGCACTTCTTATAAAAGAACAAACCGTAACGCACTTCTTGTAAAACAACAAATCGTAACGCACTTCCTGGATGGCTCGCTGAAAGGCTTATAGAAGTCAATATTTATGTGTTGTTGCAATTTCTTATCAACAAATCGCATTCAACCGATTTCGCACTGATGTGCGCGCAGTTTATCATTTTCGCACAACTCTTTCAAGTCGGCATCCACTGAAGAGTCACTGTCTGCAGAAACGGTTGGTCAATAGAGGATGTACATATCTCAAGAAAAAGTACACGGAAAAGTAATATTTACCGTATCGTTTCGAGCGACTGATTCGTGCGTGTTTGTACATTTCGTCTTTTCGTTTGATCACTGTATCATTTGAACTGGTCACCGTGATTTCAGTTTGATTTCAGCGCCAGATAAATTTGTTTTAATCGGGCAAAAAAGAGAGGTGAAACTGATCGAAGGCGGTACGATGTAACCAGTGTTAGGCATTTCGATTTCGATTGCTCGATGAATAACGGAGTGCGAGCACACCTACCGGGTATGCGCATGATGCATCTGCGTGTGTCTGCTGAGAATCTGTCTATTCGAAACGCACAACAAACGCACGCATACGCTTCGTTTTCGATCGCTGACATAGTTTTTTTTTTTGCTGCCGATGTCACTGGCCTTCGTCCACCTTACCCAGAGAGTAATTCCTCTGACAAGTTATCGGCGTTGAGCACCATATTTCACCTTTCGAGCGAACAACCTATTCGAAATTCAGCCGTTTGCGTTTCTTTTTTCTTGTTGCTCTATTGCCTGTGATTTCTCTTCTGTTATATGGCTTCTGCTTGGCGGGGGATAACTTCTAATTTAGCCGCTTCACTCTGTGTATACCAGAAATGATTAACGCGCAGAATTTATTATGTGCAAATCTTCATGCAACTAATGATGCTGATGCTTTTAAATATAGAGGGCAAAGCGGCTCAACTGCTTTCTTCGACAGCACTGCACATTAAACGTTCATACTGGACCTTTCTTGCGTCAAAGTCTTGCGCACTCGTTGACTGTATCCCACTCTTTGAAATCATCGCTTTGCACTGAAATCGTTCGTAATGTTACATGTTGAGACTAGTAGAGTATTGAAAAATGCTATAAAAGATTAGGCGGAGTGGAGAAGCCGATGAGTGTTGCTTGTTCAATCCCCTCCCTCTTCTCGTGTAAACTATTGGTATAGTTGATTTCAAGTGGGATCCCTTCGTTGCGATCACTTATGAAAATCAAAGTGAACTGAACTCGATTGATTTTTTAGCATCTACAATAATTTTTTTTTCAAAACTGGCACAGCAATATCGTGTTTCTCCTAGTTGTGTGCTTCTCCCTTCGTTTTTAGGTGTGTTATTCCCTTATCTCTCTTCTTCTTTGCTTTTTTCGCAATTCGCTAGCGATAAAGGCGACTTATTATCACTATTAATTACCTAGTTGATTTCATGTGTTAATATAATTGACCACTTACACTCATTTATATGTCGTGGGGTTCATTAAGCATACGAGAGCTATTGTTATTCGTTCAAATGAGCGTCGTTTGAGCATCACGCCAAAAACCACCTCAGTTTTTCCCTAAGCCCACAAGTGACCGCAAAAGCAAAACCGTTGTTCCTCAACAGCGACAAAAAGGTCGGAATCACATATGGAGAACCCGAATCCCCTTAGAGAGCGTGAATGAGTTGGTCATTGCAAAAAAGAAAGTTTTTCTCACCTTGCGGTAGCCTACTAAGTTTGAGATTAGAAATTTCCAAAAGAAATTCGGAAACGAAAGTTCCACTGTTCTCCTCCACAACGAGTCAATAAAACTGTTAGTTCTAACCGGAATTTTGTTAGTGCCAAATTCTTTGAAAACGTTGAATATACAACTTTTTTTTTTCACCCATTATACACGCGACGTTTTCGAAGAATTTTGCAGTAACTATCTGTACTAACGGAATATATTCTGCTTTGTCGGTAGAGAAACGATGCTGATCACATCTTCATACTGTACTTGTTTGCGTGCGTTTGTGGAATACGAAAGTGGTTTAGAAACGTTGCTTTTAAGTGCAGATGAGATATAAATGAGCCCTTCAAATGCCTATTTGGCGGCGTAATGTGACCTTCGCAGTAAGTCTGAAGCGGTTGACGTCATCGTTGTTTTATTTTCTGCTCGTAAAAAACAGCACAACAATACTCCAGCCAATATGGGTCTATGCGCCTCATTAGGCCACAAAGGCCACAAACTAATTTATATCATCAAACGGCAGCTTTGATTTGCAATCACGGCCAACAACTTGTGCATTTGAGTAACTAACTGTGCTAGTTCTGAACTCGCAGAACGAATCATGTTTATCGTATGCTGAAGCCATTTTTTCAGTACTCTTCTTTCAAAGAAATGCAATGTGTTCATGGGTGGCACTGTTGATGAAGGCGTTGATTTGTGGGAAGCGTTGTTGGAAACGGAAAATGAATTTAGGTGGAGAGGTATTTGATAAGGGGGGGGGGGG